>CAWUFW010003467.1:1494540-1814114 GCA_963921515.1 Calotriton arnoldi | reverse complement strand
TGGTGGTTGATACCCCGAGTCCTGATGCTACCCCGAAGGGTCCGTGACCAGTGACTTGCGTCAAACATTTTTGCTCAAGTGAGACTGAGCTTCAGCAAAGACAGCACTTCTGGATGGTGATGACCGACTGCCAGACACATGGACCCTTGCTTGATGGTGCGGTTTGTTCCTGTTGGAGGACGTCATTGATGTCTTTCAAGTGATCTTCATGTTTTCTCTCTGCTTTTTTCTCCTTTCTTTCTTTTCTTGCTCTCCTTTTCCACCCACGAGAGGTCTGCAGCTCTTCCACGGTCAAGTAGGGTACACCTTCGATTCTGGTGGCCAGGGGTGGCGGTTGTGATTGGGGAGGACGGGAACACCTGGGGGGGGAGGTTGAGGCGGTTGGGCTCATTGGGGGTGTGCTGCTTGTGCGTCCTCCCGGCGCCTCCCCATCTCAGGTGCGCTAGAGGCTTTGCCAGATGCCCTGGATCTACCCACATACATACACAGAGGGCCAACCCCACCAGACTGAATGACACAGTGCGGTGCTGCAAAGGGAGGAGGGGGTGCTTGGCTGGAGGCCCGGTGGTGAGGTGCGGGGGTGGGAGCGCGTACCTAGCCATCCCTGGTTTTTCTTTGTTACAGGCTGGGTTGGCGCACAGCTGTTCCTTCTCATAATGTCCCATGACCCGTCTTAAAGTAGTCATCATGAGCTTCAATGTGCGGGGCCTTAATTCGCCGGCAAAGCGGCGAGCGCTTCTTACCTTGTTGAGAGATGCTAAGTGCGATATCTGCCTCCTACAGGAGACCCACCTCATGCGGGCGGACTGGAGGCGACTTCGATCCAAATGGTTCGATAGACAATATTTCTCATCAGGGCCAGGGAAGAAGGCAGGGGTGGCGATCCTCCTGGCCACGCATTTCCAGGGGACTGTAGTTGGGAATTTCGCGGAAGTCGCTGGGCGCCTTCTTGCCCTGCGGGTGTTAATGGGAGAGCGAGTGCATACGATAGCCTCGGTCTATAGTCCTAATGAGGACCAGGAGGCCTTTTTACGCAATAAGTTGAACTTACTCATGGAGTCTCCTGATGAGGACTTGGTCATCGGGGGTGACTTCAACTTAGTCCCGGCTGCGGATCTGGACAGGTCGACGCTTAGGGTGGGACATACGGGCTCGATCTCCGACACAACGCTTCGGAGGCTGAAAGAAGCTGGCCTTACAGACGTCTCGCGCCACCGCTTCCCATCCGCGCAGGAGTACACCTTCTTTTCCGCGGCTCATCAAACGTACGCTCGCATCGATCTTTTTTGGACTTTGCCCAGAGTCACGGCGTCCACTGATGATGTCTCTATTGGGCTGGCGCACTCTCGGACCATTCTCCGGTCGTCTTAACGCTGACTCTCCCGGGCGGCTCCCCGGGGCGGCATTCATGGCGCCTAAATCGAACTTTACTCACGTACGATGCTAATATTGCCGAGCTGAGGGGCGCTATTATAACATACCTGGAATTGAACGACGTGGGCTCGGTTGAGGTGGACACGCTCTGGGATGCCCTGAAGGCAGTCATCTGCGGGCGCTGTATCGCTATCGCGGCGAGCCGCAATAAGGACCGTAGGGAGAAGAGGGGGGAACTGGTGGCTCAAATCCGGGAGCTGGAGGGGGTTCACCGACGTACGGGGGTGGTTCAGACACGGAGACTACTCACGCAAGCGAGGAAGCAATTGCGGGCGCTAGATCTCGACCGCGCCGAATACGCCTTGCTCTGCACCAAACAGCGCTACTACGAGGGGGGGAACAAGGCTGGGAGACTCCTGGCGCATGCTCTTCGGGCACGGAATGCTCGGGGCGAGACCTTGCGGGCGGACGGGGACATTGCATCATAATTTGAGGCCTTCTATAAGGCGTTATACTCAGCCGAAAGCCTGGATCCCATTGCGGCAGAGGAGTACACGCAAGTGGCGCCAGTGACTCTGCTGCTGGACTCCATCGCGACCAATTTGGAGGCGGACATCCGCCCTGAGGAAGTCTTACGGGCTATTCAGGGACTTTCGGTTGGCAAGGCTCCAGGCGAGGACGGCTTCCCGGTCGTTTTTTATAAAGTTTTTGCTTCTGACCCCGCTCCCCTCCTGGCGCGCCTATTCAACACTTTCAGCACCACAGAGAAACTTGCCCGATCGATGTCCATGGCAGAGGTTGTGGTCATCCCCAAACCTGGGAAGGACCCTCGGGAGTGCGCCTCATACCACCCCATCTCCCTGCTCAACGTGGGCCTGAAGATTTTTACCAGCATCTTGGCGGCCCGACTTGCCCCGCATATGCAAGGTCTGGTGGATCCGGATCAGCCGGGTTTTATTCCGCATCGCAACTGTGGGGATGGGACTCGGCGACTGTGCCACTTATTAGATAAGATGCAGCGCACCCAGACCCCGGCGATACTCTTATCGGTGGATGCCGAGAAGGCATTTGATCGGGTCCACTGGCCCTACTTGCAACAGGTCCTATGCCGATTCGGACTCGAGGAACGGTTCCGGAAATGGGTGAACTATGTTTACCAAGGGCCGCAAGCCCACATTCGGGTCAATGGGGTGGTCTCCCGGTCCTTCCAGATTGGGCGCGGCATGAGACAGGGGTGTCCGCTCTCCCCTCTCCTCTTCGCGCTTTACATGGAACCGTTTGCCGAAAGAGTCCGCCAACTCCCCGCGGTCACCGGGATCCGGATGGGGGATAGGGAGCACAAGATTTCGTTGTACGCGGACGACGTGCTCCTTTTCCTATCCAGTCCGTTGCTATCTCTTCCCCCCTTGCTGGCGGAGGTTGCCGCCTTTAGCGCGGCATCGGGATTCAAAATTAACTTGAAGAAAACCCAGGCGCTGAGTCTCACGATCCCAGCAGCAGACCGACTCCAACTGTCGCAGCTCTTCCCATTCTCTTGGGCTGTCAGCAACATCACGTATTTGGGGCTCTGGGTTTTCTCGACCTCCGCAAAGACGGCCCAGGTGAACTACTCGGAAACGCTGGCTAAGGCCCGCCAAGAGCTAAACAACTGGAAGAAACATGCCCTTTCATGGTTGGGCAAGATAGCCGCCGTTAAAATGACGATTTTGCCACGTCTGCTTTACATAATGCAGACGCTCCCCTTATGTCCGCCACCCACGATACTGGCCCAAATGCAACAACTAATTAATGGCTTCATTTGGGGAGGAAAGAAACCGCGCATGGCTTGACACCTCACGTATTTGCGACAGGAGGACGGAGGTCTTGGAGTCCCCCATCTTGGTCGCTACTATGAGGCGGCGCAACTGCGCTGGATGGTGGAATGGTATCAACTAGAGTCCGAAAAGCACTGGTGCTTCATGGACAGGGGCGTGGCGGGGATTCACATCTGGCTCCCTGGCTCCCTCGGCGACATCGCCCGCCGGGCGTATACCTCTCTCCGGTCCTGCGCGCTACCATGAAGGTATGGGATAAGGTCCAGGAGAAATGTCAGTTGTCTACGGCTATATCACCCCTGACCCCCTTCATTGGGAACCCGGACTTCCCCCCGACTCTCACAGGGAACGCCTACTTGAAATGGCAAGAAGCAAACTGTAAACGTATTGGCGACCTTTTTGATGTGCAGGGAATTATGGATTTCCCCCAACTTGTGACTCACTATGGGATCCCCAAGGAGGCGTACTGGCAGTACCTAGCGCTGCGCCACTGGGTCACGCAGCCCCAGGTCCGTATACATGCAGGTCGGCTCCTTACAAAATTCGAGATCTGGTACATTACTCGCACTTCAAACAAAAGTCTCCTGTCAGACATTTATAACTTTCTCAACAAGGCTAAGAATCAAACTAAGTCCCCAGCTCAGCGTAGGTGGGAATCGGAGTTGCACTGGGAATTTTCCCCAAAAGAGTGGGCGGACATTATACACAGGGCCCGGGCATCATCGTGCAGCACTTCAGGGAAAGAGATGCTCCTAAAAATTGCGCACTACTGGTATTATACCCCTGCACGTGTTGCCAAGTGGAGGTCCCGCAGCAGCGATCTTTGTTGGCGCAATTGCGGTCAGGTGGGCACTCTGTCCCACATTCTTTGGCACTGCCCCAAGATACAGTCATTCTGGGACTCCATATTGCCCTTAGTTGACCACATATACCAGACAGAACTTCCTAGATTCCCCAGCTATATCTTGTTGGGACTTCCTAACCCCCTCACATATCCTCTCCGCTCCTGTAGGGGTAGGGCGATCACTTTAGCGCTGGGAGCAGCTAAGCAGGTCCTCCTGGCGAAATGGGGCATGGATGTTATCCCAACCAAACTAGATTGGCTGCACAGACTGTGGGAGGTGGTCGGGATGGAAAGGATCACTGCTGGGATCAACCTCACGCTGCCGAAGTTTGACAGGACCTGGGGGTCCACTGTGGCATACCTATCCTCCGAGTTCATTGAGCTTACTTGCCCCCGTTACCTCAGGGTCTTGCGACTCCCCGCGACCCCCCCTGCGGCCCCACCCTCTTCCCCGAAGGGAACTCAGCCCTAAATCCCTACCAGGCCCTATCTTGAGCAGTGGGTGGATTTCTGTCTCTCCTCTTTCCAACTGATCTCATTCTCATCTTTACTTCACTCTACGCTTCTTGGACTCTCTCCTTTGTTTTTCTCTTTTGTTTTAATTTGTGCTTGACTTAATAAAACTTGAAATTGACAGCAAAGTTCCCCGCCGGCCAGTGGTTGTAGGTGGGTGTATTGTTCTTGTTTACAACAATATCCAATAAAACGATTTAAACCATAAATAGGCACTATTGTGGTGTTTTGCTGCAAGCGTACTGCGGCGGTCAACCGCCGTTGAGGAACAGCCGCAAGTCGACCGGCAGTACAACTGTGTTGTCATAATCGGCTCAGAGGGAAGCCGCTGCCCTGACAGCGATGGAGTACGCATCGTTGCCGCGGCGGTACGATGGTCGGACCGCCAAACTCGTAATCAGGCCATTAGACTCTTTTTTGGAAGTCGAAAATCTCCACCGGGACAAGGCAGAGGGCTGTAGCCGAAGACAGTGCCACGAGGACGGATACCCCTTTGGTGTAGAACAACCGTACAGGATTTGCTGCTGCAGAGAAGAATGTAGCAGGAGAAGCCACAAAGTCAATCCAACAGGCGATGCACCTTGGGCAGACAGGCAAGCAGGTTGGTCCCAGTCTCTCTACTGGTTTTCAGAGCAGTGTTTTGCCAAAAACTTTCTAAGTCCCCAAATTTGGAGATTGGCCATCTGGGCACCTTTAGCACCACAACCATGGGTCCAGGACTAGTGGGATCCCACTTGGGGGTTCAGAACAACTCAGGCTGGGTCCAGGTGTGGATTTAAGATAGTGGGAGCCTGTTGTGTCCCTGTAACTCTGAACAGGAAGCCAGTAAAATACCCTTTGGAGTCACTCTGTTAGTCCTGGGTTCAGGTGAAGATGCAGGGCTCAACAGCAGGGCTGGCCTCTGAGGGTTCAATGCAGACTCCAGCCAACAAAGCAGTCCTTCCAGGCACAGCAAAGAAGTCTTGCAGAGTGCACAGCAGGTCACAGCAGCAGGCAGTCCTCTGAGAGTTTTTCTGCAGGTCCAATTTTTATACCCTGGTGCCATCATTCTGGAAGGTGGGAGAAGTTTCTAGACAGTGGCGTTGAAGTGCATGGAATATCCTGACTCCCCTCCCCTGGCTCTAAGTTGGCTGCAGTGACAATGTGGGATGATAGGCCCTTTGTGTGGCGGCAGAGCACTCCTTATTCAGTTACAAGTGGGTCTTTGCTGAGCTCTGCCCCCCCCCCATCATACCAGCAGATGGCCCATTCAGGCACACCATACCCCTCTATTGTGTGACTGTCTGAGTGGAATTCACATAGTCTGTCAATTAAACCCAGTTATGTGACCCAGGACAGGCTGCAGACACAAAAGGGCTATGGGCAGAAAAATGACAACCTTCTAAAAGTGCCATTTTTAAAATTATAATCAAAACCCGACTTTACCAATAAATAGGGTTTTCATTACAATTACAAAGTTACCAAACATAACATAGCTACCTGCTTCCCATTGGAAATTACAGTTTATTACATGTAATATGGAATCTTCAATGTTATCCTGTGAGGGGGGTACGCCTCACATTAGGGAAAAACTAATTTAGGAGTTTTTCACTACCAGGACATGTAAAAATAAAAAAGTACATGTTTATCCTTTCAATTACAAGGCGCCTTGCCCAAAAACCTACATAGGGCCTACCTTTTGTGGTGACCTATATGTAATAAAAGGGGAGTAACGGCTTGGCAAGAGGGTTTGTTTTCTTGGTGAGTCGACATGGCAGTTTAAAACTGCATTCAGGCTGCAGTGGTAGACCTGGGACATGTTTTACGGTGATACTGAATTGGGTGGCATAATAAGTGCTGCAGGCTCACTGGTAGCATTTAATTTACAGGCCCTGGATACATGGCATACCACTCTACAAGGGACATATTAGTCAGTTATATATGCCAACTGAATATAAGCCAATTTACTCATGTCTTAGAGGAGTGAGCACAAGCACTTTAGCACTGGTTAGCAGTGGTAAATTGCACAGATTCCTAAGTCCAGCAAAATGAAGCAAATGTTTGGAGGAAGACCACCCTAAGGCTGACAGTTCTAACGATATTGTATTGTTTCTGTTCTACCTAGCCGCAATCTTCTGAGGAATCTCAGAATCACTGATTCAGTGCCCTGTGAGCCCTTTCTATACAAAATGCTTAAGGAAGATAGAAACCATGGGACATTCAAGCAAGGATAGCTAACCATCTGTTTCATCCTTGAACCATTGACCGAACCTAGATGTTAACAAAACATTGAGGTTTCAGGGAGTTTTCTTCCAAGGTAGGTTGAAGGTAGATCTACAAGAGGCATTTCTACCTCCTACAATACACTACAATGCATAAAGACTGTGATGAGAAAGGCAGGCAAGATTTAACTAATGGCCTACTGATTCCTGCTAATCATTGCCTTCCTCCTGACAGAACTTACAACCATTCCCTTCCCTTCACCTGGGCCTTCCTGGTATTTGATTGCTGGTGTAGCCCTGGTTTCCCTACATAGGCAATGTCTGACCCTCAGTGGGTATATTTGACATTATCCTGTATATGATTGGGCTCACTTTCTACCCTGATGTGTTCCTATGACCTATAGGGACAGAAAGGGACATAAGGTTTATCCTACTGACTTTCATATGGCTTTTATCCTGGCCAACATGGTCAGGAACACTTCTATGTGAATCTCACACTGGTGAAGAGGCTACACATACTCAGCTGGCTGAATTACATACTCAGGAGGTTAATTTTTGGAAGTGCACCTGTTACAGCAAGACAATACTATGAACCAACATCATCCTATGAGAAGTCAGCTATACCATTGCTAACTCAGACAAAACATATGAACACTTGTGTTACACCTCACCTATTCAGGACCTGATGTTTCACTCACATGCATAATGAGGTGAGAAACATTCCTTCTGTACTCCGCCAGGGCAAGGGTGCCTTCTCCCTTACTGGCAGATTATGCAGATTATTCAGAGAAGTATCCTGACTCTACTCTATGGAGGCAGTATAATAAATGGCGAGACAGCAACTAGTACATGCAAACAGGTATGAAGTCAATTCCCCTTAAATCTCTCTCAGGTCCAACTAAGTGGCCAGCTATGCCAGAAATTCATAGCTGGAAAGTGCAAGGCTTGCATCAATGGCTGTGGCCCAAAGCTGTAGAGGACATTTGGTTCCCTTTTCAGTGTGGGAAACTAAGGGTCTGATATAGAGTTGGGTACGTGGGTACTCCGTCACAAATGTGACAGACAGCCCATCTGTCTTAAGTACATGATATGGTTTGGCACTTATAAGGCAGACGGTACATTTGTGAAAAAGTACTCGTGTGTCAAATTTTAAATCAGGCCCGATCTCGACCACAGTGTTTGGACAGAATATAGAAAAAAATATCATGATACAAAAATACTGCGTATACAAGTGGAGTACGCAGTTCCTAAAAGAATCAGAAAAGGCAGTAGGTCGGAAGGGGCCTGAACAAGCAGGTCAGGGGATCTGATTGCTCAGAAGCAAGAGCCCTCACACACCCAGATGGGTGTCATTTTTCATCATCGGGCAGATCCTCGTTGGGATGGCGCTGCAATTCCCAACGGGCTCCTCAACTGGGTTCTTTGCCAGAAGTTTTTTAAAATAAGACTCCATGATGGAGTGTAAGTGGAGGTGCTGTGTGTGTAGATTGGTGACCCTGAAAGTTTTAATACGTGGGAGCTCTTGAAACAAAGGGTGGCTGTGTTGGAGACAATGATCCGGTACAGCTCACAGGAAAGTGAGAATGTCGGTCAACAGCATTCGTGCCATGTAAAGTCCATGTGTATCTGGGCACTTCGACAGGACCATGTAACTTAATCTACCAATAATTGGGGTTATAGTAGTGGCAATTAGCAACAATACCCAGTCTCAAAAGTAACCCTCAAAGTGTAGGGTATACCTAATGAGATCTAAAATCCAACGCAATTTGAGTAAGTAAATGGCCCCTTAAGGGATGGTAGAGGTGATAAACCTCCAGGGTGCCAGAGAGGGGTAGGTCGCAGCTGTCCTAGCGCGCTGGTTTACTTTCATTCAACAGCTAGCACGGTCTCCTATATTCTCTAAGGGGCCATTTACTTAGTACTTTTATCATTTAAAATGTTGCCCTTGTCCCCTGAAACTATTGCTCACGGTGTTATCTTTTGCCTGTCTTATGCCTGATATAGAACGAAGTAGATCTTAGAAGTGGGTCTTACCATTTTGCAGCACCCTGGGGTTTAGAGACTGTAGAAAGGCAATTAGGGTCCTTAGAAGTGATGTCATACAACCTATTGTTTTTGCTGTGCCATGAATGTTATTGAACATGTGGAGGATCAGGCAAAAAGGTTTAGCCTCTTCATAGGTTGTGTCATGGAATACTCTTGCTTTTAAGTAGTAACATGAATGAGTGTGGGGGTATAACTACTCCAAACGGCCCTTACTTTTATATGGAACATGATCAAACTGTGTTTATGGTTTTATTCACTGTGTTATCTTAGATATTTATTAATTAGTGTACTTTTTTAGTCTATAATGTTTTTATAACAATGGTGTTGAAACTGGCCTTGTGTTGTTGTCTCTATGGCCAGGTTTTTGATTATGATAAGGTGATGATTTTAATTATTTTTACTTTCTATGTAATTTCTGCACACGTTAAAAGAGTTACAGGACTGCTATGCACTTTAGGATTAACAGTCTATGCACTTTAGGATCAACAGTCTGTTTGTTTAATCCGTTATATTTTTACCACAGTATGTTGTGTTTTTTTACTACATACTGTACTTGTGCTTTTCTGTTAGGGATCTACTTTAATCTGAATAAAGATTTTATGATGAATTTAAAATATAACTATAAATATAAAGGTTTGTAGGTAAATTATTGTGTTTTTACATAATAGTTTACAAAATTTTATATAATTGATTGTTTTTCTAATATGTGCATTTTGTAATATGTTACGTAAACAGTTTTATTTTGAAGCAAATATTGTAATTTTAAACTATTTAGTGCCCCATTATGAATTTTTGGTGGTGAGGGGGAGGGTCGGGCCACCACTGCCGTGCCTTTGCACTGACAAGAGTCGCTGCCGCCTGCCAGATTCCAAGTAATTTTGTGTCTGGTGAGCTGGCGGCATGGCAGTTCCCGCAGCGGTGCATCTTTTAAAGGAGCCGGTGCCTTTGAAAAAAGCACTGCAATGGAAGTTCCACACAAGTACCCGCATGGCATGGACTGTAAAGTCCATGCTGTGCAAGTACTGGGACGCATGCACACAGGGGGGAACATTTGTGCCCCCCTGCATGCACCACCAGGCTGAGGGGGCACAGGGGGCTCTGTAAGGCCCCCTTTGTTTCAGCACCGCCAGCCTTTTCATGGAGGAAAAACCTCCATGAAAACACTGGCAGCCCTGAAACTTGTAACATGCATGGCGGTGCTGCAGCGGCACCACCTGCATCTTACAATGGCCCTGACCACTGCACCACCAGAAGGGAACGGCGGTTCCCTGCCGGAGTCAGCGGTCCAATTATGGTCCGACTGCCCAACTTGTAATCGGGCGGTCGAACCACCAGTGCGGCGGTGGTTGGAACACCACCGCTGCACCACCACGAGCCTGGCGGTCATTGGACCGCCAGACTCATGAGTAGGCCCTTATCGTCCAACACTTTCCCCAATATGGTTAGATTGGAGTAGGAATAGTAAATGTCACCCCTTTAGTGTACAACTCCTTTCTTGAATTGGTTTAGATTGGAGTGGGAATAGTAAATGTAACCCATTTAGTGTCCAACACCTTCTCCAAATTAGTTTACATTGCAGTGGAAATAGTAAATGTTACCCCTTTAGTGTCCAACATGTTCCCCAATATGGTTTAGATTTGAGCGGGAATTGTAAATGTTACCCCTTTAGTGTCCAACACATTCACCAAATTGGTTTAGATTGGAGTGGGAATGGTAAATGTTGCTCCTTTAGTGTCCAACACCTCCCCCAATATGGTTAGAATGGAGAGGGAATAGTAAATGTAACCTATTTAGGGGTCGATTCTAATGTCGTTCGGAAGGGCTCCGAATTGGATTCGGGTTTGCCGAATCCGATCCGGAGCCTTTGTTTCTGACCAACTCGTTCCCAGTTTCAAACGACCAAGTACGATGCATGAAAACCGTTAGCGCTGACCGAATCGGTTCTGGAAGGCATTCTGACAGGACAAGCCTCCGGATCCGATTCGTACAGCTCTATGGACTTGGTTTCTGAACGAGTGAGTAGGATGAACGATTCGGACAGCCTATCCGATTCGGTTTGACCAGAACGAATTGGCTGCCGAAATCGGTCTTTGGGGGCCTGTTGCAGGCCCCCCTTCACCCGGGGCGCTCCGAATCGGGCCTGTGGGGGTACCCATGGGTCCACTCTTCTCACCCATGCATAGTGTGGCAGGCACCACGGGGTGCCTGCCACAGGGTCCATGCTTTCCACCAACAACCCCTTTTTTCAATGGGAGCCCGTCTTCGCGTTCGGAACACAGGCTCCTATTGAAGTCAATGGGAGCCCGACCGAATCGTATCCGGAAGCATCCAGATGCATCATACTCGCTCGGTTGGACTCCCCCGATCCGAGTCCTCCGGAAAGCATTCCGGAACCGATTCGGTCGTAATGCTTTCAGAACGAGATCGGAATCGGGCCGTTAGTGTCCAACACCTTCTCCAAATTGGTTTACATTGCAGTGGGAATAGTAAATGTTACCCCTTTAGTGTCCAACACGTTCCCCAATATGATTTAGATTTGAGTGGGAATAGTAAATGTTACTCCTTTAGTGTCCAACATCTTCCCCACTATGGCTAGATTGGGGTGGGAATCGTAAATGTAACCCCTTCAGTGCCCAACATCTTCCCCAAATTGGTTTAGATTGGAGAGGGAATAGCAAATGTTACCCCTTTAGTGTCCAACACCTTCCCCAATATAGTTGGATTGGAGTGGGAAAAGTAAATGTCACCTCTTTAGTGTCCCACACATTCACCAAATTGCTTTAGATTGGAGTGGGAATGGTAAATGTTATTCCTTTAGTGTCCAACACCTCCCCCAATATGGTTAGAATGGAGAGGGAATACTAGATGTCACACCTTTAGTGTCCAACACCTTCCTCAAATCGGTTTAGATTGGAATGGCAATAGTATATGTCACCCCTTTAGTGTCCAACACCTTGCTCAAATCGGCTCAAATTTGCGTGAGAATAGTAAATGTCGCCCCTTTATTGTCCAACACCTTCATTGAATTGGTTTAGATTGGAGTGGGAATAGTAAATGTAATCCCTTTAGTGCCCAATACCTTCCTCAAATTGGTTTAGATTGGAGTGAGAATAGTAAATGTTACCCTTTTAGTGTCCAACACCTTCCCCAATATGGTTAGATTGGAGTGGGAACAGTAAATGTCTCCCCTTTAGTGTCCAACACCTTCCTCAAATTGGTTTCAGTTGAAGTGGGAATAGTAAATGTTACCCCTTTAGTGTCTAACACCTTCCTCAAATTGGTTTAAATTGGAGTTGGAATAGTAAATATTACCTCTGTAGTGCCCAACACCTTCCCCAATAGGGTTAGTTGGGAGTGGGAGTAATAAATATCACTATTTAAGTGTCCAACACCTTCCTCAAATAATTGGTTTAGATTGGAGTGGGAATAGTAAATGTTCCCTCTTTAGTGTTCAACACTTTTCCCCAATATGGTTAGAATGGAGTGGCAATAGTAAATGTTACCTGTTTAGCGTCTAACACCTTTCACAAATTTGTTATAATAAAAACATGTCACACATTTTTCAGTTTTTATTTGTATCCAATTATTTATTACTGTATATTGTCACAATTTATAATATATATACTCCAATTATAAAAAATATAAAAATATAAAATTAAGTAAATTAAAAAAAAATTCAGTATTTCTAATAATAAAAAAGCTGGTAAATCATATTTATATACATTTGTATGTTATACATTTTCAACTTTTCTTTTTTATTGGAACAATTTTGTTTAACATTTATTACCTTTTTACATATCGATTTTCAACATTATTTTCACCTTGTTTATTATTGTATATTAAATAGTTGTATATATTATATACTATTATTTAATTTATATTTTGCATTTTTTTCATAATTTTTTAAAACATTAATTGATGTTTACATTTTTTTACTTTTTATATATATATTAAAATGGGTAGAGGAGTTGGCCTAATGGCTAGGGCGGTCGACCCCGAATCTGGGGAACTGGGTTCGAGTCACGGCAATGACGCTGAACATCCTGTGATTCTGGGCAAATCACTTAATCTCCCCGTGCCTAACAAAAATGAATGTGTCCTCATGTAACGCAACTGGTGCTATGTAAAGTGCTCTGATACCCAATACCTATGGGTCAAGTTTGCGCTATATAAAACTCTGTAAAAAAAAAAACATTATTTTCACATAGATTTTATTTGTATACATTAAATAATTGCATATATTTTATACTATTTAATAAATACGTTACAATTTTTTCATAATGTGTTATAACATTGTCTGATATGTATATCATTTATAACAATTTTTTAAACATTTACTCAACTTTTTTCAAATATTTCCCATTCATTTCTATGGGGAGATAGTCTTTTTAAGTTTCATTTGGTGGACATTTTTTTTTGCTGATACCTTCTATCTTATAATCTATTTGTGTTATTTTCAGTCTAGTGTCCCAGACCAGAACCAGGTCGTGGTAAGGTGCTGCTGTTCGTCAGAACAGGTAAGTCCTTTTTTAAGGATTTTATTAAGGGTTTTGAAAGTAGGGGGGATTTAGGAAGGAAGTTTAAAAGTTAGTTAAAGTGTTGTTTGTTGTTTTTTTTTGGTAGTTAGTTCTATTGGAGTTACTATTTTACACTGGTTTGTCATTTGCATTTTTTACACTGTTTTAGTAATGTATTACCATGTTAAGTTAAATTGTGTGGTGTTAGTTATATTTTAATGATATACTGTCATGACTATATACTTTTGGGAATATAATGTAATCTGCGGGTGGGTGTTTTCAATTTCTTTTACAGGTTTTTGTCAGCAAACGCGTTCTATGAGCATTTGGAGTTCTTTTTTTAAAAGCACTTTTTGGGTTTTTTATGGTACCTTAAAACTCTGGATTACTTTGACAGATTTCGATTGGAATCATTACATTTTTGTCTTTTTTTAGGGGATTTTTGGATTAATTTGTCTTATTTTTGATTGATTACTAGTTTTTGTTAGTTTGTCAGAGAAAAATCTGCATCTACAGAGCAGTAAGTTTTAATTCTTGCATTTATTTTGGGTGGTAAATGTGATACTATATTGTTTATATTAAATACATGTTATTGTTTTGTGGAATTCTTTGGATTATGTGTTGTCATTATTTTATCTGAAGGATTGAATTTTATTTTATCTGTTTTGGTTGATGATGTTTTTTTTAAATTATTTATATATCATTTTATTATATCAATCTAATAAAATTGTTATTTTAAACAGTTTTCTGACTGATCTCTTATATTTACTATTTTAAAAAAATTGGTATGTTGGTTTACAGTTTGTTGTACTTTTTGAGGACTTTGGTACGTTAATATTTATTTTATAATATGCTTTTGGCTATCATGTCTAAGTAATGTAGTCCTTTGTTTTTTATGAAGAGTGTGACTTTAAATTGTAGCATGTGTACAAAGTTTAGGGCTCTATTATTAGTTCTTGGTAGCTTTGCTATTTTAGTAATACTTCTATAAATTTGTATAGTGTAGGTTGAATTCCACCTAGTGTGGATTGAAAGGCATTGTGCCATCCTTCAGCTACGTTGTTTGTTTTGGCTTCCTGTGCTGAGGTGCTGTCATATTCTACCATGGTATTTGGAATTTAGGTTGGCATCTGTGTCCGGAGCAATGGAGTCTGCCAAACCAAGGGGCAGATTTACAAGCCCCCTGCGCCACCAGTATGTCACTTTTTGTGACGTACTGGTGGTGCATTTCACTTCTCCATATTTACAAGGAGAGAAAAAGCCACCCTGCGTGACTTTTCCTCTCCTTGTAAATATGGCCCCTTCACACGCAGCACTTTGCGTGGAAGGGGCGTTCCATGGGTGCTGCTGTGGGTGTTCCCACGCAACACCCATGGAACGAGACACATTTCCAAATTTACGAGGAATCGTAAATCTGGAAATGCGTGTCAATGCTACGCCTCCCCAGGGGAGGCGTAGCGAGGCACAACTAGGAGACATTTTTTCATTTCTCCTCGTTTTTTCCTCTTTCAAAGCATGCTGCATTCTACAGCACGCATTGAAAGAGGAAAATGCCTGTAATTATTGCTTTTGTGCAGGAAGGTGCCCCTTCCTGCACAAAAACAATCGCCCCATGACGCAGGCACCCTTGCACCATGGTGCAAGGGTGCCTGCGCCGGCGCATGGCTGCAGTTTGTGCGCCAGCGCTGGGGAGAGCATAGGAATGCGACATATTATTGTAAATATGTTGCATTCCTGTGCTTCGGAAGTGCCGCAGCGTGGCGCAGCCAAAGGGCTTGCGTTGCCGCGCTGCGGCACTTCCTTGTAGATCTGCCCCCTAGTGTCTTCGAAATAGTCCTTACAGCACTAAGGGGAAGATTTACAAGCCCCTTGCGCCACTTTTGCGTCACTTTTCCCATGTTAAAAATGACGCAAAAGTGGCGCAAGGGCCTTGTAAATAAGCCCCTAAGTATGTCTTCATTTTGTTGGTAGAAAGGGCTTTCTATTAGTAGATTGTAGTGGTTGCTAACTCTGTGATAGGGACGCAGGCTAGTGCTCTCATTTATTTGATTTCAAAGGCAAATTGGCTGTTTGTGGAATAGCCTACACTAAGGGCAGATTTTTGGAGATGTCTCCATATACTTTGACTGAAATGATAGTAACAGCCTTGTTTGGCTATGTAGGGTATATTTTTAGAATTGTTTGAATCATGGATTGTTCAAAGTCTATGATTATTTTTGGGGGTAGTAGTTGTTTGTTGCATGTTTTGTATGGTTTAAGAGCTCTTAATAAGTGCTGCTTTGTTTATTTGGCTGTAGGGCATATATAAAAGGGATATTTGTGTTTTGATATTTACCATGTATGGTGTAGATCCGAGTAAATGGTTTGGGAAACATTTTAATGGTCCCATTCATCATCTAGGTTTGACATTGGCTAAGTTTCATTAAGGTGCTTGTTGTAGAGAATATTAGAATTAATTTCTCATTATTAAGGTTATGCATAAGGAAAGGTTTCTCACTATGTGTAATTGTTAATTGTTCAGGTATGTCTATGTCTTGGTATCTTATAGGGGCAGGAGGGGTATCACTGGTGGCTTTTTTAGCTTGTGCAGATAATCTTTTAAAAGTGGGGATAGATGGTAGTTGCCCTGTTATGTGTTCGGGAACTCTAAGTAAAATATCCTTCAAAATTTTGCTTGTTGGTTCCTGGAACTAGTGCTTGCCTCTCTTATATCTTGCAATATTTCTCATACTTTTATTTCTGTCACATTTGAGGGGTGGTTGTGCTCTCTTAGATGAATTACTACATAGGTGCCGATTACAATCTCGTTAGGAAACTCTTCCGACCGAATCGGTTTCGAAATCGTTTCCGAATTATTCGGGTTCTGTGAGTCTGACCGACTGATTACAATGCATCCGGATGCTTCCGGATACGATTCGGTCGGACTCCCATTGACTTCAATGGGAGCCTGTGTTCCGAACGAGAACACCGGCTCCCACTGAAGAAAGGGGTGGCTGTGGAAAAATCGTGCACCCTGTGGCAGGCACCTCATGGTGCCTGCCACACTGTGCATGGTTGGAAAAGGGGGTCCCTTGGGTACCCCCAGGGGCCCGATTCAGAAGGCCCCGGGTGAAGGGAGGCCTGCTACTGGCCCCCAAAGACAGATTCCGACAGCTGTTTTGGGCAGACTGAATTGGAACGGCTGTCCGAATCAGTCATTGTAAGCGCTCACTATGAAACCATGGCCATAGAGCTGTACGAATTGGCTCAGAAAGACTTGACCTGTCCGAATGCCTTTCGGAACCGATTCGGACAGCCCGAACGGTTTCCGGGCATCATAATCGGTCGTTGGGAACTGTGTACGATTCGGTCGGAAACAAGGTTTCCGGATCGGATTCCGCAAACCTGAATCTGATTCGGAGCCCTTCCGAATGGCATCGTAATCGACTCCATAATCTTTTACAACTATGCATTAGAATAATATTTAGTACATTGCCAGTTTATAGTTTCTGATGATGCACTTTCTTGGCTGTAGGTGTAGTCCATGTGATTTAGTAAATACCTTCCTTTCTGTGAAGTGATAAATTTGGCGGCTTCTGTCATTGTAGCTGTAAGTATTGTAATAGTATAAATATAATTTCTTTAAACGTTTACATGTTTGTCATTATAACAGGTTTAAAAATGCATTTATTTCTATTTTGTATGCTTACATGTATGTTCTGGAGAGATGTTTCACCCGGTTTTGTAAGGTTACCCTTGGAGGTGTATTAATGTGCAACTGTTGCTTTCTCTTCTGTTGATTGATAAAGAAAAACGTAAGTTACATTTTAAATGGTACTTTGTTGATAGTTTGTAGGGGTTGAGGTTGTTAGGTCTGTTTTTGTTTGCCATTTGGGTGAGTTTATCATTACTTATTTATTTATGTATACTTACTTTCCTATTCCTTTTTGCAAGTTTGTGATAGCTGACATTTTGTGGTAGTTTATTGTTTTTCAAGTTGTAGACTTGGGCTTTTTGGAGGTCTGTGTAAAAAAGATAAAAGTTGAAAAGTGTGTTAATATTTATTTGCTATTTTATATTTTTAAGTTTGTCAAGTTACGTTTTAGTTTGTAAGTAATAGTAATTTTTTGGTGGGTTTTATTGTGTGCATTTTAGATCTGTAAACATTTGGGGTGAATGGTAAATATTTTGTTGATATAATATATTTTTATTTACATAAAATATCTGTATAACAGGCTTTGGGTTTATTTAACATATTTGTTTATATAAAAAGTTGTTTTTGTGTTTTATTAATGATTATTTAATTATTTTGGGGATAAAATTGTACTCGATATTGTGTGGAGCGATATTTTTTACATATTCTATGTTTATTTAAAGGTAACAATAGTTCTGTTTCTGAAATTTCTGCTTCAATATATGTAAAAATCAATATTTTGAACCACGATATTTGTGTTCTCAATATTTGTGATTTTTACAGTCAAGTATAGGGAATCGAGCTAGGTCCATGAACATATTGCACTACATCCGCATTGGCACTCCCGCCTTCCCTTTCATAGTGATAGCTCTCTGGTGACACATAGGGGTTCTAGTTTGGTTTGGGATCCAGGAGCGGGGTGTTTTGATTACTTAATTTTTGTCCTTGGTATCTTACTATATATGCTCTGACATGAGTCAAACTGAGGGCCACTGTCTACACTACGATAATGAGTTATAGATTGAATTTTACTGTAAAGGCTCACGACCATGAAAACATCAATCTTTTCTCCTGGAAAAAGGTATGTTATCACTACCATCTAATGCTTTATCTTTTCACAATGTCAGCTTTTTCAAGGCCTCCAAACATGCGGCTTGCCCAGTGTGCAGTGCTTGACACTACCACTGCTGCAGTGACACGGCTCCATCCATGCACACTGCTTTACTGATCTTAAAGGAATGTGGCTCTGCAGACTGTAGCAACAGGAAGTGCATCAGCAATAATGACGATTACCAGAAAGTAAGTTGCCCATTAGTTAGTTTGGCCTCTCACATCTTTGGCTTAATTAACAGTGTATACAACCTATTGAGTAAAATTAGTAGTAAACAATAACCACCAAAACTGCTCCGTAGTGCTACAAAAACACATATAATTGAATCATTCTTCGGGCACAGGCTCAAACTCCATGTTAAAAGAGTACTTTTAGTAATTTTGTTAAGAATTTCCATGGTGCCAGGTACCATTGTCTAAATGTACTGAATGTATTATGGAGTATCATAGAATGTAATTGGATCCGATAGAGAGGCAAGGTTGTATACCATTTTATATATCAAATGCTTTGTCAAAATCTGTTGATGAACATCATATGTGCCTGGAATGTTATGCTTCTGAAAGGCATACATAAAGGTCTTCAAAATCTGCTATCATAATTTACTGTTTTGTATAATTGGAGATTTTTTCCAGATTCTGTAGTGTAACTTGTCATTTCTGCAAATCCCAATGGCATACTTTGTTAATTCAGCAAAATGTGGGCACTGTTTTCACAGATTCACCTTTTTGAGAAGGAAGGGTAAGGTAAATTGTGTGGAAGATACAAGTAAGTTGAAAACAGGAGCTCATTTTCATAGAATTAGGTTATATATAAGAGAGGGATGAAGGTCACGGAGAATATCATAACAGAGATACAAGAGGGAGTTCCATTCTGCCCTTAGCATAGGATACATTCTGTTATTCTTTAAATTGGAGGTAGTTGAAGTAGACAAGCTTTGTGGTCAGATAAAGTTGAGAAATTTCAGAATTCGAGAGGAGAGATAGATGGAGGGGACTTCAGACTGCCGATGTGTCCACTATCATCAACTGACCTGTTTTGACCCCGCCTTTCTCTTAAAAAGAACTTGTTTGTCATAAACTCCCAAAGCCAGACTCCATTTTGAGCATGTTAAGTTAGCCTGTCTGCCTTTGGTCCACATTCAACATGTCATTATCCTTCGCAGAACTCGTGAAAGTGTCAATTCATCTATTCGATGAGTTTGCTAACACATAAGGCAACACAAGTCTCTACAAGTAACAAAATATCTAGGTTCAAGGTATGACAGTAGACGTGTAAAATAAACCTGTAGTCCAAGTTGACGTATTTTCATCATGCTGGTTCAAGACCGGTTATGGCTCAGATTAATGGACAGTTCCCAATGTAGTCTAAAAGTCAGTGGTCAACCCTATATAAACCCCTTGAATTGACCATTGAATTTCAGTGGCCTCTGCACCAGGTTATCACGAGAGGTCATGGCAGACTGCTGTAGCATCCATTCTTATCCTGAGATTCGATAGAGAGAATTGAGGAGCTGAGCCCAGCTGATCATGTGTTTTCCTTTCAGGGAACACTCTCTCTCAATTGAAGTCTGATAACCACAGCTGATACACTGTGAACAGGTGTGCTGTGCGCTGGACCCAAAGATAGTCCAGAGGCAAGTTAGCTAATCCATGCACTCCTAGTAGTGCATACAAGTAGTTTTAGTGTGGCAGGCTGCTAAGAACATTTTAATTATGTTAGAATTGTTCATATTATTCTCTCTACTAGTGACAAGTATTAGTGTTGTTATAGTTATATTCTGTGTGGTTAATACTTAAGTATTACACAATAAGATGAGAGTGTTGAAATAAAACACTTTTAAACATGTAAAGTGTCTTTGCTTAATGCAAGGCTTGAGTGCGCTACCCTTAAGAGCTAAATTGGTTTTAAATTACTAGAAAGCAGGGACACCACACTGGCAGGTATGCTCAGTGGGTTGTGTGGGGCTATAATAAGAGGAACTCCCCTGCTCTAGTGATGGGGCACTGAATTCAGTCCAGACACCTGTGGGGAGGGAAGGCAAAGCTTGCAGACCTGGGCCTCAACCCTAGGATACAGAAAATGTCAACTTTGCGCTGCACAAAGCTGAGGAAATTCAAAACGCTCACAAGGTTGCTAGTGTTAAATGTCGAAATTTCTCA
The DNA here is from genome assembly GCA_963921515.1 of Calotriton arnoldi. NCBI lineage: Eukaryota > Metazoa > Chordata > Amphibia > Caudata > Salamandridae > Calotriton > Calotriton arnoldi. Next base: position 1,793,862 of record CAWUFW010003467.1, on the reverse strand, counting down.
CCCACCCACTCAAAGAGGAATAATTAGCCAGTGCCTCTCCCTTAAGCTGACTACAAGAAGATTTAAAATGTACAAAGGTTGTATGATGTAAAAGATACTGATGGGCCAACCCTTTCCTGTTAGCACACATTGGTATCTTGTCGCCAGTAAACACAATCCTAGCCGAAATGCTGAAGATCAGACACCGCCAGGTAAATAAACAGGGACAGGATTATTAAAAATGAATAGTGCAGGAATGCGCCATATCTGCCCATAAAAAAATCCTTAGAAGCTTTTTCCATTTAGAAAGAGGAAACAACAAAGAGAAATAAAGGTATTTTTCATTGTTGCCAGTGGCGTAGCACCGGGGGCAGGGGTGGTAGCCTCCCCCCGCTCTTACCTGCCGCCTTGGGGCGGAAATCGCCAGCATCCCCGCATATTCAATGCGGCCGTCGCGGGGCAGTAAATCTCGCCAGCCCCCCGCCCGCTGTTCTTCAATGCAGCAGCCACCGGCGGCCAAAGGGCTAGCTACGCCACTGCTTGTTGCACCTCCCCGAGGAAGGCACAGCATTTTGAGGCATTTGCAGGTTTACCAGTGTTATTTCTGGAAATGTACCAAAATCCATGGGTGGATGCTTGATAACACCCACGCTCCACCCATGGAACAACTTCTCAGGGCAGAGTAACACAAGGCAGTCACTGTTGCTCTCTTGTGTTACTCTAGATTTACCAAACACCGTAGGGCCCCCCAGGGTGGCCTTGCATTGTTTGGTAAATCTGACTTAAGTATTGCATTGCCCTTGCAACATTATGCATGGCGCAAGGACAAAGCAATACACTGATAAATCTGTACCACAGGGCTTATTTCTTACATGTTACTTCAGGTAACCGAAGGTAGGAGAGCAACGACCCACTGAGAGCAGTCATTTTAGTACAGCTTAGTTCAGAGAATGGAGCACTGCCAACATGTCATGGAGCAGTCTGACATTACACACACAGGGAAGGGAATCACTGTTTCAATTACGGAGGCAGAATGGATTGGCCATGTTTATAAGTCATTGACCATGTCTATAGGGTTAAAACCCTGAAAATGTGTTGTAAAATTTTTACAAGAATACATGTTTACCTTTTAAAACGCATTCTCCTATTGAAATATTTTCTTTCATATAAATTGCCTCACACGCTAGAACAGAGAGCCGAGATGGCATTCCTTTACGGATATGAAAAAAGATATGCATAGCACAACTTTTTGGCCCCGCTGCTTTAAAATTGTTGTATTACTTGTTCGGTACGCAGTTCCTGGAAAGGGAGCATTATTTTCCCTATTTTGAACAAGCAATGACAAAGCCAAAAGGTTGGGCTTTTGACTGGCTGATGCGACAGTTACATTATTTTATATTTTTAACACAAGCTTAAACCAAATAAATAGAAGAATAGAAAAAGAAAACAGCTTAACCATTGCAGCCCAATGTCTGCAATAAAAATTAAAACAAATTAACAATTGCATGTCTTTTTAATAGAACCGTAAGGAAGCTTCCTAGCAGACTAGAACAGGTGCAACAATTATTTTGGGTTTTAAAGCATATATCTGGGAAATATGATTGTTATTGGTGCAAATAAAAATGCCATTGGCTTTACTTGAATCTGTCGCTATGAATTGCAGCTACCTGAAGAAACAGTTTCAATAGAGAAGCAAGGTTGTCTAAAAAAATAAGTAATAATTTCGAAAATAAATTATTGACAACATAAAACATTGGCTAATCACCACTGGCACAGAAATGCACTTTTTTTAGGCAGATGCCAACATCTGACTAGGGGAATGTCATTAGGCCAGACCTATAACGTGTACAGGGATGTGCATCACAATCATCATCAAACTTCCCTTCTACATGCTTCTGCGAAACTATTTTGCAAAGGCATTTTCAGTAGATTGTCCTGCCTCGGTCAAAGGGAGGGCGATACTTCTTTTGGAGCAGTTTGAGATCCGGGTTAATCCTTCTGTTTTGGACAAGGTTGCCGTGGTAGACAAGCCTTTATACAGGTGTGATGAAATAGTCATTTTGTTACGTAATCAGCTGCCTCAGGTTACATTGTGCGACAGGACGCGTTTTTTACCGTATACATATATACCATTTATTGACCCTTTTTTATAAAACGTATTGAAGAAAATGAAGGGGACATTGTCTAGTTATGGTTCACATCAAATGAACCATCATTTCAGGTTTGAAATTTCACATCTTAATTGAAATATTTGTTAAAAGGTCACATCTTCTTTTGGCCTGCATGACACACTGGAACAAATCTATATTTGAAGAGAAGGACATTTGTTACACCACCTAACCCAAACATGCAACTAACATTTTTTCTCACAAAATATGACTCACGAAGAATTTTCCACAAGCTTGAAATGACACACTAAGACAATCAGCAACTTTGATCTTGAACAGCATAAAGCTTGCCATTCCTGTCAAGTGACACTGTGATACAGCTAAGATTCTTAATGTGATTTCTGCCTCGCCTCTTCCGTGCCTGTACTGCTCTTCCCGCCGGTCCTGCTCCCTTCTGCCTTGTTCTGCTCCTTCTGCCTCATCGGAGCTCCTCTGCCTCTTCTGCTGGCCATTTTGTGCCTGTTTCTTGCTTTACTGGTATTTCTCGCAGTTTTGCCTGCTTTGCCTGCTTTCTTGCTTGCTTTTTTCTCGCACTTTTGCCTGTTTATTCCTGTTTTACGCCCTCTCTTTCCTGTCCGTTCCTCCCTACTCCTGCCAGCCCCACTCACCACCACCCAGTGCCCCTCCCTCCTCCCAGGACCTACTAAATGGAGGCCATAGCGCGGCCGCGCAGCAGGCGCACTAAAGGCGTGCCAAAGGCAAGTCCGTCTCCACCCGTCCATGTCTAGACCATGAACCCTGGCTCTCCCACCACCTTCAGGTACACCACCGCTAATCTCCGAGCCCTGGACCCCAGACTCCTCAACAACAACTGCTGCCTCACCACTCCACGATCAACGTTAGGACCTTTCAACTGCCTGCACTGTATCTCCTCCTGCAACACCGGAGCACCCGCACGCATGATGACCACCACGCCGAATTTGCTTCGTAGCAACTCAACTGCCTCCTCCTCAACACACGATCACTCTGCAAGCAGGCCACCAATATCTGGGACATAATCACCGCCCTCACCCCAGACGTCATCTTCCTCACCAAGACCTAGCTCCCTCCCGCATCCACTCCCAACATCACCTGAGTGACACCCGACGGTTACAAGATAGTACACCAGCAGAATCTCCATCATCCACATAGAAAACATCCACTGCACCACCACCACAGACGAAACCACCCCGATCATGGAACACCTCAATTTTAAACTCCAAACAGACTACAAAAGCCCCACTCGCCATACACTCCAAGGACTACCTCTTCCTCGGAGACCTCAATTTCCACCTCAACGACACCAACACCGCCAACCTCTTCAAGCATAAACAACATCCTCCTCCCTCAACTAGTCCCCAGCCGCACACTTAACCCCATCTAAACGGCCAGCGACAGAGTCAAGTATAGTCATGTCACCGAGCTCACCTGGACAGAACAGACCATCACCCACTTCATCATCACCAGATCCCTGAGCCACCCAGTGCCTGCCACCGCACCTGGAGTAAAGTGTCAGAGAGCCAGTGGACCGACACCCTCAACACTTTCCACCCTGACATCACAGTAAACTATGAACAGGCTGTCAAGTCACCCTGTCAAGTTAGACAAACGCAAAAAATCCACCTAACAGGCCAGATGGTACACCATGGAGCTTAGAACCATGAAGCACAACTGCAAGCAATCAGAAAGAAAATGGCCCACCAGCAAGGAATATACACACAAAGCCACTTTGAAGACAGCCCTCAACCACTACCACCAACTCCTGAAGGAAGGAAGATGAAAAAGAATGTCCTGCCAGACCGCATCAAAGCCAGCTTAAACCACAGCAAAGAACTCTTCAATATAGTCAGAGAGTTCTTCAACCCCTCAGCCACCAAAAACATCATCACCCCTTCCCAGGAACTTTGCGACACCCTGGCGGACTTCTTCCATGACAAGATCTCCACCATCTACAAGACCTTTGAACCGAAGCTCACTCCCTCTGACCTCGTTCGCCACCTTGCTCCCAAAGAAGAAAGCCTGACCATCTACTCACTACCAGGGTTCAGCTTACCACACAGAATACCACAGCCATCATGAACTCGTCCACTCAGGAGCCTTCAGGGACTCCTGCCCTCCAACATTTCCAACCTTAGGAGCAAGAAGATCAGCAGCGAGCTCACTACCCTCTTCAACGCCTCTATCACCACGGCCACCTTCCCCAAAGAATGGAAACACATGGAAGTCAAACCCCTTCTCAAGACCCCAGCTAACTCAAAACTACTGTCCCATCTCTCTGCTCCCCTTCCCCGCCAAAGTCCTTGAAAATGCCATCAACTGCCAGCTCACAGAACACCTGGTGAACAACTATCTTCTGGACCCCCCCAATTTGGATTCTGCACCAAGCACAGCACCAAAACTGCCCTGATTGCTGCCACCGATGATATCAGAGCCCTCCTCGACTGGGGAGAAACGGTGGCCCCGATCCTCGTTGACCTCTCAGCAGCATTTGACACCATATCTCACCACACCCTAATTGATAGACTACATCTCATCGGAATCCAAGGAGATGCCCTGAAGTGGATCACCTCCTTCTTCACCGAAAGAACCCAGAGAGTCCTCCTACCACCTTTCACCTTGGAGCCAAAGAACATCATCTGCGGTGTTCCTCAAGGCTCATCTCTCAGCCCCACTCTGTTCAACACCTACATGACCCCCCTGTGCAAAATCATCAGAGCCTATGGATTAAATCAGAGCCCATGAATTAAACATCATATCCTACGCAGACGACACCCAGCTGATCATCTTGCTCTCAGAAGACCCCTTCACCACGAGAGCCAACTTCTGCAGGTGTATCTCTAGCGTTGTCGACAGGATGAAAAACAACTGCCTGAAACTCAACACAGACAAAATGGAAGTGCTGATCTTCGGCAACAACACCTCCCCGTAGAATGACGTCTAGTGGTCCTCGGAACTAGGACCCTTACCCACGCCGACAGACCATGCTCGTAACCTCGACATCATCCTAGACAGCAAACTCACCATGAAAACCAATATCAATGCTGTCTCCTCCGCCTGCTTCCTCACTCTTTGCATGCTCCGGAAAATCTTCAAATGGCTCCCCACCAACACCGGACGCATTGTCACTCAAGCCCTAGTCACTAGCCGCCTGGACTATGGCAACGCACTCTATGGAGGAATCACCACTCAACTCTTGAAGAGACTGCAAACCATACAGAACACTGTGGCCCAATACATCCTCGACCTCCCCAAACAGACCCTCATCACCCCGCATCTCAAGAAACTCCATTGGCTCCCCATACAGAAGAGATGTCAATTCAAGATGCTGATTCACACCTACAAAGCCTTGCACAACCAAGGACCAGCCCACAACAACCACCACCTGAATTTCCACAAACATTCCAGATGGGTAATCTACCATTACTTCGCGGGCATTTCTACGTATTACTATTAGTGCGCATTTTTTACTTCGCAGGAACTTTTAGTACGCATGCTTTTACTTAGCATGCTGTTACTACGCAATTACCATTACTTCGCAAAGTGAAATACTTTGCAGACTATCCACATCGTTGTTTGGAAAAGGAGGCGCTTCCGTTTCAAAACAACGACGTGCTGCTCTTAAGACGCTTGAAGAAGGAGAAGAGTGGATCCAAGAGTGAAGGTGGAGAGAGGGACCACGAGGGGAGAGAGGTAAGTGGGGCAGTGTATTTTTTAGGGTCGTGCAGGGGGTTGTGTTTAAGGTTTGTGTTTGTGTAGTGTAATTTGGGTTTCGGGTAGTGATGGGGGTCGAGAAGGGTAGTGTTTGGGAGTAGGGACAGGACTGTGGGTCGGGGAGGGATGTGCAGGGGTTAGTGAATTAGGGTTTAGGGTAGTGGTGTGGTGTTTGTGTAGTGTAGGGTAGTGTTTTAGGGTTTAGGGTAGTGTCGGAGGGCGTGCAGGGTAGTGTTTGAGTGTAGGGTGCGGAATGGGGGAAGGGTGGAGGGGCGTGCAGGGGGTAGTGAATTAGGGTTTAGGGTAGAGGTGTGGTGTTTGTGTAGTGTAGGGTAGTGGTTTAGGGTAGTGTCGGGGGGTCGTGAAGTGTAGTGTTAGAGTGTAGGTTCCAGGCAGGGGGAAGGGGGAAGGTCGTGTAGGGGGTAGTGTATTAGGGTTTAGGGTAGTGTAGTGGTGTTTGAGTAGTGTAGGGCAGTGTAGTGTGTGAGGGTTTGGGTGGTGTTGAGATTTTATGGGTTAATAGAATGTGTAGAAATAGCAGGAGGAGGTACAATTAATTTGGAAAAGATATTGTATTCAAAAACATATAGACGTTATTAATTGAATACATAATGATATATACATTGTATGTTAGATTTATGTACACAGAATAAATTATTAAAAAAAGATTTATTTTCGGACGAATAATTTTGTAAAAGGGTGAAGGACATATTAATTGTGAAAAATGTATGAAATATGTGAGATTTTTAAAAAGGATATTTTTTATAATTCACGATTATTTAGTTAATAGCCGATTTTAAGAAAATCTCCCCCACCCTAAAGCCCTTCGCATGATTTTAGTGCGATTTTTTAATTAGCATAAACCATTACAGGAAAAAAACGTAGTAGTGCTATGCGTAGTAATAGAATGCGGAATAAAAGCATTTAAAGTACATTTCTAACCATTTGCGTTATAAATGCATGCGCAGTTAAAACTTGCGAAGTAATGGTTTATGCTAAGTAAAAACATCGCACTAAAATCGTGCGAAGTAATGGTATGCGAAGTATCGACATACATCCCACTCCTCCTCCTACCTCATGGCTAAATCCTGGAATGACCTCCCTCTGTACCTCCGGACTTCCACCTCTCTCCTGTGATTCGGGAAGGCACTCAAGACCTGGCTGTTCAATTAAAGTCACCTGAAGCAGCAAGACCCTCAGCGCCTGGATACCCTCACAGGTGATTGGCCAAGCTTTATAAATTCTGCTTGATTGATTGATTTCTCATAGTGTACTTTGTACCCAATTTATGGAACAATGAAATCCTTGCTATGCAATTGATACCCAAACCATCACAGAGTTGCTCTTGTTTAGTTGCAGTAGTGGTCATGGAAGCACATAAAGTATTCCAAATATTTTATAATTCGCCTACTCACATTTTAGTGAGTAAAAATCTTGTGCAGGTTCTTCCAGTGCTTTGCTATAAGCAGGTGTTTCACCCGGAAGAGTCCCTCAAAATCCTTAGGTCATTAGAAGGTGTCAGGCTTAAGGCAAGTGGTAGGTCTCAAAGTGTCTCACTTCAGGAGGAGACTTGAGAGCCACTAACACTATTGCATGCCTCAAAGAATCTTACTCTTGAAGCTTGTCCCTGTGAATCTCAATCAAGCAGCAGTCCTCTGGGACTCGCACCTGCAGAAGCACGGAAACTCTCTCACATCATAAGGAAGCCAAAGATCTGTCACAGAATGAGTAACTAAGCCTTTATGAATGCCAAATGCAGAAAAACCCACGCACCTACTACTAGACTAGCCCCAAATGTATTTGCAGACACTCAGGTCCTGTATGCTTGCCTTTGAAAGGCATCTGCCAGTATGAGACTGACCTGACACTTACGGTTTCAGCTGCATTTCGCTCCAAGTTTAGAAATATTCATAATCAGATGCACTGCTAACTGACTGTACATGTACAGGGCCAACCCAATCATGTGTACTCATTTGTTAAAAGGATTGGGGAGTTTGTAACTTCTTTCAAGAAAGTCTATTTTGCCTTGTGCAACTTGTATGACCCACAGTTTGATAACATACATTTTTGTTGACTACACAACCATCGAACTTACAGGTAACAGCTTAACTTCTTAATATTCGCATTCAGCTTTTGGCATCTTTAAAATAGTGACAGTTTCTCCCTTAGAAGCATCATGGATTTTTTAAATAAAACTTCCAAATGTAAATGCAGCATAGCATTTTCTTAATTGGAACTAAAGGTGCCTTATTTAGAGTTCGGTGGATGGGATACTCCATCAAAAAGTGATGGATATCCCATCAGCTATAATATAAGTAGCATAGGCTATAATGAACTTACAATAAATCTGCCATATTTATGATGGAGTATCCTGTCCGCCAAACTCTAGATAAGGCCCTTAGTTCTAGAAACTGAAAGATGTACACATCATTCAGGAATATAGATGGTTGTATGTCAGAATATTGTGGACACAACCATCATGCTACAAGAATACCATATGCAAAATATTGACTACCAAAATATTGCCATAGTATGAGTAAGTATATAAAGTTGTGTAGACTGACTTGGCAGAAATGGTTTTGGGTGTGTGGAGAAGGATTTTGATCTCCTTTCAGTGGATGTAGTAGAGGTGGTCAATTATTTACCAGAAATGTTTTAGAGAAGACTGTCTTGTAGGACTATTACTGTACACAGGTCAGTGATTGCTGCAGGACATGTTCTGGTGTATAGATTGTCTGTGGGACAGGGCGTTTTGATAAGGAGATTAATATGGAGCATCAGAATTGTGAGTTTCTAGGTATAATTCTGCCTGGGATGCTTTGAAAATGTTACCCTGTATGGAGATTTGGGGGTTAAATAGGGTGTTGTCTTTGAGAGATTTGTCTCTGAAGTTGACCATATTGTTGTGTTTGATCTCTTTTAGGAGTGTATCCAATATGAGGGCACTTAATGCAGCAAGCAGGATTTTTTCCCCAGAAAGGGCTATCTGACTAGGAGGACAAAAACTAAGATCAATTTTCTATCCATTTTTTGATGCGAATGAGAATATGTGTGTGGTTTGTTGTGTTAAGGTGTTTTAGGAGAAAACCTTGGGTGTCAGGCTTTTGGGAGTGACACAGTTGCTTATTTCATTCAAAAGAACATTTAAAGCTGTGTCATCCCCCACACTTGCAAGAGGGGTATAAGAGGTAAGGAAGAGAGCAGGTGTGAATGTGAGGGTGTTTGAAGCACTTTCAGTAAGAGGAGTGGCTGCTTCAAAAGCCTTTATGATGGTAGGTGTATTACAGGACAATTTGAGGTGTGCAGACTGGTCAAAAGATGCGATTTGTAGGAAACCCTACTAGCCTGTGGAGAATGCGGCTTGCTGTTTGGTTGAGAAATGTTAAACTTATGTGTTAGCCTCTGGGTCTTGCCATAAAATGTAGGTTTTTCCACAGGATTTTTTTTAAAACACGGAGGTTAATATTATCCCTCCCATTGCCCCCCTTGTTTCATTATTATATTTGCTTAACTTGAAGCTCGTGGGCAAGTTAATTGATGGAGGAGCTTCAGCCGTCGATTTATGGAGTAGTTCAGTTGTAGACAAAGTATCGGAGATTGTTCAAGATGTCTTACAAGGATTTTCAAAGACCATTCTCAAGTTCAAGTTCATATTTTGGTTCGCCATTTTTCAGTTAGCTAAAAAGGAAGGAAGATGGCTGGGGGTTCTGGACTTCTATAAGTTATAGAATCTTTACTGTATTCTGCGTTCCTTTAGGGGCTGCTGTGAGTAGTGGCAATAAAGAAGATTGCATAGTATTAGCCTCTGTGTCTTTAATAAAATCCTGATTTTCTGCCCACCAGGCTGTGGAAAATCTACATTTCAATTTGAAACAAGACGGAGAACGTTGTATATCACCTCGCGGAAGGCTAGCAAAAGCTGGAATGGGTGCTTGAATGTTATATTAAGCCAGCTGATTTAGTCTTTCAGGATACCCTAAAAATTCAAGCTGATCAATTACATCAGTTGTCTGAAAACCATCTGCAGTTAACCATGGGGACATTTCAAAGTAAAGGACTTCTCCCCATTGGGCCTACTATATCCTTCCAGAAATGTACTTCTGGCAACAACCCAAAAGCATTCTTAATACATTTTGAAAGAGCAGCCAAGGACAGCCGTTGGCCAGAAGACAGATAGGCACACTACATGGCTCCCTTATTAGTAGGAGAAGCCTAAGTAGCATACCAGGCTGACAACCCCACAGGAGATTCCCCTTATCAAGAGGCCAAAAGAGTAATTCTAGAGCGACTTGGGTGGACGAGGAAATTAATTGAGTGGCCTTCAGTAAAGAAAAAGGGAATGCACGGGATTACCCTAGATCTCTTTTTTTTATTTAAGAATGCCACGGATAAATAGTTGAAACCCCATGAAAGCACCAATGAAGCAATCATAAATAAAATCTATTTAGAACAATTTATAGAAGCACTTCGGGGTCTACTCAACTGTGGTTAAGGCAACGTGCCTGGTTAACACTTGAGAATGCCATAGATATGGCTAACTCTTTCTTCCGGGTACAATCCCTCATGAGCTTATTCAAACCTATAAAGAATACTTAACTTCTCCCTTTTCCCTCTTCCTGAGTTCCTTAAAGACCACTATTGTGCAACAATGAAACTTCTGCGCTTCGGTCAGGACCACAGGGTGCTGGAGGGAATACAGATCCTCAGTGTTTCGAATGTGGCTAGCGGGGTCATATATCCAGGTTGTGTAAGGTTAAAAAAAGTGATGAAGGGCCTACGAAAGTGAATTGTATCACCAAACCTATATCCTATACTCAAAATTCTAGACCCAGTTACTGCCTGAATCTCCAGGTGAAACATAACTGGGTCATGGCATTTTTGCATTCGGGCTGTAAATTCTCTGTCATCAGATATAGGTTAGTTGCACCATACTAGATAATACTACAGAGGAACGTCATTATTAAGTATGTACATGGGGACCAGAAAAAATATGATATAGCAAAGGTTCCTGTGGTTGGATCTCATGGGGAAAAAAAGTTTCATAGGAGTAGGAGTACTTCCTAATCTAACTGAGATGCTCCTAATAGGGAACGATAACCCCCAGTTCCTTAGCCTCATAAGGACTAGTTTAACAAAAGACCGCTCCCTTTTCCCAAGAAGAGTTAGAGTCCACAGAGCCTACTAAAGTATACAAAACCCAGAGGGAAAGACTGATGCAAAAGTAGAAGTGGACCCCAAAACAAAACGTCCTAATCACTGAACCGTGGGAACTGGACAAAAATTTCCGACCGCTCACATTAATGTCAGTTCACTTCAAAATGCCTGGCAGAGGGCTCTAGAGGATGAATAACTTGGGAACCAAGTATTTTCCTTGTTTTATGATACAAAAGGAACTATTATATTGGGTAGGTAGAATTGGGGAAAAACCTCAGTTGCTTCTTCCTGATCCTTTCTGAGAACAAGTCTTTTTTCTGCCTTTTCCACTTTTTGGCAGGGCATTTAGGGTTGGAGAAAACCTCAAAAGCCATTTTGGAACAGGTTTATTGTCCAGGAGTCCTTAATCGAATTAAAAAATATTGCTAAACGTGACAAATATGCCACAGAAAGAATCCATATTGACCATCTCGTTCAGAAAATGCCAATCATAGCGACCCCTTTTGAGAGGGTTGCATTAGATTTTGTAGGACCTTTAATTATGTCCAGTAAGGGGAATATATATATCTTAGTACTAGTTGAATATGCCACATGATAAATAGATGCAAAAGGAACAATTACTGGACGGAATGCTGAACAATGCAAACATTCACCCCCAGTCACAAACATCTGGGTTTAACCCATCGTTCTTTTCCTCAACACGCCACCCCAGTTTGGACCCAGCCATATGCAAATCAGTCTCGACCCAGTTCCTCAATGGAACAGTCCTGCCCAAACTGCCAAGCCAGGTCCTCCCTGGACCGGAAACAAGCATCCTGGGACCGGTTTCGGGGCATCACCCTTCATCAGCCAGGCTCGCTTGAATCCACTGGCGCTGTGGGCACGGGCAACCCACGTCTGGGCATACCCTCCCCACTTAGGGCAACAAATGCAAAAGGAACAATTGATAGACGGAATGCTGAACAATGCAAACATTCACCCCCAGTCACAAAGATCTGGGTTTAATCCATTGATCGATTGCTCACTACGACACCCCAGTTTGGACCCAGCTATATGCAAATCACTCTGTTCCTCATAGGAACAGTCCAGCTCGAACTTCCAAGACAGGTCCTCCCTGGACTGGAAACAAGCATCCTGGCATCGGTTTTGGGGCATCACCCTTCATCAGCCAGGCTAGCTTGAATCCAGTGGCGCAGTGAGCACGGGACACACGTTTGGGCATACTCTTCCCACTTAGAGCAACAAATGCAAAAGTAACAATTGATGGACAGAATGCTGAACAATGCAAACATTCTCCCTCAGTCACAAAGATATATAGAGGTTGTCCCAACTGAAACAGACTACTACCATAATTATTGCTACCCAAATGATTGACATCTTCTCTCAAGTGTGTTTCCCAAAGGAGCTTGTAGTGTTGTGTGAGTTAGTATTGACAGAACCCTTGTGGGTCCTGATGGACTCTGTAGAACGATGACGTAACTTGGGCAGGGCGGCTAACTCTGCTGTGCTGGCAGAGTTTTTATACTCCTCGATCCGCTTGGAGTGCATAGATCAACAAAAGCTCCGCCAAGCATGGCAGAGTGGAGTTTACCGGCACTCCACCCCTTTGATACTCATTGTCTGTGATGAAGGAAATCGTAAATTTTCCTTGAGTCAACTCTGTAAGGGTTGGTCAAGAAATTGTCACAGATGCTTGTAAAATAAATGAGATGCTGGTCTGTTCTTGTGCACTGGGGTGCTCATGACAGTATGTGACACAGCGTGTCCCTCCTCCCCCACTGACTCGAATCGCGCGCAGTGTGTCAAGAGAGTGAGTTTGTACTTGAAACATTTCTGCCTGAGTTAGGGTTCTGCCATTGGTGTCTAGTTGTCAGTGGCTTTGTATGACTGCAAACACAATAGTCTGCAAAAACAAATGCCTCCATTGAGTCCAAAGGAGAACTAGTGCTGTGTGTCACACCGCAATGCGGCGTCCAAGACATTAACAACACACATTTGGCAAGTTGATAGATACTTGAACATTGAAGGCTCACTTACCATGGAGACTGTGAGGGACCCCACGAGCTGCATATTTGTAATTCTAGGCTAATTGATGCTACGCGCGCGGACAACAAACTGATGTGCAGGATACATATGCCTGTCCGCTGTTAAAGCAACCTCATTCAAAGATGAAGTAATCATTAGATTTCACAGAACAATCACACATGACAGCAACAACGCAATATCATGTGACATATATGCACACATGTTCTATTTCTCAACAGGGTTGGGGCCATAATGCAATGTGGTGACCACATGCCATAGATAAGTCTGTGATGGCGGCGCTGCTGACGGGAGAATGGATTTGTTATTTTTGGGCTGATCTAGCCAGTGTGAGAGGAGGAGAGCGGAGTGGAGGTGAGGAAGAGAGGGAACTCCAGCTGAGGCAGCAGCGCCTCCGAGGTTGGTCTCTTCTTTAATCTTCCCCTACCTAAATATTGAGTGTGGGCAGCCCTGGGCCCAGGGTTCCCCTGGGTCTGTGTGGAGGGTGCCAGTGGGAAGCAGGGAGGGCGGGTTGCAGTTGTGTGCATGCATGCTGAGGCTGCTGGACCAGCGGGAGCCCTGTCGGTTCTCTGATGCAAATTATCGCTTTGCTTTAGTTTTGCTCGATTTCGAGGCTGGCATAGGGACAGGGTTACATTTGTTGTTTCAGGAGTTCATTAGCAGACAAACGTGTGCGAGAATGTGTATACAGAGCTGAGCCGATGTGCAGAGTGCAGACTTTACTCAACATATATTTGAGCATGAGCTGCGTTACAAAGGAACAGCAGCTTGCTGATCTCCAGGTGTCATTTTTGAATGTCCGTCTGACTCCCCCTTTTGAAGTTTTGCAAACGAATTTAATAACTGAAGAAACCGTGCTACCGGTAGAGAGATGGGGAGGCAAGCTCCTATACAGTGCAAAGTGAAATGTCAGTGCAGCTGGACGAGGTGGTATGGAAACGTAGAAGAAGCAGGATCATTAACTGAGGCAGCAGGAGTAGGTAATATTTACTCCACCTGCTTGCGGAACTCCGCCCAGGCCTAGACACAAGCATTAGAGAGTAGTGAAGTTAATGCAAGTTTAGGATGTTGAGTTTGCGGTTACACACAGAAGAATAAAAGACGTGTTATACTAAGCTCCATGTGTGACACAGTCATTGGCGAGTACCCGGGCTGGGGAGAATGCTGCAACTTGCAACGAGATAGGAGATAAGTAACCCGAAGATCAACAGTGCTCTCCCAGAGAGTTTGCCGTGGTCCTGCAAACTGCTTGTGCATGTCACGTGTGCCTCCGTCGAAGTGCGGAATCAATGTTTGGTGTATGTGGAGTCAAAGTGCAGCCCCAGTCCGTGTAAAGAATTTGAAGATTCACTAAGATGTTTACACATCGTTGGCCAAAAACCTGCTGGGAAGGCCGCAAAGAGAAGTACCATGCTATTACACAACCTAAAGCCATATATCACATCAAATGTTAACGCTGTGAGTAGAAGCGCTGCGAGGCAAAGATCAACTAGGTGGCAGGCAGTACAAAGAGACGCTTACAAGCAACAAAATTCAATTACAAGAAACGGTCATCTGCTTACCAGAACTGAGCAAAGAGAGTCATTGTGACACAGCACTGGGGCAACTGACCCCAGATGAAGGGGTTGTGCTTGTGGAGCTGTCCGTACCGGAAGCGGTACACCACCAAAGCTGCTGGGTGGTAATTCAGAACAACTTCAAAGGTCTCCTGAAAGCAATGGTCTCCCATGGAGACCAAGAGGGAAGTCAAGGTTCCACGGACTGTCCAAGATTACCCAGAGGCCAGCACAGTACAGGGGCTTAGAAATGGTATGGATGAAGCAGGTCCTAGCGGACAACAGACGGTGTCAGAGAGAACTCCATCCTCAGTGTCAGCCAATCTCGTAAATGGTTATAATGCAGCCGCCTTTTTTGCCATTTGACACTGCCAAAAAGCTGAATATTGGTGACAGATGGACTTCCTGGATAGAGACATTTGATGATTTCATTGATGTGATAGAAGAAGCAGATAACAAGAAGATTATCAAGTACCTTAAGAATCTTGCTGGTGAAGGCATAAATGAAGTCATAAAGAAAATGCAGCGAGCAGACAAAATTACATACAGTCAAATCAAAGCAGCCTTGAATCTCAAGTTCAACCCAATGCCAAATGTATATTACACAGGGTACATCTTCAGTCAAGAATGACAGAAAGCTGGTGAGACCATCAACGAATTTGTTGAGAGGCTGAATACGCTCATCAAACATTGTAAGTTCAATGAATTTAATGATGAGGAAGCTATACGCCTCAGAGTGATTGACGGGTGCTTGTCATATTCGTATATTCGTTCAGACGACGGATGCTGAGAGAAACTTAGTCTAGACCAAGTTCTCATGGCTGCAAGAGCTGAAGAGTGTGCTGATCGACAAGCTGCTGACATGGAGACCGGAGGTGCCCAGAGTGAGTCAATTGTGAGTGTGAAAATTAAGCCAAGGCACAAGGCCGAAGGACACAGAGTGAATTTTCCACAGAAAAAGAAGTTGTGCTTCGGGCGTGGATTTTCGTTTCCACACGAAAGTAAATTTGCCACCATTGGGCAAATCTGCAAAGGCTGTGGAAAGGAGAACCATTCTGTAATGGTGCAGGAAGCTGGCTCTGTGTATACTAAACCAAAGTAAGGTATAGTGTGCACAGAGTTCAGTGGATCCCCAGAGGCTTTACAGAGGCTCAAGTAGATAATGCTAATGCTCTCTTTTGTAGTAGTGTGGGCAAGCAGTTAGGCTTATCAGAAGGCAGTGCTAAGCATTTGTTAGTACACACAAAGGCAAGATATGATCACACACACTCAATGACTAAATCCGAGACCAATGGATTGTAAAAATATTACTTTTTGTATATTTATTTCTTAGAACCAAAGATACTTTGATGCAGTAAAATATGTTTTGCAATATCACTGTTTTTCAACGTAAAAAGTGGACACTGCATTTTTCGATCAGTACAATGTTATCTTATGGGAGGAAACACAATCAGCCATATGCAAGTAAGTAAATGATTTACAGTATTTAGATTTTGGGTGAAGAATCAGTGCTAGGCAAGGTTCAGGTAAGTGACCTTACTACACCACCAGCGGCACGGGTCGGCCGGGTGCAGAGGTCAAACTTGGTCTCTGGTGCCAATGTTATCCAATGGAGAAAGGGGGCAATCGAATTGGTGCTACTTGAAAAGCAGTAGAACGGTTTTGGAACCCAGTATCCGTGGGGTAAGGTAAGCAGGTAAGCACAGGGGGGGGCCACACAGAAGCACCAAACTTACACCTCCAGCTGCACAGGGGCGTCCCGGTGCAGAGTGCCAACACAGCATTGGGCACCCAATGCAAACCAATGGGGAATCTCGAACTTGGAAAAAGGCTGCAGGCTCATGCCGGGAAGCTGGACGAAAGAAATTACAGCTGCACAGGTAAGTTGGGATGTGCTGGAGCATCAGGACACCGTCGGTTGATCTCCCCAAGGCCCAGGACTCTGGGTGCAGGGGTGTCCTTTGGCGTCTGAAATCAGCTGACCAGTGCAGTCGTGGTTGGGGGGTCGTTGTGCAGAGGTTGCATGCTTCGATGTGGAGTCCGGCAGGAGTCAACGCATGAGGGTCTCTTGCTCAGGACCGCTGCAGAACCTTTTCTGGACTGGTGGGCCTCTTGGACTCGGGCCGTGGGCATCGGGTGAAGAGGTGGTCGACTTCACTGTTCCACAGGCAGAGCTTTGGTCATTAAACTTGGTTTTCTTCTGTACATGTCCGCTGTCCACCGGAGATCAGGAGTCTTTTTAGAAGGCAGGCAGTCCTCCCAGGGTTCTGGAGGTTGCTGGGCTGCGGGACGAGTCGCTCTTCTGTAGCAGGGTCTTTGAGGGCTGCAGACAGGCCTGTAGGACTGGGGTCAAGTCAGTTGGTGCCTTCAGTCTTTGCAGGTGCATGGCTCTTCTTTGTCCTCTTCTTCATAGGTCATCAGTAATCTGAATAACAAGGTTCAGGGGTGCCCCTAAATACGTAATTTAGTGGTGTTACAGGGATTAGAAGTGTTGCTAACGGGCCTTTAGCTGTCCACTTACTTTGGAGAGGGGCCATACCCATAACCCCATTAGCTAGAATCCTCCAAAACAATATGGAGGATTCTCAAACGAGGGGTTCACTTTAGCTCAGGACACCCTAGGGGTGGTCCTAGCTGAGAGGGAACACACCTCTCCTGCTCACTAATTTTCCAGCCAACCTTGCAGCCAAAAGTGGGTCTTGGTCGGGCAGGGGGGTGGGCATCTCCACTAGCTGGAGAGGCCCTGGTCAGCATAACAAGGACATGAAGTCTTTGAGGCTCACTGCCGTTCAATGGTGTTCCTGCTTGGGAGTAGGTGTGAAGCACCTCCACCCAGAACAGGCTTTATTTCTGACCCGCAGAAGTCTCCAACCTCAGGGGGCAGAAACATGTCTAGAGGTGGCAGGATGGTGCAGACCAGTCAGGCACACACTAGTGGGTTGGTAGGTTTTCAGAGGGCACCTTTGAGGTGTCCCCTGCGTGCCCTTGTTAATAAATCCAACACTGGCATCAGTGTGGGTTTATTAAGCTGAGATGTTTGATACCAAACATCTTGGATTTCATTGAAGCCATCATGGAGCTGTGGAACTCGTAATGACAAGTTCCCAGCCAATGTACTCAGTATGGCTTCACTGTGCACTTATAATGTCTAAGAATGGACTTAGACACTACAGTGGCATATCTGCTCAGGCAGTTATGCCCTCACATGAGGTATAGTGCACCCTGCCTTAGGGCTGTAAACCTGCTGTAGGGGTGACTTACCTATGCCTTTTGAGGTGCTAGTAGGCCTTGCACACAGGGAGGTGTGCCAGGTCGACTCTTCACTTTATCTGCACCAAAACACGCAGGCTGCAGTGGCAGTGTGCATGTGGTTGGTGAGTGGTCTCTTAGGGTGGCATAATACATGCTGCAGCCCGTAGAGACCCTCTCTGGTACCAAGGCCATTGGTACTACTGGCAATTTTTACAAGGGAGAGATAAAGTTGTTTTGGCACTATGGAAATTTCTTTCCAGGACAGTTGGAAAGGTGCCTTGCTCTAACTAAACACTTCCTCTAGCAACTAACAAGCCTAGATGACTTTTCCAGTGCTTGCTCTTAATGTAATCAAGCACAGGTATGCTTTTTGATTATCCCTAGTTATAAAGTCACCACTCCCCCACATGCCTTTGGCACCTCTTTTACTACATTACTATCACCAATAATCTAATCTGTCTTCTATTACCATCGCTCTCTGGCAAACCTGATGAAGTTTTTCAGGCCCATAACTTTACGGCGTCCAAGAATTATCTCAGACATCACACCAAGTTATTCGGAATCCTCGTTGACAACTGCAGAAAAGTAACACATTTGTGTTCAATGTCTTACAGCTTTACTTGGAATGATGCTGCTTCATACTTGGGGGCATATTTAGTAAAATGTATCATGATGTAGTGCAGCAACCAAAGTTGATGCGCTGTGTTGCATGAGAGGGAGAGAGCAGGAAAGTGCTATATCTACAGATATTTAGCGCTGTCCTGCTCTCCCCAGCGCTGGCACACAATCAGACTGCCAGAGCCTTTTAAGTCTTTCCTACTTTATAAGTACAGCACACATGCAAAGCTGGAAAATATTGGAGAAATAAAAGCATTTCTACTTGATATACCAATGTCAAAACAATGTAATTTGTTTGATCCAAGGCCAAAACCCTGTCTACGTTTTTTAGTAGATAGTGTTTTGCAACAAAAACAATGAGTGGTTGCATAGGAATGCCCATGTACCACCCATGGAACGCACCCATGACGCTAAGTAACAAACAATGGGGATGTCCAATAACCTTAAGAACCAGGGAAAAATTACGACAAAAAAAAATAATGCAAAGAAGCTCTAGGTGGTGCTTTGCGTTACTTTTGGATAGCTTTTCAGCACAAAGAAAGTTTAGTGCTAGAAAGTGAATTTCAAACAACCATTTTGTGCCGATTTGTGTCACTTTTGTGATGCAAACCAGGTGCAAAATGTTTTTAAATCTATCCCTTGGGCTGTCATTGAGAAGTAATTGTTGTCTGCGCTTTTTTTCACATGCCATCTAGCTACATGTATGAAGTAGTAAATTGCCCTCTCACAACACAACATTTTTAAACCTGGGGCCGTATTATGCATTTTCATTGTTTGCGCATTAAAAGGTGCGCCCAGTGCAAACAATGAAAGTGTGCCCTATTACTGTGAATGCGCTGCCCCCAGGGCTGCCCCAAACTTGCGCTGTCCTCAGGGCTTCCACGAACTTGCGCTGCCCTGGGGGCAGGGCATTCATGTGAAAACACGGAGCGGCTGCTCCGTGTTTTCACAGTGCAGGCGGCACCTGCCTGCACTTTTATAGGGGGTTAGAGATCCCGTTGCAGGCGGGTGCAGTCAGTGCCTGCACCTGCCTGCAAGGGGATGTCTTTGTGGTTCGTAGGACCCCCTTTCCCCTCTCCAGAGGGCTGCTCTCAGAGAGCGTACTCACAGTGTGCCACCTTTTAGAGGGCGCACAGTGCGCCCCCTGAGAGCTTCTTTGACTCTGCGCCCGTGTCGGTAATACGGCATGGGAGCAGAGGCAAAGAATTCCCTCATTTGCATAGGGCACGCCCCATGCAAATGAGGGAACGCCCCCTGAAGGTAGCTCTGGCACTTCAAGAACGCTAACGATATTGAGGAAGGGGACGTACAAGCGTCTGCGTCCCCTTCTGTAATACCAAAGTGCCCCCGGGGCGCGCAAAGCAGGTGCAAACGCCTGTTGCGCCCCCAGGGCACTTACTGTAAAACGGCCCCTGATATCCAAATAGCTTGGCTCAGAACCTATTCATCAAAAAAAAAGATTATTCCACAATTATCTTCTTAAAACTTCCCAACATAAACAGGACATTGTAAGGCAATCCCCTAAATGTAATGCTTGGGTACTTTTCTTTCTTTTAAGTTCACATACAAGTACACTGTCATTATGAGTTAAGTGGAGTGGTATCCCCGTGCATGATACAGTTCTCGGCAACTGCAAGGTTTTAGTTTCCTCAAGGCATGGAATTACAAGGTCCTTAAACACCTGTCCAGTACTGGTTGCGTGCCTGGATACCCGGACCTGGAGACTTCTGAGGAGCTGCAGGGGCTGCAGGCAGCCTCTGCACCAAGCCTGCCGTCCCTCATACTTCAGAATGGGGAAAGCAGAAAAAGCTTCCCTCAAAAAGCTCCTGTTACATTTACCACTTGCTTTAAGCTTTGAGTGGTTAATGTTTGCCGCTTTGGGTATTTATTACCCCTCAAAGCATGGGAAACTGGACCCAGCAATATCGGGTCTGAATGTTATTCCCCAAAGGAGGGGGAAACTTGCACGGAAGATATTTGTTCGGGGATAACAAGGATCTTTTAATGAGGTCCAAAGTGGAACTTTCATCCAGGTTACAAATAGGTGGAAAAATATATTTGTTGAACTTTGGGAAAAGTCAATAGGTAAAAATTTACGCTGTATCTTCTTCTAGGCAACACCTTTCCAAAAAAAGCTACTCTTTTATGGATGCTCCTTTTGACAGATTACTTATCACTCAACGCTATTGTCAAATTGGCATCCTAATTTATTCATTTGATATCCTTTAATGAAAATGGTTGTGTTCTGAGTACAACCTTGTCTTTAACAAAGAAACCCACACACTGAGTGGCATATACATTTTGAAAATGTATCACAGGAACTAAGTTTAAAAACTAAAAGTAGGTGTTCTTATTAAGCTATTCACCTTCCAATGACCTCTTCAGACAGGTGACATCATCAGCACTGTGCAATGGACCCAACAAAGGAGCCTTTGCTGCTTCCCCGGAACTAGTTATCAACCACCGCACATTTGTCTTTGTGATAACCGTGCAGGAAACACTTGGCATTGAGATTTTTTCCGGCGATATGGTGATGCAGTGACACGTTTCTAAGTCTGCCTACGGAAAACAACATTTCCTCCGATTGAGCATTCAGTGGTAATAAGAACTCAACACAAACAAGCCTGGAAATAGAACTTCCCACACCTAGAGCTCAGCATGAACTATTTAGATGAGCGAATTAATCAAGGTGCAATGAGATGATCAACCTGCGATGCAATCTATGCAAAACAATGTCAAAGAGTTCCCCTAATTTAACTCTTCCCCAGCATGTGCTCTATGTTGTTGGTTAAAGAAACACCCTGATATACTTTACTATCAGTATAGCCTAAATGTTAATATTTAACTTATATAAACAGTGTGCCAGGGAAACCCAATAGGTCTGTAAAGTCGTGGGTCCTATGCCCACATACTTTGAAAATAAGGACACAGACACAGTGTATATGGTAACTGGAACTAACCACGAGCACGTGCACTTGGGCCCTTTTATTGGCAGGGTCACCTGACCGGTGACGCCTGTATTGGATGGGTGTAGGGTGTGTGTAAAGGACAAGCCCTTGAAGGAGAGGATGGCAAACTAGTCCATGCGGGTACGTTAGAACGAGTCCAGCAGGACTCTACATTCCTCCCAAACTTTATTAAAAACAAAAACAAACACAAGTCCAAACTGTGGGAGTAAACAACAATAAAATGAACACTACGGGGTCTATCAGCATCTAGAACTGATCAGCGGGACAGCAGTGGACATGTGGGCTGATGACATAACTGCATCGGCACATCTCAGCTTGCATTCATAATTTAACCTGAGTGGTTCAGGACACGAATGCTGGCTTAGATATGTCAGCAGCACTCTGGCAGCATACCATCTTTGGTCTGAAGCAGCTCCTATCCGCTGATGCTGAGGACGACTTATGGTAGGTCTCAATAGTTCAGAAATAACATAACATAACATGTGTATTTGTAAAGCGCACGTATCACCCAAGGGTATCATGGCGCTGAATAACATATGTTTATAGGGTGCATGAGGTGCACTGTCAGAGTCCATTGCAAATACACTGATCACAGTTGTGGCATGCTGTGACCTGTTCGAGGCTCCGTCGCATGATTCTGCTACATCCTGGAATCCATTGGTGAGGCGTTATCAAGTCCATCTCCAGCGCTTGGGGAGGCTCCTTGGTTGGGTTGCCACAGGGCTGCTTGAGACTGCGTGTGTGTCTACGTCGAGCCAGCTGCAAGACCGCCTAGGAGCCGCTGCCTAGTTGCTCGCGCAACCTCAGTGCTAGATGAGTCCTGGTCAAAACGTTCTCTCGCTAGCAGGAACCGGATGCAAACCAGGTGAGCAGGTAGTCACTGGTTCTTCAGATCATCACTAGTGCTTATTGACAGTTGGTATGGCAATGGTGTAGGACACCAGTCCAATTGTCCAATACTCCAAAGGTGGTAGTGTTGACGCACTTGACTTTAGCTGGCATAATGGGGTTGCCAGCTGCGTGGTGAACCTGAACGACAGGTGTTGATGACTTGCTCGGATGGCTGGAGGTGTTCTTTTTTGAGTCGTTGTCTGCCGGGAGTGATGGTGGCCAGGGGTTTCCATTTCCTTTGGGAAGGTTGTTGAGCCATCGGTGGCTATGTTTGTAGGGACACGCTGAGAAGCGTGAGGCAGAGACTCTGTTCATGCATGCTTGTGGCTTACTCTCGGGTCTCCAGCCGTGCAGTCACCAGGTCGTTCTTGTGTCGTATCACCTTGTTAGATTGCTGCTTGTGTGTCTGGATGCGCTCCATCAGCAGCTCGAGTCTTCTTGAGCATGCCTTTCAGGCCCAACCTCTCAAGACTTTTCCTACTGAACTTGGTTGGTAGTCAGCTTCCTAGTATAGACCAGCCGGTCACACTTACCTCTCTTCTTCTAGGTGTGGTAGCATGCACCATCTTCCAAAAAGGTCAGCAGGGCCTCTCAGCATTCAATGGCCCCTGGACCATGCAGGCGAGACTTTCAGGCGCTCTTCTCTATTCTTCTGGGTGAGGCGACATGCACCTTCTCCGGGGTTGGCCAACAGAGCCGCGAGGTGGTCAACTGTTTGTGTAATCTGGCCATCGGCCTTGGATGTTGGGCTCCGGCTTAGCGATGATCAGGGCAGTCACTGATCTGTTTTCCTTTTCCTCTTTTATGCTACGTGGCGTCCACCCACTTATCTCGGGGTCCCTCTTCAGGTACCTTCTTGAAGCTCCTACTCTGAGTGTTCCCTCTTCAGGGAATGCTTCCGCGGGCAGTAAGGAGCTGTGGTGGTGGCAGCTTGCCACTCGGGTGTGCAACTCTCCTCTTGCCTGTATTGGGCCACTGGCGACTCTGCCTTGAGGCAGTGTGGAGAGGACTCTCCATGAACAGTGTCTGGCCTGCTGCGGGGCAGTGCTAGTGCAGTTAGGGTGTAGATGCTGTCCTTCCTGCATTCAGGCCACGCTAGGCCTTTGCTCACTTCTAGTCTCTGTAGAGCGCTAGTGTTGTTGGGCATGTGTGGTGGCGTAGATGGCTGGCAGCTCTGTATTTGTCATGTTGTGGGGAGCAGTGCCAGACTTCCT
Source organism: Calotriton arnoldi (assembly GCA_963921515.1). NCBI lineage: Eukaryota > Metazoa > Chordata > Amphibia > Caudata > Salamandridae > Calotriton > Calotriton arnoldi. The sequence goes on along the minus strand of CAWUFW010003467.1, from coordinate 1,770,328 downwards.
CCTCATGGCATCAGCGGCAGAGTCTCTTGCCAGAACCCGGCAGGCAACCAGGCCCTTTCTATAACTGACTTAGTCTCTGAGGGTGCCCTCAACTGGCTCCCAGTACACCTGCATCTTCTTTCCTTCACTCGAGGGCATAGTGTTTGCGCCTCTATACTACACTTTTGTGGCGCTGGGTCTAGCCTAAGTGTAGGCGTGCTTGGGACAGTCGGTCACTTCATGTGACATGCGCTGTGACAGGCCAACGGTGCCCCTTCGGTGCTGGGGTGGCTGTCTGGCATAGCTTCTTGCATGCAGCCATTCATTGTCTTTATGCCTTCTTGGCATTGTTTCTGTTATGGCAGCGGTGAGGCTAGTGGACCGTCTCTTCGTGGGTGCCCTCTGTTGGCACCTTGCGTGCCCGTTCTTCTCTCTTGCTGTGGTGTGCTACTAAGGCTAGCCGGCAGCCTCTTGCCAGGCCGCCGCAGCTTCTTCCTGCACCACGCAGTCTTTAGGTGACAGGGGGCATTACGGGCTTTGTGCACATGCTGGGTGACAGGGCGGCATGTCCCCTTCAAAAGTCTCAGCCCGATTGGGGCAGCTTCATGGATGTGTGCGGGGCATCACAGCGACTGCTAAGTGGCGCTGATGCATGAGGCTTTGCCACGCAAAGTTGGAGCCCCAGGTGTGGGGGCATGCAGTGCTGGTGCGGTCTATCTCCAGTGCTGGGACGGCAGGGCTTCACCTGTGGAGACCATGGCAGTCTCCCTTGCACCGCGGGCCATGTCGGTCTTGTTCCCTGGTGTGGTCTCACCCTTCACTTCGGCCGATCCTCAAGATGATTACAGCCTCACCGCTCTGGGGGCTGCAGATGTGGGCGTCGCCATTCAGGGCTGGGAGCGGCCTCATTTATTCAGGTTTTCAGCCCGCTGAGCTGCTGATGGAAGCCTCCTCTCTTTCCCGCAGCATTTTCTCCCTCCGGGCCATGCGGGGCTGCAGATACAGGTATGGGGACCATGCAACCAGTGTACAGCAGGGCAGCTCGTCTTACTGCAAAATTAATCATAGACGGAGCCACTTACACTGTCTTCGGGACCTCAGGGCCGGGTCTGACGACCAGCCGCTAGGGGCGCTGCAGTCATTTCAAGAGGCTGCGGTAGCTTTCATGATGCTGCGGGCCTCGTGGTGCATTGTGGTGCATGTGCAGCATTTTCACTTTAAGGGTGCTTCCACATACAGCAGTCTTCACTGGCACAAGGACGGCAGGCTGGGACAGTATGCAGCTGCTGCAACAGGTATCGGCCAAATGTTTTGAGAGCTCAGATATGTAGGAGCTGCCGCGACACGCTGGGTCCAGTCCTCCCTTCCTTTTTCACACTGGGGCAATCAATGTGCACCACATTAGGTAGGGGGCATGGCATTGTGTGGGTCCCATCATACCTCGATGGGTCTGGGAGCATCCGATGTCAGTGCCGCTTTCTTCTTTATACTTGGGCGCAGTCTTGTTGGCAGCAGGTGAGGGGGCCTCCTTTTCTCAGGTCCCCCATGACAAACAGCAAAATGGCAGCCAGCTGACATGCAAAGTCAGACCCGATCGTCGCCAATGTAAAGTCGTGGGCCCTAGGTCCACATACTTTGGAAATAAGGACACAGACACAGTGCATATGGTAACCGGAACTGGCCACGAGCACGTGCACTCAGGCACTTTTATTGACAGGGTCACCTGACCGGTGACGCCTGTTTTGGATGGGTATGGGATGTGTGTGAAAGCTAGTCCTCAAAGGAGTGGCTGGTAAACTAGTCCATGCTAGCACACTAGAACGTGTCCAGCAGGACACTACTAGGTCCTCATTATAGGTGTCTAGGAAAAAGATCTCCTAATTGGAAACAGTATATTTCGTCTAATTGATAAGTTGTGTGTCGACACATCAAACATAACTTTTTCCATAAACGTCTGTCTTATGAGGATTAATTTCACAGTGCACAAATAGATTTAACAGTGACTAATGTTCTACCTTCCTCAAAACATAAATAGAGAAAGAGGAGAAATTATTTTATCTGACCCTGCTATGTTTTCTATTTCCTATCTCACTCATCTATAGGCATCAAGTGCATGCCTCTTTTATAAAGGGGCTCTTACACAAGGGGCAGAAAGGATACATTCACAATGGTCTCTTAATACTCGCTTTATTATTATTTGGTATGCATGACTACCCACCTCAAGGAATTATCACAACCCTTGTCAGGGTAAACCCTTAAAGTCACTAAATTAGCCAGAGCTCAACCACCTGGTATCTATGGCACAGAGCAGACAGCTTAATTTAAAGCAATGTGCAATAGCAAAACAGTATTAAAGTCAAAATTCAAAACAATAAAAATACCAAAATCAATTAGAGGAATAGAGTAAATTGTAATAAATAAAATGACACAAAAATGACAAAAATCATATAAGGGGAACCGGAAAGCACAAAGTGTAAATGATTGTCTATGATCACAGCAGTCTGGGCCCTATAAGTAATTTCAGGCTGACCCCCATGGAGATTAGGCCGTATACACCAACGGATCCCCTCCCCAAACAGAAGGTCCTCCCATCTAATTTAGGGCTGGTCAGACCTTCAGTATGCAAACGGCAGAGACTATTCCGTCTCTGCTGGTGACATACCCTTTCCATGGCTCAATAGTGTAAGAGCCATCGAGGTTTCGCCATTTGTCTGCCCACTCGTGACTCCCAAGCATGCCCTAACCAGTGGAGAAAAAGTTCCTGAATTCAATCCTACCCACTTTTTCAGTAGTTCCTATTTGCCTCACTTCAAACAGGCTCAAAATGCCATATGTTAAGGCGATGGCGAAAGTCTTCCGCCACAATAAACCTGTGTTCTGAGGGTTGGGGATTTGTGTATGGAGTTTACTATGATAATCCTAGTGTCATCCGACATCTACCACTAAAATCCAGTTTGAGGCAGGCACTGTATCCACAACAAACCTAGACAGAAGTCTGATAGGACAAAAGCAGGGTCCTTCATCAACCAGACAGGGTATCCACAAGAATTGTCTTGGCATCTTGTTAGGTCTCTTTCAAATGTGCCACAAGTGTTACATGTGGCTCAACAGGCCTGTCAAGATGAATTTGCCACTTCAGTGTCAAAAACGCATGCCACCACACCCTTCTCTGTATATTATGTAGAGCTCAGAGGAATCGTCTCTGCCCATTAAGGTCAGCCTATTGTTAGCTCCTGTGAGACATTTCACAGCTATTTCAAATCTATTTAGAGTTATTTAGAGCTGAGCACAGGCTGAGAGCTGGCAGAGGCATATTCCAGTTATACTTCTGGCAGTTCTGGCAGGTAAAGGGTAACTTTCTAAAAGTTACATTTCCGTAATATTTATTAAAATATGACTTCACTATGGAAATGCATTTTTAACATCTATTAAAAATAGCGGCTTAATTATTTTTCTAGCTGGTCCCATTCTTGAGATAGCAATATAAGTATTTTAATCTGTACCCTGGTTAATTACATAGGACAGCTAGGCCTGCCACAGTGAAAATAGCTTTTAGGACCTTGTCACTGCAGGGCCACGGTAATAGCAATTTTCTACATTTCCCACTTTTAAATGCCATGCACCCTATCTTGTGGGCTACAAGTCTCACAGAATGGCGACTAACTAATAGTTGAAAGGGAGGCTTTTACCTGTCAAAAGAGTTATTTTAACAAGTCACACTGCTTGAGTCAGGCTACACAGGGTAGGCCTAAAGCTATATTTGGCCTACAACTATATTGGATCGCCCAATCAGTGCTGCAGTCCAATAGTGGCATTTAACTTCCAGGCCCTGGGTGCACTCTTTACACCATATACCAGGGACTTAAAGGCAAGTTAAATATGCCAATAAGGAATAACAATTTAACCATTGTTAAAACGGGGAGCACAGGCATTTTACTACTGGTTAGCTGGCGTAATGTGCATACCGAGTGCAGCATAAAGCGAAAAATCCTGTGTGAGCTTGCAGTAAATGTAGATTTCATAAACTCGCTAAACAAATACTGGTAGTTAAATCTGTAATTTAATATAAGAACTTCCCCAAGTGCTCAATAATATTTCTAAATGTGCTATGAAGTGTTCTTTTCAATTGTTTTGTACGTCGTTTCATCCCCCTAATGTAATCTGGGAATTTGTGTTCAAAACCTACATCGTAATTTAACTTCCTAAAGTTAAATTATGTAAGTAATTTAACCTCAAGGTGCCTGCCACAAGGCTCAGGGATCAACAGGGGGGCACTATAGGTGCCCCCTCGGCCTCCAACCGGAGGCCGTGCACCCATGGGGGGCCTGCTGGGAGCCCCCAAAGTCAACTTCCGACAGCCTTTCTGCGTTGAAAGGCCGGCACAGAAAGGCTGTCAGAATCCGACATTGTAATCCCTCTGGTGGAAAGAGCCACCCTTGGGATTACTGGAGGCTTTTCGAATGGCAGACGGGCTCTCTGAGCCCGTCGGAAGCCATTCGGAAATCCAGTTCGGGTTCCTTTTCGACCGACTCCATCCAAATGGGTTGGTCGGAAATTAATCCGAGCAGCTGATTACGATGCCATAGGAACGGCTACGACCGAGGGTCAGAGCCGTTTACTACGGCATCGTAATCGCCCCCTTTAGTGTATTTATATATCCATTGTAAATCGTGCAAAAATGCACCTATGACATAGAAAATTACATGTGATGCTGTGTGACCTTACAACACACATATAAGTGGCCCAAAATGACATGGCTGCCAGGAGCAGAACTCTGATGCTCCAGTTGGGCTCCAGTGTAGGATATGGCAGAGAAAACTGCATTTGCCAAATAGAAATACCTATTTTTATATATCCATACACAACTCTAAAAGTATGCCTTGCAAGTCCACATGGCTGGATGCTAATATATAAAAATAAGGCACACTACATATTGAGCTTTGTGTGCCTTCAAAGTTAAAGAAAACTCAAAGCTAGTTTCATTGTGTAGGCTGTGCAAGACTTTTCCATGACCAGGTATAGGTGTGATTAAAATATTTATTATTCATTTTCATTTGGGAAAACACTAGACAAATATATCAAAATTGTTTTTCTTAATATTTAATGTTATTAATTAGTGAAATCAGATTCTTGATAAGTTTAATGGAAAAGTAACTTTGTAAAATGTACTTTAGTTTTCCTGAGCCAGAACTGGTATAAAACCTGTTGTTCAGTGTATCACACTTCCAGACATGGAATAGACATTCTTGGCTGAGAAAGTTAATGACCCTGGCTAAGAAGATGATAGTAAAGTAAGTAAAGTAAGTCCGTTTTTATATAGCGCAGCTACTCACCCTTACGGGTCTCAAGGCGCTGGGGGCCGTAGTGGAAATTAAGTGAGCTATTGCCCAGAGTCACATGGTGCTGAGCTGAGCTGCCGCCGGAGCCAGGGATCAACCGTGAACCCTGTGCTCCGAAGTCAGCTGCCCTGGCCGCTGCACCACACCTCTCCACCTCTGATAGTCTGTCTCTAAGCCCAGGAAGGACAGAGTGGTGTTATCAGGGATTAGCTATCAGAGATCAGACTGGAGCAAAGGGCAAGCTTGTCATTACATCTATATCCAGTGTCTTCATCCCAGTAATTACTTTTGAGAGAATTACCTCTCATTGGACCTTGAAAAATTAAGCAAAAAAGCTGATTAAGACAAGCTCTACCCATTCCCCCGGGAGGGCTATCAATTGCTTAGCTTACCCAGTGTCCTCCTGTTTGATTTTTCATGCCTCGATTAGGAACAGGGATGGTAGAAAGTTGTCTTCTTTGCTAGGCAAGTTTACAAAAAGTAGTTCCTTCTAAGGCTACACTCTTATTATGTAGATTTCCACTTATATGAAAACGGAACATGCTTATACTTTTTTTTTGTTAAGGGCCTGTGCCATCTTCCTTTAATATCTGCTGTTTTTTCAAGGTTTGTTTATTTAGTCAGACTCACTGCTCCAGGTGTGATGGGAAGAGTGGTTTATATTGAGCCTCTTAACTAAACTAAATTCAGATTTGAATTCAGTCTTGAGAAGAGGGATAAACAATATCAATCAATTAATTGACCACTTCTCCTTCCACTTCGAGTGATTGCAGCCTCTACCTCTAAGGACTTTGGGAAAAGGAAAAAGGTAACTGTAAATAAAATAATTAAAAATATCTATATATAATGAGGGTTGACTTTTCATTATTTTCTCTCCCCCATTCTTTTTTTATCTATTTCTGTATTTATCAGTTCTCCTGACTTTGGGTCCTCTGCACCTCACCTGTCTCCTGCTTTATCTTGCTTTCTATTTATTTGGTCCTTTGGGTTTCTTTGGTTTCTCTTAAACTGTTCAGTCTTTCTCTTTATAGTGGCACTTTTACTGAACTTTTTTTCACTCAACATTAAGTAGCAGCACCTTAGGAAACAAACTTAAAGGAAAAATATAATAATAATCTCCTGTGGTCACCGACACAGGCAATTATTGCACTGTAAATACCCCCCCTTTGGTAAAGTTTGGTTTACCCTTTTAGTTTTTTCACCCAGGGCCACACAGTCATGCCCCTTGTTTTTCACAGTCCTTCAATGGCCAGTGACAGGGTCCTGAAGTCTTGAAGTGGAGTGGCAACTCCACTCTCACCTTCCTCCACACTTTGGTTCCAGCACATTGTCTTGTCCCGCCTCCATCCTCCATCATGCAGATCAGGGTCTTGTTCCTTTCATGCCTCTTGCTATTGTGTTGGCATCCTGACTCGGGGTTTCGATCTTGCCTTCCTGTTCCTGGTTTCATGTTTGTCAGCCTCTTCAATGACTGTCCAGAAGGGGAGTGTCATGAAGGACATTTTAGTCCTTTTCTTTTTCCTTGTATAATCTTTCCTCTACTATTCTTGTACTATTATGTAGTCTTTATTTCCTTTCTTCTTCTAGTAATAGTTTTTTCTTTCTTTCTGACCTGGGTTCTGTTTCTTTTGTTGTAGGCCATGATCAGGAGTCAGTTCCATTCTGACTAGGAATGACATGGCTCCTCGTGTTGAAATTCATGACAATTGCTTCTCCGTGGATGCTTCTTCAGCATATTTACCCATTAAAGGAAACGTTACTTCAACGTCCAGTCCATCTACGTTTTTCAGTCTTCAAGCTGAAAGGAAAAGGTTGTGAATGAACGAAATCCCATCTCACTTAGTGGAAGCAATAGAGGGTTCAATGAGACATCAAACTCGGAAAGGGTTTGCCCAACATTTTCGGACATTTTCAGAAATGGAGTGAAGAACATTCTTTGTCAGCCCTTGAATGTCAACTTCCAAGAGTATTGCAATTTTTATGGAAAGGCCATTCTACAAATGTGCTTATTTAAACTTTAAGTTTGCAATTTGTGGCAATAAAACATTTAGTAATCCATGCAAATATTTAGGAGAAGGTGAAAGTCTGATTTCCCAATTATTTAACAGTTTTTCAAATTGCAGTTTTTGAATCAGGCCCTGTGAATTTACTTGCAAAAGCACTCTATTTTTTACAATGAAGAGCATGATGGGAACTCTGGAGGAAGGAAGGATATATGTCATAACTGTCAAGAGGTCTATTCATTTCTTCCTTTTTCCTTAATTTCCTGTTGATGTTTAGAGGATCAAGGAGAAACAACAGGAGGAGATTGTGATCAGGAGGTAATGTAGTCTTCTTCTGCCAAGTCTTTGTTTGCCTACCGAGAGATTCTACAAGAGGGGTAGGGTTAATTTCCTTTGAGGTCCTGTATGGACACCCGGTGCAGGGTCCCCTCACCTTGGTCAGAGAAAAATGTGAGGGAATCTCAGAGTTTCCACAGTAGGATGTGGTGGACTATGTGATTGCCCTCAGGAAGCTGATGGCGCAATGTATGAGCCAGGCAAAGGAAAACCTTCAGGCCACCCAAGCACTGATGGAGTGGTACAACGAGAAAGCCAAATTAACTGAGTATCCGGAAGGACAGGAGGTGTTGGTGCTAAAGCTCTTTAGTCCCAGAGCTTTGGGGGACAAATGGTGTGGACCATACAACGTTGTTCAAAAGATTTATGAGGCTAACTACTTGGTGAACATGGGTGCCACAAGGGAACCCAAGAAGGTGTTCTTTGTGACCAGGCTGAAGCCTTACCTCCGAAGAGATTACATAGTGAATATCATGACTATGGCTGAGGAAGTAGACGAAGACAGTGAGCCTATTTCGGACTCGCTGCATAGTGACAAGAGGGATGACACTGTGGAAGGGGTTCAGCTAGCCCACGACTTAACGGCTGAGCAGCAGAGAGATTTTGGGATAGTTTCCCATCCTCTTCTCGCTGACTCAAGGGTTGACACTTGTCTGTGTACATGACATAGACACGGGTGACAGTCTGTCAGTGAAACGGCAGAATGTACAGAATGTCTGACCAGGTTCAGGGAAGCTTTAAGACAGAAGTTGCCAAAAGGTTGGACCTGGGGGTCATTGAGAGATCTCGTAGTCCATGATCTAGTTCTGTGGTGCTAGTACCAAAGCAAGGGACTACTGACGTGCAATTTTGTGTGGACTCATGAGCCCTCAATAAGGTAACTAAGACCGATGCCCATCCAATCCCAACAGTGGATAAGTTTGTGGATCGATTACGTGCTGCAAAGTATTTAAGCTCCTTGGATTTGACCAGTGGGTATTGGCAGATTGCTTTGACACCAGATGCCAATGAGAAAACTACATTCTCTACGCCAGAGGTACTATGCCAATTCAACGTGATGCCCTTGGGTTGCGGAATGCTCCTTCCAGTTTTCAGCACCTGGTGAACCATGTTCTCGCAGGGCTGGAAGAGTTCTGTGCTGCCTACTTGTATGACATTGCGGTGTTCAGAAATTCATGGCAGGACCACCTGAGATACCTTGGACAGGTGCTGACTAGGACACAGGAGACGAAACTGACCATCAAGGCGATTAAATGTCAGGTGAGGCAGTTCTCTGTCTATCTTGGGCATGAGGTGGGAAATTAGCCTGTTGGATGCCATGATCCAGTCTGTGATGGAGTGGAAAGTCCCTACCCAGACTGAGGTGAAGGTCTTTTTAGGGCAAACCGGATATTAAACCAACTTTGTGGTGAACTATGGAACTATAGTTGCCCCATTCACTGCTTTTCCTTCCAAGAAGCAGCCCAGGAAAGTGATATGGACTGTGGAGTGCCAGAAAGCATTTGAGTTACTGAAGAAGGTGCGTTGCACTGCACCTGTACTGAAAGCATATGACTATAGACAGCCTTTCATTGTACAGACAGATGCCTCTGAAAAAAGAGATGGAGCAGTATAAGCTCCACTGAATGACAAAGGTAGAGAGTGTCCGGTAATTGTCAGATCCCATTTGGAGCACCACTGGGCAAGAAGGAGCTACTGGACCCAGCTGGGGAGGTTGAGGCCTTTCACTCCTGATGTCCTGGGCCTGGTCTACTATGGATCCTTAGCAAGTGGGCAAAGTACCCTTTCAGCACATGACAACCAGTGGTAGCACGGGTCAAGCAGGGGAGAGGTAGACATAGGGGGTGAACACAGGTTCACAACTGAAAATTCATTCAGCAGCAGCAATAAATGATTGTCCAATACCTGCTTTTTTAGAAAAAAAGAGTTTTTATATACAAACTCAAAGTAAAATACAACATTCACAAGCAATGCAGACAGTCCCCCGAGGTCAGGGCGCTAATATTTCGTAGGGTAGTCCCTGAATCCCACTTCCCTCTTCTAGCTATAACAGTTATTCCTCATTCACTATAGTTGACATTCTGGTTAAGCGCCACTAGCAGTCCGCGTCTCGGGAGTCCCACTCTGACTCTTTAGTAAAGTCAAAAGTGTTTCAGTGCTGAAGCACTATCTGGCCAGCAAGTTCTCCCTGTGCCGTGTGACCCGTCAATCAGTTTTACCGGCACAAGCAGCAGGATCCGAGCAGCTAGAGCCTATTAGTGGGCACTAAAGCTACAGTGGCTGCCACTGGTAAGTCTTTCACATGCGTGGCTCAGCGGGAGGGCTGCAGTTGGGTGTCTTTGAGCTCCTCACATGAAATCTTGCAGAGAGCATTGGCCGTGGGTTCTAGATTCTCCTATGATGCTTGTTAGGGGATTAAGATCCTGGTGCTGGTCCTTAGTCATCGCTTGGGTGCACTCGGTCTCCATGGTGGCCACCTTCCTTGAATGATGGTTTCAACTAGATCATGCTCCTTGCCTTGTAGCGGTGGCACCCCCTGGCATACGGAGTCACCATTCCTCTTCTGCGCACCGGTTAAGGCCCAATCAGCATATCAGCAATTTTCCCAGTGGGCCTTTCAAGCATACGGGGTAGCTGGCTTGGTCCCATACAGTGCTACGGCCCAATCGGCACAGCAGCAATCTTCACAGTAGGTCCACATAGCACACCGGGTCACTGACTTAGCAACTGCACACGGGCAACGATCCGATCAGTGTAGCAACGGTCACAGCTCACTTCACGGTGACCCTCCTCTGCCATACGGGAGTCGCTGACTTTCCCCTGCACAGGAAAATTACCCAATCAGTGCAACAGCTGTGTCCTCATACCTCGCTATGGTAATACAATCACCAGGATCCCCTCCTGGACCTCACCCCCTCCAATGCTCTCCTCTCTCTCACAGGGCACACTGGTCTTGGCAACCAGGCATGGACTCTAGACTCCAAGAGGAGGTCTTGAGTTCCCTGGGTGATGTCCCCTCACGATGCTGGGAGACTAGCAGGCCTTAGTCCTCAGTCCTCATCACACGCAGAAGTCTCACAGAGCTTCTCCTGCTTGCACAGCCCGACTGGCTGCTTGACAATTGAGAGTTTTGGGGAGCTTTAGCTCCCCTTCATATAGTCCATTTACAGACACCAAATGTGATTTAGAGTCTGAGTCTTAAATGTTTATGTTGGGGGTCTGCTTCTTTTTGACGTGTCCTCTTCTCTGCCCTGTCTCCAGAAAGCAGTCTATCACAGTAGGAGTGACTTCAAATCTGATAGCCTCACAACAAAGGCCGTGGGGGTGACCAGGAGTTCACATCTGTATGCCAGCCACAGTGATATGTATAAAAATATTACCTCAGAGCCTCAACCCTACACTTTATGATTCTCTTATCAAACCCAGCTCCTTTCTGAGATATGCCCAGCTACCTTCCCAGTGACCTTTCTCTGAATCAAAAAGCACCCTTTGAAGTGTACTGAAGAGCCTGACTCTCCCTTCCTTCAGTGTGCCCCACCCAGCTAAGAGGAATGCAGCCATACACAAATCTGTTTGGGTTGATTCCTCTACTTTCTCTCCTCATGTTCCTCCAGTCAGCCCTGGGTCTCCCAAAATAGAACCCACAGTCTGCCATGTATTGTGTCCTTCACAGGCACACATACACCCAGCACATGCATAGAGCATACACACACTGCACAGCACTACATTCTTCAAGTATTGTACCATTCATAGGCACACATACACCTAGCACTTGCATATGAATTACACACATGTAATATGCATGCATTGCACAGACAGCACTGCAGTTTCCCTGTATTGTACTACTAATAAGCACATATACACCCAGCTCATATGTACTTCACATGCACTGTGCAGCACTCCACCCCAAAACCGAAGTAGGCCAAAAGTGAGTTAAGCACACAGCAGCAGAACTTTAACTGAGTGAGCCTGTAGGCCTCACTCCAGTCACACAGGCAAAAAAGACCTGTTCACTACTTAACACTACATGGTACGCTGCCACCATCATGCCCTTGCTTCTCAACTCCTGGTCAGTAGCCTTTCACCACTATGAGGGTAGAGCTTTGGGCACACCTCTCAGTCCAAAAAGACAGCAACCTGTAAGACAGGCCGATATTATACACACAGCCATGATCCGGGTTCGGCCATGATAACCAAAATCAGCATTAGGGATCCAGACATAAATATAGTTGAGACACTCAGGGCAGCGGTGCATGTCTGTCATCATGCAAAGGACTTTTTTTAAAAACTTTATTTTCATTTTGTATACAAAGCATATGTCTACTAGCTATTGCATTACATACGGCAGCAGCCACAAGAAAAAGAACCAATCCTGACAGTTACAGCTAAATGCATATACACATCTTGTTTTTTAAAAAAGCATTTGAAATTAGGGGGGCATTAACCCTTGCACTGGGGCTATACATCCCACACAGGAAAAGGAAAACAACAAAAAGAAATTAGAGACATCAGAAAGCTCTATGCTCAGGAGAAAATTCTGGCTTTTACTGTTGTAAACTGACCAACATCAACATATGGTGGCGGTCTCGCCGGGGCAGCAGTTCCTACGCCCCGCGCCACCTCCGAGTCAAGCAACCCCCGTCCTTTCTCGGTCTTCACCTGCTTCTTCATCAGTGGAGTTGCGGGCTAGATATTCTCGAAACGGTTTCCCAAATGTTCTTAGGTTGACACTTTATAAGGCAGGAGGGGGTTAACATTTTCAGAGTGGATATTGCAACGGGATAAATTGGCGCACCATTCTTTTATAGTGGGCGTAGGTCCCTTCATCCATTGCATAGCAACCCTACGCTTTGCTATTAGGATGCCTAGTGCTAACAATTTGCGTGTGCTTTTAGGAAACTCCTTAGTGTAGCCCAACAGCGCCTCCAATGGAGTCAAGCGCAGACTCACTCCCGCTATGTCTTGTAATGCAACATGTACTGCTTCCCAGAACCTCTGGACACTCGGGCAATCCCATGTGAGGTGTGTGAAATTCGCATTGGTCGCCCCGCATCTCATGCATCTGTCATCGTCTCTGAGTCCGCACTTGTACATGCGAGCTGGGGTGTAGTATGCTCTCTGCAGGAACTTAAAGTGTTTTAGGTGATGTCTACCATTTTGTGAAATATTCTTAGTGCTCATACAGCAATATGCCCACTATTCGTCAGAGATATCTATCTGCAATTCTGCGCACCATTCCAGTAGTGCTATTGAGATAGGGGGGTCTGTGTCTGCATTGCCGAGTGTGTATAGTATCGAAAACATGTGCTGCGGGGTTTGTGCATGTAGCAGGTACGTTAGTGGAGTGAATTCCGGTGGTTCTGACTTCTGACATGCCCTCTCCCAATGTTGCGCATAGCGCATGGCGTGCACGAAAAAAAATGAAATCTTGCCAGCAGGGGAGCCTTCGGAAAGTCTGTCTGGAGTGCATCCCACTGTCTCACCGTCCCATCTGGAAAAAAGTCGCCCTAGAAAAAAATCGTCCATAGTGTTTATGCCTAACGCATGCATTGCTGAGATGAACTCCTTCTCCTTTCTCATTGTCAACCACCCGCACATTTCCAAGGGAAATTTTGGAGAATAAAGTAAAGTGAAGCCTCGCATGCCAGCCGCCCTCCAGAGTAGACTCCTCGTGCACCCCACCGGGTCTATGGCGTGATAGCGCCTAATTGTTGTCTCAGAGAGGTACTGTGGTAATGAATGGGGCTCAGCGGCAGCTTTTTCAATGAATAAGTGTGGGGTGTCTGGAGCGCCATGCAGCCAATGAAATGCGTGCATCTGCTGCGCAGCGCAGAAGTATAATTCAAAGTCAGGGGCACTAAGGCCCCCTGCTGAATAGGGCTTTGTAAGCATCTCCCATCTCACTCGCGGCTGCTTCCCGGCCCAGACCAGCCGGAGCAGGAGAGATCAAAGTGTACAAAAAATGATTTTGGCATTAGAATAGGTACATTGACAAACAAGAACAGAAAACGTGGGAGCATTATCATCTTTAAAAGTGAGATACGCCTCAATAACGACAGAGGCAATTGAATCCACTTCTCAATAGATTCCGACAGTTTATTTATCGCCCTCCCGTAGTTCTCGCTAACCACAATTTATGGGTCAGTGTGAATCTGGACACCCAGGTTGCAAGTCGGCTCCGTCGTCCACGCAATAGGGTAATCTATCACCACTGGTACTGTGCAAAGGGTAAGAGGGAACGCTATAGATTTGTTCCAATTGATGCGTCAACCCGAATGTTGACCGAAGCGTTCTACTTCCTGCAAAACAGGTGTTAAGTTCTGCGAGGGCTCTTTGACATATAAAAGTGTGTCGTCTGCGTAAGCAGCGATTATCAAGTTATACTGGGGGAGATGTATACCACAGTGCCCATGGTATTCGCACAACGCGCACGCCAGGGGCTCCGCCGGAAGCGCGTATAGGAGTGGTGACAGAGGACACCCCTGCCTTGTGCCCCTAGTGATGTGTATTGGTTCTGAAAGAAGTCCGTTCACACGCACTCGCGCAGTGGGTTTCTCATATAAAACGCCAACTAGTTTTAGGAATATCTCCCCTACCCCCACTCTTCTCAGGACAGCTCTCAGGAAGCGCCATTCGACTATGTCGAAGGCCTTCTCTGCATCGAGAAAAACTGCCGCCGCCTGCATCTCTGGATCAATAATGGCCATGGTGCCAAACAGGGTGCGCAAATTACTTGTCAACGATCGGGTTGGCACAAAGCCCAACTGCTCCGGGGCTACCACTATAGGAAGCAAGGGGGCAAGACGGTTGGCAAGAATTTTAGCAAAAATCTTGGTATCGGTGTTAAGCAGCGAGAGCGGCCTGTATGAAGAGCATTGGCCAGGAGGCCTATCTTTCTTTAGCAGTGTGATCAGAGTGGCCTCTCTCATATTTGGGAGCATAACTCCATCTATAGCCATTTCCTCAAATAAATTTACCAGATGCGGAAGCAGCTGGTCAATGTATGCTTTGTAAAAGGCCACTGTTAGTCCATCTGACCCCGGAGCCTTGTGGTTGGCCATTGTTTTCAATTTTGCTGTGATTTCAGTGGGGCGTAATGGCATCATCAGGTGCTCCCGGCCACTCCCCCTCTCCATGCACCTTTGCAGGAGCATATTTTCCAAGATGCACCACCTCTGCTAAGGCTCCGTCGTTATATTCATCTATCCTAGCCCTAATCTGGCCCAGGACCTCCGGAGATGAGTCTGTTGTTGCCTGTCGTTCCAGCCCTGCTAATTCAGTCTTGAGTCTTCGTAGTCGTGCCCTAATGGATCGAAGCACCCCAGCGTGTTTCGAAATGACCACGCCTCTAATAAAGACCTTAAATGTTTCCCATATAGTGGCCATCTTAGGGACACTGCCCAGGTTAGTGGCAAAGAATAGGTCTATTTCCTTCGATACTTCCGCTCTAAACACCTCATTAAGCAGGGAATATTGGGAAATCCGCCATGTCCGGACCCTGGGCTGAATATGGTCTATTTTCAATTGTAATTTAACTGGGGAGTGATCAGAATATGTACGTGGAAGGTGCTCGCAGTGTGTTACATACGGGACTAGCGCACGGGACACCAGCCAGTAGTCTATCCACGTGTGGCTGTCATGTACCGATGAGTAGTGTGTACTCTCTGCCTGTTTGTGACCGGTGTCGCCATATATCCACCAGGTCTTCTGACTCCGCTATTGCTGCAATTGCCTTAGCTGCTGCTACAGGTGGGTGCTGGGGGCCTCTCGAGCGGTCGAGTGCAGGGGATTGCACACAATTAAAGTCGCCTCCCCACAAAGTGGGCACTGTCATGTGTGCAATGAGTTTCATGTGCAGTGTACGATAGAATTGAGGATTGTCATAATTAGAACCATACACTCCCACAACTCGTACATCAAGGTTACCTTTACAACAATGCACTATAACATATCGACCTTCAGTGTCGAGTGCCACCGTTTGTATTGTTATGTTAGACCCCTGTCTGACCCAGACCAGGACCCCCCCTTGCATGGGAAGTGCAGCCAGCCGCCACACCGGTGCCCTTCATTCTCCTCTGTGTCAACAAGCTAGTAGCGGGAGCCAAGTGTGTTTCTTGTAACACTGCAACATCTATATGGTGCCTGAGCAGGTACATAACCACCTTACGTATCTTGCGCTGGTCATTTAATCCCCTTACGTTCCAAGTTAGAACATTTATTGTGTGATCCTCCTGAGAATGAGTGCGGTTATACCCCCGCTCATGTTTATGCATTTGAATGACTTTTACATTAAGCACATAACATGAACATAGTAATACTTATCAATGATGCCGCCGCACCACAATGCCCAAATTTCCCTCACTCCCACCCCCACCCACGTCGCGTCCCCCAACATTTGACATGATGACATAATCCCCTCCGTCAACCCTTAAACACCCTACTAGTAACAATATGTAATAACTGAGGGGCGGTGAGTGCCCAACCAAGTGTGGTGAGCTCAAACATTGCTGCGGTTATTGGATTGTTAATGTCCTTCATCCATGGCTTTAACTATATAACTCTAAACTGATGTTCTGTTCTGGCTACAACACTTACCATCCCAGGTGCCATGAGACGCAATCCAGCACATGCACCCCCCGCCCGTTATCCCACAGCACGCTAGTCAGCCCAACAACAGAGCTTGACATCCGTATGGAACTTAGGTTATGAATTTCCGGGTCCCAGGTATAACAGTATAACAGAAATAGCTTGTCTCACCGACCATGTAGTCCCTGTTAAGGTTATGTCCGGCTATTGAGCGCCCAAGTCACACGTGCTAATATGTCAATCGTTTTGGTCAAGCGAACTCCCGAAAGTATTGTCTGCTGCATGATTCACCACTGTCTGGGAACTGTTCTGTGCCTTGGCATAGCCTTTTAGCTCCTGTTGGGTGCTTCCCGGTCCGCATACACCTTCGATTTCCCGCCAACTGCAACCTTCAGGCGGGCCAGGTAGAGCATGGCATATTCAATGTTCATCTCTTTAAGCTTGCGTTTGACAGGCGCAAAGCGTCTACGCGCCTCCTGGACCTGTGGGGTGAAGTCCGGATACAACGACAACATGGAGCCCTCAAAGTTGAGTGATCGTAACTCACATGCTTTCTGCAGTGCAGCATCCCTGTCTCGGTAGTTGAGCACCCGGGCAATGGTAAGTCGGGGAGCGGTTCCCGGGGAGGCCTGGGCACCAGTGACCGATGTGCCCTCTCCACTACAAACATTGCAGAGAATGTGTCACAGCCCATAAGAGTGGTAAGTAAGTTCTACACATAGAGTTACATATTTCCAGTGGAAGTGGATTCCGGGAGACCCACTATGCACAAATTGTTCCGCATAGAGCTTCAAGGTCTTCTGTCTTAGCCCATAGTAACTCCACAAGCTTCGCCGCCTGCTTCTGCGCACTTGAGGTCTCCACATTACTATCCTCAATCTCCGAAACTTGCCTCTCCACCATGTCTATTCTCTCCGCATGTTTGTCCAACCTTTCCGACATGCGGTCCATACGAAAGGAGAGAGAGTCTATTTTTCCATCTATGGTGGAGAGGCTCTATTACATGGCCTCCAGAATATGCCGTAGATCTCCTCTTGGCTCAAGACCAGCGGCTCTATGTTCTCCCTGATCTGTGTCTGTGCCATCCTCTCTAGATCTAGTGGATTTGCGCTGGTCAAATTGTAATTTCGGCTGAGTTTTGTCCGGCTTTCCCATGCTGCCGTTATTTGATTGGCACTTAGGCCTGAGGCCTACAACTGCGATGGGAGGCTGCACTATCAAGCCACTCAAGCAGCAAGCGCTATGCAAGTGTCCCCAGAAGCGAATCTTCGGATCCCTATATGTCTGTGGTATGCCTCACTGACTTACTGCCCCACAAGGTGTCTCTCCCAACCCCTGGGTTGTTGTCGATCTTTAATAGTAAGGCCTCCGCCCCCTCCGGGTAACACAAATGCTGAGCGCCGCAGCGCCGATGCGGGTGCAGAGCCAACAGCTCCTCCGCACCCATGAGAGCTCGCCGTGCTGCTGCAGTCACCAGGGGAGCTTCGAGGTCCACCGCGGAGCCATGGGCACGTCCGGGCCCCAGCACAAAATGGCACCTTCTATCACACGCTCCTAGCCTTTGCAATTGGATGCGGGGTGGGGGGGAGCACCAATGACTGCGGTCGCTCCCAAGGCCCCCGCTGAGCACCGCAGAGCAGGCACGCCACTTCAGGGCAGGTGCGGTCCACAGGCTCCGTCTCTCGAGCAGTGACGCTGCATCCAGATGCGGCCCAGGTGCCGACACGCCTGGGAGTCCCCCCCGCAGGCCACAAACTATCACAGCGCCCCAGCCAAGCCCCTACGCCGCAGCCCGGTCACCCAGAGGTGATCGTCCAGATCCAGCCCTGACTCACCGAGGCTGCAGCAGCGGGGGTCCGGGACAGATTCGGGAAATGAGGGTTCAATGCACGGCCAGTGCACAGCGCCGTCTTCTGCACCTAATTTTTGGCCTTAACCGCTGTGGATGAAGGATATTTTTTTAGGATAGCAGCGATGTGTGCCGGAGCTCGCTTACCTCGCGGCCATCTTGAGGCCAGGCAAGCTCCGCCCACATCATGCAAGAGACTTTTCACTCCCAACAATGAAATATGAATTTTCAATAGTGCAATATGTTCCTTAATAGGAGATTTCAGACGGTATGCTCTATACCAAAATTCTCATAATAGTAGGACTGCAAAAATAGATGTTAGTATGTTTTTTGTCTGCAAGTTGGCATGGGACTGGTGCAGTGGGGTTAGAAAAAAGTGATTCCACTCTACATTTGTGGCTATAACACCAGCACATGTGCGCATTTTACAACATTTTCTTGAGTACACCCATATGTGTCTCTCCCTTCTTTGACTCTTCAACATCAACACCTTATCACAGAATACAATGACACCAATTCCAACATTTTGTTTTAAAATTACCATGATTTCCCCATATTGAATCCCAGTGCATGATCTAATATTTTGAGAAACAGATAAAAAAATGTAATTGAATATAAAAAATAACTATTTTGTTTGCTTCATGTGACAAATAAATGATATTTTTGCATATTTATGAGTATGTGCATATTACAACAAATGACAATTGAATGCAATATACTTGTTTGTTGTCTTGCTATTTTGACATCATCACTGAAGTCCACATTGCTTTCCTCTGGTGTCATGCTGAGTGAGAGGCCTACTGTGATTTGATTGGACACATCATCCAGGACATTCATGGCTACCATTAGAAGCAGACTGAGGGCCTATTTTGTTTAACTAATATCTGCTCCACTTAATAAACATAGCACAACCGGTAACACAGCTGCAATCTGCACCAATTGGTTATTTTTATGGTCTGGCTTGACAGCACAGCTGTCGCCACGCAATTATGTAAGGATTACTAGAGAGAGGCTTTGGCTCCACCCACATGTTTTAATTGAGTCAGGCGTACAAGTTTTAATTGAGCAGAAGTTGTGTATTTCACAAAAAAGTGCTTATCCTCCACACGGCTGTGACCAGTTTGTTCGTTTATCCAGCTGCCTGAGGTTGAACTTTCAGGGGCACAAACATAACATAATGCTATTTAAGTGTCTTAGACAATAGATCATTCATGGTGTTTTTCTGTGGCAGCAGCACTGATGGAAGTAGGACGGTCATTAACCTACATGGATTTTTAGCTCTGTCTAGACAGTGCATTCATAAGCCAGACGTATGGGCACTGGCAATATTTGTTTTCTTTGCACCTCGTGCCTCTCCACCCTTGAAGTGGTGCTGAGTCCCACCCTCTGGAAGGCGGTTCCCACAGTTTGATGACCAATGAAGTAGTAATAAGTTTGAGGCTGCATAAAAATGTAGCTATAGTGCTAGTAGAGGGTAATTCACTGAGGAAACATGCTGCAAGTAGGGTGGGACAGGGTAATTGTCTGAGCTCACTGCTAACCTAATGAATAGTAAAATACATATACACATTTTTGGATGACCTTTTTGTACCCAATATTCTTCCATAAAAGCAAACTTGACTGTGAGGTCTCCAGGCTCGTTCTCTCTTAATGCTGATCTGAGAATGTCATCCTTTAGCTATCAGCAAAAGAAGCACTTAGGGCTAGATGTACGAACAATACAAATAGCAATTTTTTGCGAATCCCTATTTGGTGATCAATATAACTAATGTACAAAGGTGTTATAAAGCCACTATTCCTAAAATAGCGATTCCTAGTGGGTCGCAAATAGACCTACCTCATAAATATTAATGAGGTAGATCGCAATTTGTGACAAGCTTTGATCCGCTGCCTTCACAGGGATGGTGACCTGCTGGGATCAACAGACCACCATGTGTGTGATTGCTTATAAAGAGAGCATTTTTTTAAATGCAGCCCATTTTCCTTAAACGAAAACAGGATGCGTTTAAAAAGAAAAAAATTAAACTTTTAAATTTCATTAGGTCATTAGGTCAAGCATTCGAGACCTCTTGTATATACTTTAGTATATACTTATATGTGTATGTACTTTGTGGGCTCTGGAGATCAGCCCTGGGACTTGTCTGCTTCCGCTTAGGGACTTTTGTTTCTGTTCAACTGCCTCTATTTAACTGTCTTGATAGAAAACGACGAGTTGAGGTCAGTAAAATATCAGAATTGCTTTCTGCTGAGGGACTTTCTTTTTTTATTTTTCTGGCAACTGCCTCTATTTAACGGCGAGACTGATTGCATTGCAAATGCTTGTTTTTTAAGAGCAGGCAGTGGTCCCTAGCACCACTACCTGCTCTTAAAAAAATAATTTCAACCATAATCAAAGGGGAAGGGGTCCTTTGGTGACCCCTTTCCATTTGTAAATGGGTTACCACCAACTGTGAGTTGGCGGTAAAGTGTGAATGTTTTGCGACCGCATTTCGGTTGCAAAACATTCATACATATTAATGCAAATCGGTATCTGAAAGGGACGCCCTATTCACGCCCCTTCCAAATACTGATTCGAAACCCCAAATTGCGATATGGTAGCAGGTTACCGAATCGTATTTAGGACTTTGTACATTTGAAAATGCCTTTTTGCGTTTGCAAACGGCCTGATTCGCAGGCTTAAAACATCCTGCCCTTAGTTATGTGTTTTCCCATCTAAACATATAACTTATCTAGTACAGTATGGTCTTAAATCATTTACTTTGTTAATGTCAAAACAGGTGATGCAAAGTAGTGTAAAAATGCCCTCTCTGTGACTTCTTTCGTTGCAGCGTGACATGCCTGTTTGAGTGTAACACCAGGAGTTTACATAGCTTATGCTTCGCCAGTCACTCAGCCCTTCCGGGATGCTTAATACTGACTACAATGCCGGTGTTGCTGACAGGGCAAACACAGGTGTGGTTTATGTCACACTGCCACTCCACCTGAAATCCACTTCAAACGTTTAATTTCCCTTGTGTTCTATTACAAGTGTGACAAAAATGCAATAACAAACACGCTGTGGTCACGCACAGCTTTGTGTGATGACAGTAATCATCGGCGGCGGCCTGAATATTTAATGCGCCATAACCCATATCACTCACTCAGCAGCTCAAGCGGTGGAAGTAGGGATTCTGCACTTCGCTGATGCAATTAATAATCCAATACAAACCACTTCCCTCGACTACGTACCTGTGCGTGTCATCAATTACACACATTCATTCTCCATTTGCAATGCTACAAAAACGTGTGGGTTTGTGCAAATTCGTCGAAGACCGCAGTTGCAGTAACTTCTTTTTAAGTCTCCTCTGGTGATGTCATATGTTTTCATTTTCCTCCCTCCAATCAACTGAAGCCGAGCATCTTCCCGCACGAGAGCAGGAGTTAACAGCGTGGTACATCGAAAAACAGACACAGAAGGAACGAGAAGGTGCCTTATCAAGTAATTGATACACTCCCTTTTATTACTGAGAAGAGGATTATCGTTCAATATAAAATGTGTTTACAATATCTATTTATATATGCACTTTCAGGCTTTCTAGAGATTGTTCCTTCCTCAAAAAGGCAAAACGAGGGAGACTATTGCACTTGGTCACTGGCTTATATTTTTAGGATCAACCATCACAAATGGAGCAGCCATACACCATATTTTATTTACAATTTCGTTAAATATTCTTATAATGTGGACATCTCACCAAAGAGCACCAAAAGTATTAAAGGAGAAAAAGGAGCAAAGGCTGTGGCAAGGTTCAAGTCATTCCGGTGCCAACTCTAGGAGGAAGAGGTCAGTTTCAGTTGATTGGAAAAAGATCTGGGACAGTATTGTACATAATGCCCTGGGCTCAACGTGAATTTGTGCCCAATTTTTGGACCTCCTGAGCCCCAGCTGCATTACATAAGGGAGTGCTGATGCTTGCATGGCTCCTTCTGTAATATGGATCGTGCCAGCACTAATTCTAAGCTGATGCGATCCCCAGGGGGCCGGCCCAGAGTTATATTCCCCATAGCAACTGATGGAATTGTGCACCTTTGTGAACGTGCCATATTACAGACATGGATGTAGAGGCAGAGAGGCCACCAGGAGTAAGTAAAGTAAGTAAAGTATTTTATTTGCACAATTAATTAAAATCGTTGCAATTCATACAGAACAAGCAGGGCCGGACTGGCCATAGCGGGCACCGGGCGATTCCCCGGTAGGCCGCTAGGGTGGGGGCCGGTTTTGGGCCCCTGGGGGGCCGGTTTTGTTACCGGGGGTTGGCAATATCAGCCCCCTGTAACAAAATCTGCCGAAACCGGCCCTCGCAAACTGCTCAGCTGCACTCCCCCTCACCCCAGGGGGGACCGGCTGAGCAGTTTGCCAGGGCCGGTTTCTGTTCCCAGTCCGGCCCTGAGAACAAGGGTTAAAAAAACTGTGCATATTCTACTTTTTTTTTTTTTTTTTTTTTAAGTATTCGTGAGAGCAAAGTGGTTCATAGCTGGTAGGGCAAAGATTCTTGGTGATCGTCTTCTGTTAACAGGGAATTAATCTCAGACATGAATTTTATAAAACGGGCGGCCATCTGAGCTGATTCGCCCCTCATGCACTCCTCTAGAGCTTCTTGGCATGTCCGGACATTCAGGATCCGCCAAATTGGACGCAGCAAAAAAGTTCGTAATGGCAGT
The DNA here is from genome assembly GCA_963921515.1 of Calotriton arnoldi. Taxonomy (NCBI): domain Eukaryota; kingdom Metazoa; phylum Chordata; class Amphibia; order Caudata; family Salamandridae; genus Calotriton; species Calotriton arnoldi. Next base: position 1,747,538 of record CAWUFW010003467.1, on the reverse strand, counting down.
AAGGTTCTGCAGGTGCACAGGATGTGAATTAAGTTTTCTTCCCCGCTGTAGTGGTTTAAGTATTTGTTTACACTGTTGTATTACTTTGATGTATTAACATTCTGTGTTATTGCTCGTGCGTGGAGTGCGCATCCTCGGGGGATCGATCGGTCACTGGCAGTTGCTGACCGAGCCTCTGAGGGTGTGACGCTCCTGGCCGTGGCTGAAGTGCTTACTTTAAATAAACCTGATCTTCTGGTGAATCCATCTTCTTGTCCGAGACAATCTTTCCTTTACATATTGGCGACGACCGGGAACCCCGCCTTCAGCCACACGCATCGGATGAATCGACGAATCCCACGCAGTGTCCAGTTCAGCATCGACTCTCAGCCCCAGAGTCTTCTCAAATAAAGCTGAGAACGACGGATTCGAAGGGGCGTATGATCGACAGCTGGTAGGACTATTTTTAATTATAATCGGCGCAAACTTGAGTTTTGGCCAGGGCAGGCGTTACCTTCATTCAATAGACCGCACGCTGTCACAGAGTTTGAACACGGCGCACGCGCTCACTCAGCGCGCTCCAGTTCCACGTGCAGACTCAGCGCGTCATTACAAAGAGGCATAGAACGTTGGTTTCACAAGCGGAAGAGCGCATTTTTAAGCTGCATCGTACACGTACAAGAACCATTTTGCTTTGGGCAACTCAGCGCGATCCACGGCCTGGTCGATCAGCTGATTTCAAGCCACGGTGATGCGCACACCTTAATTGGATTATCTGGTTTCAGATCTTCATTACGGAACCTTCATTTGCGCGTCACGGTGATACGCACACCTTATTATTTTTAAATATTAAAAATGAACTATTTCACACATTCTGTCAAATTAAGTTGGTAGCTTCTCACCAATTTAATTATCTTCTGCATTTCAAATTTTATTCTTCTTTTTATTAATGATGGCTACTCTCAATCAAATTACACAGCCGCCTCCTTTTCTGGCTAAACCAGGCAAACCTGGTTTACCTTGGCAAGAGTGGTTCTGTTTATTTGAAAACCACTTAGTGGCTATTGATGCTGCGGAGTATTCACCTGCTCGTAAGTTCGCCCTCCTTTTTGGCAGTTTAGGTTTGGCAGCACAGCGCATTTTTCAAAGCCTACCTCCTATCCCTCCTCCTACTGTCAATCAGGAGACGGTCAATGGAACACTTATTTGGAGGCTATAGCTAGACTTAAGAAACAATTCTCAGAACCTCCTAACATAATGTCGGAAAGACATAAGTTCTACAAACGTAAGCAGTGTGAAGAAGAAAAGGTGGAGGAGTATATTTCAGCACTGAGGGTCCTAGCTACCACTTGTGGGTTTGGTCCTTTATCAGATGACATCATTTGTGATCAGTTCGTCTTTAATTGTGCATCACAAAAAATTAAGGAAAGGATTCTAGGTTGCAAAAATCCCTCACTCTCCGAAGTAATAGACATGGCTTTAAGTATAGAACGTTCTACAATCTCTACTAAAGTTATACAAGCTAACCCTATATCTAAAGTTAATTCGATTTCTGAGTCGGTGGAAGCTTATGAAGAAGATTTGTTGGCTGTGGCCTCAAGAGACAGAGTGTCAAAGTCTTCACAAAATAGTAGCCAACCATATTGCTACAGATGTGGGTCAAAAATGCACATTGGAAATTTTCAAGGGTGTCCTGCTTTAGGCAAACGTTGTTCTATCTGTAAAAAAATGGGACATTTCCAAAAACTCTGCAGAGGCCGCAGGAAACCGGTCACAGTTCGAAGTGTAGACATTGAAACAAACTATTGTACAGAGTCTTTAGATAATCTACTCTTGACAGTGGATTACACGAAGGATCCCTTAGAGATTAAAGGCCCCTTATGTGCTGCATTAATTGATGGTAAAGAAAGCAGTGTCATGGCGGACTCAGGATCCCCAATTACAATTGTTCGCGACTCTTATTTTTTTGAGAACTGGGGAGGAAGAGTTTCGCTGTCAAAATCCGACGTCAATCCGAAGGCCTTTGGCGAGAAAGACATAGACATGTTGGGATTTTTTTATGTCTGATGTCGTAATTTTAGGAAGAAAAATTAATACTAAAGTTTATGTAGCAATTAAGGGAAAAAACATTGTGGGCTGGAAAGATCTGGCACGTTTGGGTTTGTATTTAGTCCCAGGGGATGTAAACCCTATAAGAGTTAAAGAAATTCCCGTTTGTAGTCTGGATGAACTAACTATAGATTTAAAAAGTTTGATGTTCGAATTTAAGTCAGTGTTCAGTGATCAAATCGGTTGTGTGAAAGAGTTCAAACACATGATCAGGTTGTTACCTGATGCAATACCTGTGGTTCATAAGGTCAGACCAGTCCCCTTGAGTGCCAGAGAAGAATTAAAAACCATGTTGGAGGAATTATGTTCACAGGGTATAATCCAACCCACGGAGTCTTCACAGTGGGTGGCCCCCATTGTGGTCGCACGCAAAAAGACAGGGGAAATTAGACTCTGTGCGGATTTGAGGGGCCTCAATAAAAACATTGTAGTAGACTGCCACCCCCTCCCCAAGATTCACGATCTACTGGCAAATTTGGGGGGAGCTCGGTGGTTTTCTTTAATCGGCCTAAAGTCCGCCTACCATCAGATCCCACTAGCTGCGGAGTCTCAGGAACTAACAACATTTGTTACACCTTTCGGTGCCTACAAGTTCCTGAGACTTCCCTTTGGCCTAGCATCCGCAGCTAGTGTTTTTCAAAGATTGATGGATACCGTGTTTAAAGGGATAAAAGGCGTTCAGGCATACCTGGACGATATACTGATTTTTTCTAAGGATCCAGTAGAACATGTTGTGCTGTTGAGAAAGGTATTATCTGCTCTAGGCAAACATGGTATGACCGTAAGAGCGGATAAGTGCAAGTTTGGCGTGAAAGAGCTGGATTACCTAGGCCACACAGTGTCTTTTAAAGGTATTACTCCGAAATTTTCTGTGGTAAGGGCTCTCAAGGAGGCAAAACCCCCTTCAGACAAAGATACACTTCGCTCATTTTTGGGCCTTGCTGAATACTATGCGAGGTTCATATGCAACTATGCACAGATCGTGGAGCCCCTTAGAGGGTTACTCAAAAAAGGTCAGAAATTTGTTTGGTCCCAAGATCTTGATGGGGTGTTTGCCAAGGTAAAAGATCTAATCATTTCAGCCCAAGCATTACATGCTTTCCGTGATGATTCCCCATCAGTCATCACAGTGGATGCTAGCATGAGTGGTCTGGGGGCAGTCCTTAGTCAGAGACTTAATGGCAAAGAACAAACAGTGGCGTTTGCTTCCAGATCTCTGAAATCTTTTGAGAAACATTATAGTACTATTGAACGAGAAGCTTTGGCTTGTGTTTGGGCGGCTCAGAAATTTAGGATGTATATTTGGGGCTAAAAATTCGAAATTCTTACTGATTACAAGCCACTTACGTTCATTTTTTGTAAGGTCCCTAGTAATAACATGTCAGCAAGATTGACTCGCTTAATCTCTAAATTACAAGAATATAATTTTGACATGAAGCATATTCAAGGGGGCAAAAATGTTCAAGCGGACTGTTTGTCAAGGATGCTGATGGAGAAAGACGATGAGGATGATGTGGAGGAGGATGAAGTAGAATGTGTTGCTGTGCTTGATGGAATTGAAAACTGTAATGCAGTTATTTCAGAGTCAGAATGGAAAATTGCATGTATCAATGATGCTATTTTGTCAAAAGTTATAGAATATTCTTCGTCTAAATGGCCTGATGCAAGGAATTTGTCAGGTGAACTAAGAAATCTGTCATTAGTAGCTGATGAAATTTCTGTCAAGGATGGTTTGGTATTACGAGGAGATAAATTTATACCCCCAAGTTGTTTAAGAAATGTTTTAGTCAAGATCGCCCATGAGGGGCACCTCGGGGTGGCTAAGACATGCATGAAGATCAAGCTGCATTATTGGTGGCCTGCCTTAGATGCTCAAGTGAGAAGTATGGTGGATGGATGCGAAGAGTGTTTGCTCTCAGACAAGCACTGGAAACTCCCTAAGGTACCTCTACACCCCACAGACTTTCCTGAGAAACCTTGGGAAAAAGTGGGACTGGATTTTTCTGGGCCATACAATATCCTTAATGAGTCATCGAGATTTTTGATTCTAGCAGTTGATTACCACTCTAAATGGATGTATTATAAATTTGTGGATGCCCCCACCATTGATAACACTATTTCTTTCCTGAGCAAAGTATTTTCCTTAGAGGGAGCTCCTAGATTTCTGGTTACTGATAATGGGACTCACTTTGTTTCGGAAAAAATGTGCACATTCTTGATGAATCACGATATCAAACATTTGAGGGTAGCCAGGTATTCGCCGGCTTCCAACGGGCTGGTGGAAAGGGGCAACAAGACAGCGCTGGCCACTGGTCATGATGTTAAATCATTTTTGGGGAAAAAAAGTGTGGAGTTACAACACTTCTCCACACTGTACCACAGATATCACCCCTTTCGAGCTCCTGAGAGGTAGAAAGGCTAACACAGCTTTGCTACCGTCTTGGTTAGATAGTGGTAAGCTGACACGAGTTGACACTGGTCGTAAGGACTTGGCAAATAAAGTGAGGGTAAGTCAAGAGAAAATGAAAAGGAAATTTGATGGAGGGTGTTCTCCCACCAATGTTGAAATTACAGTGGGTGATTGGGTTTTATTTAAAAAACCATTTAAAGTTAGAAAAGGAGAGTCCATCTTTTCGAATCCTGTTCTAGTTTGTAAAGTCAGTAAAGGTGCCGCGTTTCTCCAAGGTAAAGGCTGGTGGAACAAAAGACAATTGATTAGAGTAAGTAAGGTTCAATCGGACTTAATTAGGAGCAGGAAAGCTCCAGTGGCGAAGGGTGAGCTTGATTGGTCCTATTGGTTACATAATCAAGAAAGACAAGAACCTTCAGAGGAGCAAATTCTTTTGCCAAGTAAAGCACCTGTAAGTAATGAATTCGAAAGTAATGTAGGTTGTTCACGGGGATGTCGTGTTAGAAAGCTACCTTCGAGATTCAAGGATTTTGTTACATTTTAATGCTGAAATTTAGAATTTTTGTTTATATAGGGGGGAGGTGATGTAGTGGTTTAAGTATTTGTTTACACTGTTGTATTACTTTGATGTATTAACATTCTGTGTTCTTGCTCGTGCGTGGAGTGCGCATCCTCGGGGGTTCGATCGGTCACTGGCAGTTGCTGACCGAGCCTCTGAGGGTGTGACGCTCCTGGCCGTGGCTGAAGTGCTTACTTTAAATAAACCTGATCTTCTGGTGAATCCATATTCTTGTCCGAGACAATCTTTCCTTTACACCCGCTCTTACAGAAACGGCACTGTGTGGGCACATCTTCCTTAAATCTCCAGCCATACTTATACGCCCTCAGTGGGATTAGGCCAAAACGTAACCTCATTAGATGGTGTTTCACTCGTGGTTTCATGGATGATGACAAATAGTGTGGTAGGGTTTTAGGGCCATAGAATTTTGACGCCCAACTGCCGTGGGAGAGATTCTTCACGGTTAGGGCATCATGTTTGAGTGACAAGATCTTTGCTTGTTTGGTCAAGATTTTTGTGATCGGCCCTATGGGCAGCGAACTTGTCCATATATCTTGAGCCTCTAATGCGTCCAGGCAGAATGTTAAAAATTGGTTCCAGGGAGTGCTAGGGTTATTTAACAGAGACCATATGCAGCTCTTTAATGTAAAATCACGAGCCTTTTTGGTTTCTAAACAATAGGCAATAAATCTTGCTTTCATTACCCAATGTTGGGATGACAAAGAGAACTCCATGCGGATTTGGGCGTGAGAGGTCGAGTTGGGTAGATGGAACACTCTACGGAAGCACATTGACTGGGCTCTATCAAGCCAGCTGAGCATTTTGTCTTTAAAGGTTATGGCGCCAAAAGCTATTGTCGGCAAAAATTTGGCTCCTATCACCCTAATTAGCAGAGAAAAGTCTGGAGAGTGAAGGGCTTTCTTGGTTGTTACAAAAGCCCCCTCCAAACTACGAGCCACTCCCTGCATTGCGGTGATATGCTGCGCTTGTCTCCCTTTATGATCAATCCAAACTCCCAGATACTTGTATGCGGTCACTATCTCTATTGACTTCCCTTCAATGTACCAGGAGTGCTTTCTGGCTCGTGAGCGCGAGACTATCATTGCCTTAGTTTTGGTGATGTTGACCTCCAAAGCGTTTGTTTTGCAATACTGGGCCAGAGAATCGAAAAGTCTTTGAAGGCCCACCTGGGTTTGATCAAGGAGGATCGTATCGTCAGCATATTGCATCGATTGAATTTTTGTGGATTCAATTCGTGGTGGAAATGCTCGGGAGAGGGCCAGCCACTCGGGCAGGTCTGCTAGATAGAGATTGAAGAGTAAAGGAGCCAATATGCATCCCTGCTTTAAGCCTCTATTAGTCATGATTTTGTTGGTAGTTGACCATCTCGAGGAAACTCTTATTTTTACCCAGGTGTCGGTATATAGGGCTATGAGAGCTTTCAGGAGGGGCTGCGGTATGCCCAATTTTGTTAACTTTTCCCAAAGTTTGGGGCGAACAACGCTGTCAAAGGCTTTTCGGAAATCAATGAAACCCAGATATAGCGATTTTCCTTTGGTAGCGAGTGTACTTTCAATCATGTGGACTAGGCAGATCAAATTATCTTCGATGTGGCACCCCTTTTGGAATCCGGTTTGTGTGAAAGGTATTAATTTACGATCTTCCACCCAGTTGTCAGTTCTTGCAGTAGGACACTTGCATATGCCTTCCCTTCCACGTCGAGAAGGGCTATCATCCGATAATTGTCGGGGTCAGCCCGCGAGCCTTTTTTATGGATGGGGACGAGAAGAGATCCTCGCCAGGAGTCCGGAATGAACCCACCCATTCTGGTTACCTCAAATAAGGTGGCCAGCAGAGGGGCCCATTTATGTGTGGATACTTTGTGTTGGTATGCCATTTGGGCCTGGTGCTCCTCCTGGGCGCATTTTCTTTATTATAAGTGCAACTTGATTTGAGGTTATCTTAATAGTGGGTTCCACTTCGAGGTTGGAGTTAGTATGATTGAAACCAAGGAGGTTTGGCCATTTGGGACTGGCTGGTTCTACATAGAGTGCTTCAATGTGGGCCTCCCATTCAGCAGGAGAGATATTAGTCACTGTGGGGGGTTGGGCAGAACTAACACCTTTGTTTACCCAGCTCCAGAATCGTCTTTGATCCTTTGATTTTATAATTTCATGGGCAGTTGCCCAATGATGTTCTTCTTTCATTCTCTGAGAAGTGAACCTTGCTTTCCTATATTCCTTTTGAGTGAACGATATTTTATCCCCCAAGGATTTGTAATCGGTGTCATTGTAGGCGCGCCTGCGCAGTAAGTTATTTAATTTGAGCTTAATGATTGTTGTAAATTGCTTATGCTCAGAGAGACAAGATGTAATTGGGGTGCAGTTATTTGGTCTTTTGATTATCTTTGTGGCTAGGTTTTCTCTGAGGTCCAACACTGCTGTTTCCCACGACAATGCGGTCAGTTGATCACTATGTCCTGTTTCAAATTGCCCAAAAAGTCGTCCACCTTCTCTTCAATTATTTCCTGGTTGTCCACAGTCCACTGTAGCTTTCTTACGATCTCGAGATTGGATTCTTTCCCGATCAGATTATGTGTTGGGCGATGACAATGCCGGGATGAGACTTTGCACATTAAAACGGCGTGATCACTTTCCGGTGAAGGAGTTACCACAAATTCCTGGGCAAGGTGGAATTGGGCAACTGAGATCCATATATAATCCAGAGTGGCCATTCTAGCGAAAGACACATGGGTGTAGGCAGCGGGCAGGTCTGAGTTTAGTCTTCCATTTAAAATGCGGAGACCCAATTCGTTTAAGTACGCTGCTATCTTTGTCCCTTGACTTTCCTTCCGTTGGTACTGAGACCTTATCTCCGGGATTGCCCACATTTGATTGTCCAATGTGAATTGAAGTGAGAGATCCGGGCCTACTTCCATTAGGTTGGCATTAAAATCGCCCATTATTAACCATATATCGTTTGGATAGTGGGAGGAGAGGTCTCTCATGGCTGGACGCATTTTACTCAATGTAGCCTCTCGCTTGGTTTTAGAGGGATGCAGGTAGACACAGCCAAGGATCATTATTCGTTGTTTCAATTTGTTCTTTTCCAAGCACTGTGTCTGAGTTTTAACAAAGATATAATCTCCCTGCCCTTCGCACAGTCGGGAGGCTTTTGCGACCAGGTTGTTCTGCACAGCAATCAACACTCCTTCCGAGGCATGGCCACCTACTTGAGATGCTATTGCGTGGGATTCAAACACGGTGAAGTCCTCCCAGGCAATTTTTTTCGAAGACCATGTTTCTTGCAAGGTAATGATATCTTGATTCTTCATAAAATGAGTGGTTGATCGTTCTATTTTTTCCTTTGTTAGCCCGTGGATGTTCCAGGAACAGATTCTAAGGTGATGCGTGACATCCAGGTTGGGCTTCTGTTCGATCAAGATGATCTGTGTGTTACCCCAAGGCCTGGGATAGCCAGGACCAATCTTGGGAGTTCTGACGTTTGAGAGCATATTTACGAGGACCTCCCACTGTGGATGTCGTTATTTGCAGCGGGTTCTCCTTCCAGGACGCTGTTAGGGTTCCTGCTAGGGAGCCACGCAAAACTGAAGTAGGTTGCTGAGTAATTATGTTGTTGTTAGACACATTTTTATTATTATGGGCCGTTGAAAGATTGACTGCTATGTCCTTTAAAAAAGCCGGGTACCTCAACAGACGACTCAGCTTCTACACCCCCACCCGCCAGCTCCGCTCGACCAGCCTCGCCCTCACCACAGTCCCCCGCATCCGGAAAACGACCGCCGGCGGCAGATCCTTCTCCCACCTCGCCGCCAAGACCTGGAACACCCTCCCCACCAACCTCCGACAGACCCAAGACCTACTGGCCTTCAGAAGACTCCTCAAGACCTGGCTCTTTGATCAGTAGCAGCACCCCCCCCCCCTCTTCCCCCAGCGCCTTGAGACCCTCGCGGGTATGTAGTGCGCTTTATAAGTGACATGATTGTTTGATTTGGTAATGAAACTAATCTGGATGCCCCAGTCGTTCAATCGATTTTTGTTGTTCATTAGTTCAGAAGCCATGTCTTTGTTTTGTAGGGTTATTACCGTTGCCTCGCTCGTCTGACCCTGTGCAGGGGCGACAAAAGCCACACTTTCGATATCTGTCGTTTTTATATTTTCTAATCCCGGAAGGTGCTGACACAGCTTTAGAATATTTCCTCTATTGAGGGTATCCCATTTCCCTTGGGATACGTACTCTGGGTACAGCAATAATTTGGAGCTTTCTTGGGTCAACTTAGTTACTTCTGACGTCTTTAAGGAAATTTTATTCTGCTGTTGGTTAATATTTACCATTAGGGTTTCGCAGGGCGTCTTTTCCTTGAGTAGTTGGTTTAAGCCTTCTGATCTATTTACTTTAGAGGTGTATGGGCGAGCATTAAAAGAGAGATCTTCCCCTCTTGCAATATCTTGAGAGGCCTGCAGCCTATGTTCGGCTATTTTTGGAGGGGTCGAAGCCTTACCATTTTGCTTTTTTTCCAACTCGTCCCTCAAGTTAATTTGTGTTGCTTTCTCCTCTGTGTATGTCTTAGGTTTGATACCTTTCTCCTTGGTTTCGAGTGGTTGTGCTAGGTCATGATTGCATATGACTTTGTTCGTGGAACCCCGGCCCATGGGCTTTTCTGCACCTTGTTTGAGCGAGGGTCAATTACTGGAAGGCTTTATTAATTTATCCAGGGTCTTAAAAGATTTTCCACTGCATTTTTTGGTTTCTTTTTTTCCATTCGGTTTCTCAAGGCTCTCCTCCTGGTCTTGCACTGTGCAGCGGTCGGTATCGACCTTAATTTGGCCCACACCTTGTGTTTCAATGGTATCTTCCAGAGAGTAAGTAATTAAAATTCCTTTTCCATGAGTGTTGTCACTAGGAACCGCGGTTAAGTTGGCTATTGTTTCACTGTCTTCTGTTCTAAGCCAACATAGTAATGCGCTGTCCTTTCTCCTGGCTTTGTTTAGTTTCTTTAGTTTCTTCTTATTTTTCCTGGACAGGGGTTGTCCTTCTGTGGGAGGTAGGTTGGCCATATTTGTTGGCACTGTGGAGTTCAATGCATTGCCTGTCTCTGTTACGAGGTTAGGTTGGATAATGTTATCTAGGTCTCTTATTGTTTGTGTTTTGTTAAAAGTAAATATGTGGTCATGATTACCAGCGCCTTTCGAAATTCTGGCTAGATGCTCTTGTGTGATGATGGTCTGCTGCTCATGAGCATCAGAAGGATCACGATCTTGCATCTGGTAGCTAGTCTTATTATCAGTCGTGTTATCTCTTAGGTGCTCAGCGCTGTGAGAGCGTTTTTTTCCTAAGGTGTGCCAATGTGGGGGCTGGTTTTGAAGTAATGGGAGAGGGATGATTTTCTGTTCCCGTCTATGTGCCTCGTTCTTCAAGTCCTCAATTAAAGAGGACATTACTTCCGGGAGTGTTTCTAGTTTTTTTAATATCGGGTTACAGCTACATCCACTATAGCATTGGTTTTGACTTTGATTTTTGTTTGTTTCTACGTTGTTTTGAGCTCTACGTATCAAGGAGTTTAGTTGGTCAAGTTTTGTATCAATTCTGGTTATTGAATCCGCTACAAGTGTAAAATGTTTATCTGGGCATCTAATTTATCTGCGTGCATGTGAGCAGCACTGGCCATTGAGTTCAGGGCTTGATTAGTAACTGAGAGCAGTACCTCAACCTTGTGCGTAGCTGAAGTATCGAGTGGCTCTCTAAGCCAGGATTCTATTTTTGAGAGGTTGTTGTCCTGAGTTTGGGGATGCGATGGAGATGGTTTTACATCTGAATAATTCCTAATTGACAAAGGACGTTTCTTTTGAAGACTTTTGTTTAGACCTTTTTGTAAGTTGAGGACTTTATTGCCGGAACTGCTATTATTGGGATCCGTCAAAGAGGCATTAACCTTTGTCTCAAGCTGGTGTAGGTCCTTAGAGCAGGTATGACTAGAGTGCATCTGAGGGGCAAGAAATGGAGTAGAGGCAAGCGAAGGAAAGTCAAACCTCAGCTTTTGAATATGAAGCTCCAATGCTCCGTTTGATTGATTTACTTCTATTTCATTTGACGGCGGGCTTTGTAGGTTCAGTAGCTGGAATACTGGGCTCGCTGAGCTAGAGGACGAGATCCATATTGTTGATTCTGGCAATCTATGGCCGGAGTGTTGGGGTGAAACAGCGTCTTTGTCTTCTTTGAGATCCTTAGCTTCCGACCACTGTGATGACTCTTGGTGGGCCTCGCCGGGTTTCGCGCTACTGGAGTGCCTGATTATGGCCTGGATAGGAATTTTATTTTGTCCGGGCTACTGTTTGGTAGTAACTCTTGGGAGGGAAGTAGGGCTAATTGTAGAGAAGATGGTTCAGAGATGACAAGATCCCTTCCAAGGATAATTATCTCAGGGTAAAGAGGAGCCAGTTGAGGCGTACTTATTTGATTTTCCTCAATTTCCTCGGTTTGGTTGTGGGAGCTTGAGCTCTCGTAGCTCATGGAGTGGGCTACTTCCTTGAGTGTTTGAGTCGGCTGATTGAGATAATCTCTGATGTCTCTGGTGTCACAACATTTCCGTTTGGCTGACGACAGGGTATAATCTGATTGGGTTTCCTCATGAACTTCTTGCCTACTTTTGACCAGGGGTGTCCGGCAACTACTTTGACTGTCCAGTTGAATCCCCTTATGCACATCCAGGGTTCCTTCAGGCCGAGTTCCCTTGATTCGGGGGGATATCTGACTCCCCGTGTTCCCGGTTGAGGGTACAGCATCTTGGCCTTCTGTCGTTTAGCGGTCTTGTGAGGGCGATGGGAGCTTTGCAGCTGCGTAGAGTTCCTTGTTCGCATTTTGCTCTCTTGGTTGTGAATGAGGAGGATTTTCTTTCTCTTTCACTGCGGTTGCTTTTTTTTTGCTCCACTTTATTTCCACTCTGTTCCTCTTTCACCCAAGTAAGGTGGCGGCTGAGCTCTGTTAGGTTCTTTTTAGATAGGCGCCCGATGAGCAAGGTCTCTGATGTTACTACAAGGGGGGTGGGGAGCGAAGGGGAGGAAGGAGAGCTGAGCGCGAGTGCACCAAACCGGCCACAAACTCAAACTAGTCGGGCCGCTTCTACTTCTGCGGGATTGAGTTCGCCGGGATGACCAAGGCACCTCAGTCTCTATCACCACTATCCCCACTGCTGACCTCTTTCCCCCCCCCACTTACTTGCCACTCTTTGGTGCTGTTCTATAGTCTTTGGACGTGGCTGCAGCTGATCAGTTGATGGGACAGTAACTCCGTCTTTGGACGTGACTGCAGCTGATCAGTTGATGGGGCAGTAACTCCCTTGCACGCCGTTGCACGCCGTGAGCCACAAGGGGTGGGAAGGGGGTAGTCAGCGGTAATCAGCGGTAATCAGCGGTAGTCAGCGGTGGCGGGGGAGCCGTGCCCTGCCGTATCGTGTCGAAACGATCGTGGGCAGCTACTGCGACACTCAAACGGCACTCAAAACGGCTCCCGATCTTGCTCTGAGCCTCTGAGCCTCGTTCCGTGGCTGCTTCGGCACACTGGAAAGTCAGGACTGGAACGACTGGACTGGAACTGGAACCAGGAGGAGTTCTGGCTGTGCACTAAGCAGAGAGGTGGTGCATAGTCGGCACTCCCCCCAAGTGCACCCCTTGTGAAGGTGGCACAGAGGTCCTAGGGACCCCCTGTCAACCCCCAGCAGACGAGTGCAGTCATTCGCCTCTCTTTGAAATAGACGTTGGGTCACTGCCTCCAGTGAAAGGTGGACTGGCAGCTTCAAACAGCTAGCTGGTCCACCATATACTAATGTGCTATTCCCAATAGGTGTGTGTCCATGCCTGCACTGGGAGCAGCACATTTGCTGTGGTACAGTGCACTGTCCAGCCTGTTTCCAGTGCACACATTTGAAGGTATACCATGGTGCAGAGTGGAACAGTGCAGGGTTTTTGTATTTGGTGATTTGTATTTTCAGAGGCAAGAGCTTTGTTAGTGCAAAGACCTGCCCCAAACCATTCAGCCTTGATGAGAGCAATCACAGACAATGATGGCATACTGAGCTGAGACCTCTGGACCAGTGATATGGAATAAATAATTTGGCAAGTTAGCCTTGGGATGTGCTTTGCAAACCAAGCACAGCATTTTGAAATTGACTTTTACTTGACAGGCTGTAGTGGAGTGATTTTAATACTGTTGTGATGTGACCTCACCCTTTCAACTTTCAAAGGAGTAGCGTAGAAGAGTTTGGTGTTCTTTGTAATTTACTTGAGGTGCATGTGGAAATTCCTTATAAACTCCATTACAGTATTCAATATGTGCTAGGGCTGCCTCTATGCAAAGAGCTTTTCAGTATTGAGTCTGCAGTAGTGGTAGTATCCCATGAAAGGCAACAACAGCGGAAAAACATATGTTTGGCAACTAACTTAACCTGTGTGGAGAAAGATAATTTAGTGCCTGATATAGATCTTGGCAGATGGTTTACTCTGTCACATCAGTGACGGATATCCCGTCTGCCGAAATATAAATCCCATAGGATATAATGAGATTTATATTTTGGCAGATGGGATATCTGTCACCGTTGTGATGGAGTAACCCATCTTCCAAGATCTAAATCAGGCCCTTAGTGTCAATGATGATATCAGACCACGTATGGGAGGCCACGGGCCAGGCTTAGGCTACTTGGCCACAGCTGTGGGGGCTGGGGTCATTTGCCTCTGCTGTCCTTAGTCCTGTCCTACCCTGGCTCTTCAAACTGAGGTACAGTAAAACCCTTCCAGCACTTGACTCTCATTGGTAGCAATGGCGAGCAGTCACAGGCTTCTCAGGGAGGTTTGTGTGGTGTTAATCGGGCTCAGCACTCAACACTACCCCCAGCAGCATAATGGCATAATTGAGCAGCTAGTGCTTCTTTACATAAAAGACATGGAGTTTATGACACAGAAAGAAAAATACTACACACTACAATAATGCTGGAATACCTGACTGGCAGGGAATGAGTCTCTTATTTATGCCTCAAAGCGGGACTCACCCCGCCACAGGCACAAGAGGGGCTTATTCACAAGCCCATTGCGCCACTGGTGCTTCACTTTTAATTGATGCGCCGACATAACTCTGCGTGAAAGGGGCGTTCCATGGGTGTTGTTGTGGGTGTTCCCACGCAACATCCATGGAACTTGACGCATTCCCAGATTTACAACATTTTGTACTCCTGGGAATGCGTCAGAATCTAGGCGTAAGGAGGAGCAACGAGGAGAAATACTTTTATTTCTCCTTGTTTTTTCCTCTTTCTATGCAGCACACATGAAAAGAGGGAAATGCCTTTAATTATTGTTTTTGTGCAGAAAGGTGTCCCTTCCTGCACAAAAACAATCATCCCCTCAGCACAGGCATCCTTGGAAAATGACACAAGGGTGTCTGTGCGGGGTCATGGCTGCTGTTTGTGCGGCGGCGAAGGACAGGAATGCATCGTATCTTGTAGATAGAGCGCATTCCTGCCCTTTTATTTTGATGCACAGCAGCGCAGCAGGAAGGCTTGCTGCACTGCCGTGCGTCAAAATATTGAAAATGAGGCCCTAGGTTCTTGCGGTTACTGTGGAGTAGCCTCTAGCATTGGTGCAGCACTCTCACCCCATTTCTCTCAGCATACAGTCTCAAGGGCTCTAGACCTGTTTCAGTCTCTCACGTTGTTATGCAGTTCAAAAGCCATGTTGTACCTTCCCACAGCAATGGATTCTCAGTATTGAGCAGGCCCTTTTAGCATGGCACACAATTGTCCTGCTGGAGGTAAGCAGCTGCTGGCCACACACCAAGTCTTGGAGAGGCCATGGCAGGAGCAGGTACTTCTGGTGCAGACCATATTCTGGACTCCGACGATCACTCGAGGATTTGGCAGCTCTGTTTCTATTACTCCGGTAGGTCTTTGATCAGTTTTGCTGGGGCCTTTCCATGATGGGGCGGTTGGATGTCCTTTTCTCTGAGTAGGGGAGCTCGGGGATGATGGCGCACTCTCAGGAGATGTCCTGGGTCATGGTTGCAGTACCCCAATCAGTCCATGAGGTCTTCAGCATTACGACATCCAAGTGTTATCTTCGGCACATAGGTCCACGAGGCGTCCTTGGGATGTCCTTGGATCTTTTAACTAGGGTTAACTCTTTGGCCCATTTGGGCAGTGCCAGGTTCTGTACTCACAAATGGGCAGTGGTTAGCAAGGGGAGCCAAGAGGGGCGGTCCGTCCCGGGGGGCAACAGTTTTGGGGGCTGTGGCCTCCCACCCACGCTCTTACGTGCGTCTGCTGCAGGCGGCAAATGCAGGGACCGCCACGGGCAGCTAAAGGTCTGACTATGCCACTGCAAAGGGGGACCCTGGCCGGGCACATCTGGATTGCACTCATTACTTCCAGGACCAGTTGGGACGGCTGTTGTCACGTCCCCAGACACTGCCACAAAGCAGGTGCCACAGGCATATACATATCCCTTCTTAATTCAGGTGAGCTAATCGAGCACCTTAGTTCCAGTGCCTTGGTGTTGACCATGTGCATACTAGACAGAGACCACCCGACACACTTTGGAAGTGCAGCAGTTCCTCCAATGAACCTGCTCAAATCAACTGACAATCTTGACTGGTCGATTGCTCAGGTTTCAAGTCTCTGCTGAAAGGACCCCTGAAACAGAGTCTGTTTCAACTGCCTCTTTCAGGTGTCAGCGCTTCCTGCAGATTTGGAGCTTTCCTTCCCTTCTCGCTCAGGCAGGGTAAATCTTCCTTCGAATCAGACTCCAGGTATTGGCCCCTCACGTTTGGGTAGCTGACTGCCAGGAAGGCGCCAGGCCTAGGTAGTGCAGTGGTCCTCTGAGTACTCTGCCAAGTACTCCCTCCTCAGTTGAAAAGAACTTGGAACTGGAACAACAAACCGGTCATCTGCTCCCACGTTTCTACAGAGTTGGTAAGCAGTGAATGTGGAAACCAAGCCTGCCTTTTCAGAACCAGTTTGGGTCAGTTTACTTTCCATGTGTCTTTCACAGGCTGTCCTCTAGTCTCAGCTTATTTCTTAAATAATGCTCCCAGAGCAGGGTTTTCTCCAAGCAGACACCCCCACAGCAGAGCAACAAAGAGGTGTGAGCAGTTGGTACTGCACACCATTCCACTAACATACACACACATGCTTAAGTACACATGATCTTGGTGCTAGGATTCTGGTTTCACAATGAGCAGAGGAACTTTGGGGCAACTGATTTTGCCAGATAGGAGGAAAGATTTTTTTAAGCTTATTTCAAGAGATTTTACTTTCAATTAGAAAAAATGGAACTCCTCAGATAACCATACACATTGACTGCTGCTTATTTGTGTCCCACTGAGGAAGCGATGCCTCTCTAATGCAACCTGCCTTTCCATACACCAGATCATCATAAATCCTATGAAAGGAACATTGTATTTCTTATTTATTTTGTTAGAACTGAGGAGTACTGTCCATAGTCTTAAGGTCAATTCAGAGTGTTAAATAACAGCATTGATGTAAACCGTGGCTGTTGCTATTTGTTGATCTTGGATACTCAGTAAATAATCCATCAGAATCCACGGACCAAAAACAAAAATCGATCACAAGTTCTTCTGCTATTTCATATTTCAGACACTAGCCATCTTACATTCTGTCACATTTAATATTACTGAATGTTGTTCAAGTATTCCAAGGTCCTGTCAATATTTCAGCATGCTACTAGTAGTAAAGTGTTCAAAGTTGTCTATCAAGGAGAAAAAAATACCAGTGTACTGTTCCAGATTGCCAGAGATCGCTTCAAGGTACCATTCTGTCAGAGATGCTACTCAAATGTGTAATTCACAAAAAAGGGGTAAAGTTCAGGGGCTACGCCTCCCTTTAACAGCTCTATTTGATGAACTGTCTAGACCTATCAGTGGCCAGCACCCCTTTCTGCCACAGAAGTAATTCTAGAGTAATCACTTTAGGTAGACAGTTTAAGGCAATATTAAGAGTTTTTTAAGAATTTAAAAAACTCTTAATATTGCCTTATACTGTCTACCTAAAGTGATTACACTAGGATTGATACTCAACTGTGCCTGGGTTGTTGGTTGTGATTGTGGTGCTACTTACACAAGCCGAGCCAGTGGTGCTTGACATCCAGCCAGGATTGCTCATTGTGTCAGCCAGTGCTGGCTCATCCATTCATGAAGCTGACAAGTATCATGGAGGGCGATTTAGAATTTGGCAGACAGGTTAATCGGGCATACACATGATGGAGTACCCAGTCCACCAAACCCACGGTCCCCTGTCCTATTGGAGTTTCCATCAATGGAGCCCCAGATGGCTCTGTCAATGGAGACCTTTCTTTGATGGCCTGATAGAGTAGAGGCCGTCAGAGGAAGGGTATTACACTACCCACCTATGTAGAGTGGCTGGTGTGCCACCAGTTAAAACCTCCCTGGGTGAGGAGTCATAAGGTATTTGTTTTTCAGTAACAAACTCTCACTTTGGGAGCTTGTTTTTGAACAACAAAAACTTTGGTGAAGTTTGATGAGTGTCCAAAACCGACGACGGCCAGCCACCAAACCTTTTGTACTGTGACTGGAGCCACCATGATGCCAGTTGCTATTAAGGTACATAAATCACCACTGGGTCGGCAGTTATCTCTAAATTTGGCAAAATATACTATGTCAAGATGGAGGGCATATTGTCCTCGTCCACCTTTCGGACTATATTCTGCCCCCAAATAGTAGGTCAGGCCAATAGGGTTTGGCTTTGCTCTATCAAATCTGACCTTATATTCTTCTCTTCTGACAAACAAAAATGGATTGATATGTTTTGCATTTTTTCAATGTCACAAAAAAAGATAACATTCATTTTGGAAAGAAATTAATAATATGGCAAAGAGCTTATGGCCTTTTTTCAGTCTTTTTAACAACACAATGAGTATGATGTAGTCTACATTGCCATTTTTACCACCATCTTGAACCATCTGAAAGAACTTAAATCTAACACCAACAACTCTCACATCATTCTTTCTCCTACATCCTCCACTTCTGCTTCCAACTTAACAGATGTCCACACTGACACTCAGCCAGTGACCAAAATCATTAGTGACCCCATTGGCATCCAGTCAGTGTCCAGCTCTAACTATAATGATAATTATCCTCAGATCTGTACGTCTACGAACCATGTCGTAACTGAATATGCCTCTCTAATACTTGCAACCACATCCCAAAATCATCACTCTTCTAATGTCTTCCCATCTCACATGAACTACTCTGTACCCATAGAATCACTCTCACAACACTGTACTTGCTGATGAACCTGTCATCCTCTTTCTACACCAGTCACCACTGCCTCCCTCTGTCCTCACCCCTTTAATACACCAATCTGCACTCATGGATGCCTAAAACATGAGTTTACAGTATTGCTTCAATAGCTAAAGGTAATCTATGATGCTACATACAACTTGCAGAGAACCCTATCTGCCTTGGAAGACATGTCTTATGCTCTAACACTGCCCACCCTCCACTCTCAACTGTGGGTACCTCATTCTGTGATGGACTTCACCCTGAAAGTTTTTAATACAATGAACAAATAATCATACACATGCCCTAGGGTTCGTGTTACTCTTATCTCTATTTCCTGCCTCACTCAAAACTTCTAAGTAACAAACTAAACCCCAGCCGCAGCCGCTGCAGGTAAGAGCTGTGGGGCGGTGGGGCATGCTGGGGGGGATTTCGAGAGACGACCACGAGGGAAAATTAATTATTTATTTGATTTTCCCTTGTGGTCGTCTCTCGAAATCCTCCCCCCCCCCCAGCCAGCCCCACCACTCTTACCTGCAGCGGCCGCGGCTGGTAAACCCACTGAAAACATATTTTAAATCCTCACACCCAAAATATTTGACTTCAACTCTCTCCCCATTCAGCTCATCACCAAAGCCACAATTTGCAGAGTGAATCACAGATTAACATGCACAAATAACTTGATTAGTATCTAACACAATGAAGACACACTATCTATCAGGGGGTGACAATAAACTGTACAGGTACAATGTCCAACTCGGCAGCCACACACCCTTTCAATTTTGGACAGCAATGTAACATGCCCTACTTATAAAATGTGGTTCATGCCATTATTTATGTCTCTCTTCGACCTCCTTCTGCCACCCATTTACAGGTTAACCCACCTATACAGAAGTGACAAAACAGGTTATGGGGTGGCTATTATTTGTAAAGAATCATTATCCAGCACACTGATAGATAGATACCCTCTCAGCTAAGACTTTACAATTTCTTACTGTGGACATTGGTACAACCACAGACTCTAAATCAAGAATCCAAATAATTTATCTACGCCCTGCCAGGTATAACATATTTTTAGAAGAATATATAGAGTTTATGACAACTTAAGTACATCTTTCTCTTAGGTCTTATCCCCCATTGGAACAAACTTGACTAATACTCAGGCTAAACAACTAAGGGCCAGATGTAGAAACATTAGGAATACGATTTCCTAATTGCGATTCTCTTCGAATCACAAATAAGATATCTATATTCCTAATGTATGAAACTCTTTAGCAATTTGCAACCCATTAGGAATCGCAGCCATCACAGGGATAGTGTCTCACTTGGGCCAGAGACCACCATGTCGTTGATTGCTTTTAAATAAAGTAATCCTTTTTTTTAAAGTGCAGCCCGTTTTCTTTAAAGCAAAATGGGATGCATTTAAAAAGAAAAATTAAACTTTGCAAGTTTCATTTTTTGAGAGTAGGCAGTGGTCCATGGGACTACTGCCTGCTCTTAAAAAAAAAAAAATCCATTCTGAAAGGGGTCCCTAAGGGACCCCTTCTCCTTTCCTTTGTGAATGGGTTAGCACGAGTTTAAAATTGGTGGTAAAGTATCACTGTTTTGCGACCAGAATTGGGTCACAAAACTGTAATACATACCATACCGATTTGGTATTTGTAAGGGACGCCATAAACAGGCCCCTTCCAAATATCGAATCACAAATACAAAATGCGATTCAGTAACAAGTTACCGAATTGCATTTTGTATATTTAAAAAAGCTTTTTTCAGGTCGCAAATGGAAATCAGAATGTTCTCTCGATATTTAGGTCCATGTCCCTTTGCTGATAGCAAACGCAGAAACTAGTTGTGCAAATGGATCCTTTTTTGATAAAATAGCTGAAGCTGTTATCTTACCTTTCTACAATTTTCAATTCAATTTGTAGGTTTGATGAGATTATCTAGTTAACTGTTAAATTATTAAAGTCAACCTTTTTCAAAAATGTTGGCTAAATAAGATCTCTTGTAGAGTGCATGCAAATATCAATTTGATGATTGATAAAACTGGCTGGTTTGTTTTAGTGTGTGTGTGGCCTTGTTGTTTGTTCATAATTTTCTTGTAATTACCACTGTCATTTGAGAGAAGGTTGCTACGTGGTCTATCGACTGTCTTTTAATATATTTGGATTTCTATTTAAAGGATTTTTGGTACAACGACTTGCAATAATCAAAAATATATCAAGTAAAAAATGCAAGTTGGTGCAATAATACCAATGTCTGCATGTTCTTTTCCATTCCATAAGTGGTTTACATGGATAACTTATATTCACTTGGGTGAAGATTTATCAATTTTTCATGCAGTGCAGCACAGCAAGCCAGCTTGCTGCACTGCGTGAAAGGGAAATGGTGGCAATAAACCGTATTTAACATTACAACGCACATTCCAATCCTTTTCTAGTACTGGTGCACTTTTGGCTGCCTAGCGCCAACGCAGGCACCCTTGAGTTATAGTTGCAAGGGTGCCTGAATTGTAGGCAGGATTGTTTTTGTGCAGGAAGGGACGCCTTCTTGCACAAAAACTATCCTGAGAGGCATTTTGCTATTTCTATGTGTGCTGCAGAATGCAGCTCACGTATATAGAGATAAAAATGAGGAGACATAAAGATATTTCTCCTTGTTACGCCTCACCTATGGAGGTGTGACATTTTGACACATTCCCAGGTCTACTACTAATGGTAAATCTGGGAATGCACCAAAATCCATGATTAAATGCGTGGGAACACCAACACCCACGCCCTTTTGTTGCGGAGAGAGTTGTTTTTTTCTTTTTGCCTCTCCTTCCGGCTGGCCGCAATTGTGGGAGGTTGACGGTCCAGTCTTTCTCTGTCTTTCTCTGGCATTTCCGGCCACTCACTTTAAACGGGATGGAAACCCGGGCAAGCAGCGGACGCATATAGTGAGCAAGGCGCCGCTGTCTGGTTAATGTTTATATGCTTTTTACTTGATGGTCTGCCACGCTGCCTGTTTTGAGCTCGATATCTCCCTCACGAAGCCTAAACTTCAGTACACTACGGACACTATAATGGACTTGAAATTGTCAAGTAAGACCTGTCCTGGTCCGTGTTTTGACCCCTATTCAGCTCTGGGTACATCGCATTGCTCTTATTGTGGCCTTACTTTACAGCATCTTTCATTGCCTACTAATATACCCACCAGCTCCACCGCTCCTCCTAATGGGGAAGCAAAACTTTCAATATCATGTGTACTTATTAATGCGAGATTGTTAGTTAAGAATGCTATTACATTCCATGAGTTTTTAGAATCCGATCAAATCAAAATTGCCTTTATAACGGAAACATGGACAGATGATGCTTCCTCTGACCCTGATTTACTTCTGGCCATAACGGCAGGTTTTAAAATTCATAAAGTTGACAGAGTAGAAGGAAAAGGCAGTGGCATAGCACTTATTCTCAAATCAAGCTTTAAATCCTGTATCAAAGTGAATCTGTACAATCGGGACTGTGAAACCTTGGACTTTAAAGTTGAATTAGATGGTCAATTCTTTTTCAATGGTATGGTACTTTATCGTCCACCTAGTCCTAAGTCCTCTTTTATTGACAATTTAGGTCTCCTCTTAGCTCGCAAAGCTGAACATTCCAATGTCTCTGTGTTAGGTGACTTCAATTTCCACTTGGAAAATGCCCCCGACCCGGATACTGAAGTGCTTACTGATCAGATGGCCAGTGTGGGATTATGTCAACTTGTAAAGGGCTCGACACATAATGCTGGACACTGGTTAGATGGGATTTTCACTGACAACCCTCATCTTAGGTGGACTAGTTCCCTGCCTTTGATTTGGTCTGATCATAAGGCAGTCTTCTTTGAAATCTTACTGCCTCATAAGAAATGCTCCAAAGTCCTCAGGGAAGCTTTTGTCAGTTGTTCATGGAATAAACTAGAGGCTAAATTGCTAAACCATCTTCTTTTAGAAACGCTACCTCCTGCGCCCTCCGACCCTGATCAAGCGGCAGCTAACTACCACTTCTGGCATGATTCAGCAATGACGCAATTAGCCCCTCCTAAAAATTGTCGTCGTTCCAGGTGCTCACCCTCTGAACCCTGGTTTAATGATACCCTTAGAGCTCAGAAACAACTATGCCATAAACTGGAGAGGAAATGGAGACTTGAGGACAACTCACTCAATAAAATGGAATATAAATTATCCCTTCAAATGTATAAGAACCTTATTAAGTCTGTTTTTGACACCTTTGTGCTCCAGGACAACTGTTTGGCTCAGACTCCCGCCCAACTTAACAAGTTACAATCCACAGTAGAATTGGACACCCCAGTCCTCTCATCCTTTACTGCCTTGACTACCGAACAGAGTACCAAAATTATTGGCTCGATCAAATCAGGTTCTCCGTCAGATCCCTGCCCCCCAAACATTCTGCACTTGTCTCCGGAAATAATAGCTGTTCCCCTTACGGCTATTTTTAACGCCATGTTTACCTCAGGGCATTTTCCAACGGAGTAAAAGAAAGCCTCCATACTTCCCTTACTTAAAAACTAATTTGAATGCTAAGGAGACCCTTAACTACAGACCTATATCAAGACTCCCTTTCCCGCAAAAGTGATCGAGAAAGCCATTAACACTGAATTATCTTCCTTTGTTAATGATAATGCTATTCTGGATCCCGCCCAATTTGGATTTCGTGTTTACCATAGCACAGAGCTGGACCATATCACAGCTACTGAGGAGCTCAGACAGACTTTAGATGGTGGGGGAGCACTGCCCTGATTCTTTTGGACTTATCAGCAGCTTTTGATACGGTTAATCATGAGCTGCTGTTGGTCTGTCTAGCTTCCATTGGGATCAGGGATAAGGCGCTCTCCCTGCTGGGCTCCTTTGTGTCTGAGCTGTCTCAGTTGGTTGCACTGGAAAACTATGTTTCACCCTCCTTTTTGTTGCCGTGTGGAGTCCCTCAGGGATCTTCCCTGAGCCCGATGCTTTTTAATCTTTATGTTACTCTCCTGGCCAAATTGATAAAAAGTTATGGCTTTGCCCTCGTATCGTATGCAGATGATACTCAGATTATTGTCTCGGTGAGTAACTCATCCAGCCCCACAGCCATCAGTTTTCATGACTGTATGAGCCATACAATTGTCTAATGTTAAACTCATCCAAGACTGAGGTTCTGGTATTCAGCAACAACCCCTTATTCTGGACAGATAGCTGTTGGCCGGTCCCACTTGGTCCTTTACCTACACCAGTGCCTAAAGTTAAAAACTTAGGAGTCATCTTTGACACTAAGCTATCTTTCGAAGCACAAAACAACTTCATCACCTCTGCTTGCTTTTTTATCCTTAAAATTTTGAGGAAGATACTTCCCTCAACACCTATGGATTTAAGGAAAACGGTGGTATCTGTACTGATATCATCTCAATTGGATTACTCCAATGCTCTTTTTACCAGCACCACCAGACGCAGCATCCAAAAGCTGCAAAAGCTCAAAACGCAGCAGCAACAGTACTCCTAAGATTCCCTAAATTTGATTGTGTTTCCACAGCTCTATCTCATCTGCACTGGTTGCCGATAGCTAAATGGATCCAGTTTAATTCACTTTGCATTGCCTTTAAATCACTGAACAATTTGGGGCCAATGCAGTTGGCAAATTTTCTTAAGCCATATATTCCAATAAGGTCCCTCAGGTCAGCCAAGCTAGGAATTCTTGCTGTTCCTAGAGTAAGTAGGGCTAGGTGGGGTAGCAGGAGCTTCGCTACCACAACAGCTTAACTGTGGAACTCTCTGCCAACCGCGCATAAAAAGAGACTAACCTGTTAAAATTTAGAAAGAGCTTAAAAACATGGCTTTTCAAGGCATAACTCTTAAACTTACTCCAGCTAGATCTATATGTGCTAAGGGCAGCGCCTAGACACCCTAGGGTATTTGTTGCGCTTTATAAATTCATCATAATCATCACCCATAAAAAGCCTCCCTGGGGAAGAGTAACGCAAGGCAGCGATTTGCGCTGCCTTGCATTACTCTAGATTTATCAAGCCATGCAAGGCCGATAAATATCACTTAGGTTTTGCATCGAACGTGCTCCCTCTTGTGTGGCACAAGGGTGAAGCAGAACCTTGATATATATGGGCCACTTGGTAAATTGCATCCTATCAATAATACCTGACATGGTATCACCAAACCACAATTTCCCTGGGTCTCATAATGGAGCCCAAAGAAGGGTGTAACCAGAGAAGATGATGGTATTTCTATAACGCAGAAAGGTCATGCACATTAAACAATTACCAAAAGTTGACAATTACAAAAAAACTTAAGAAAGATGGTGTTTAGAGACCAATTATCAAACAGAAACAGATTAAATGAATGCAGTTGTAGATAATATATTTTGTTCCAGAAAGTATTCTGAGGATGGTTCTGTGTGTGCCACATTTATGCCTGTCACCAGCCTGTGGGTGGGGGTCACTCCTGTCCCCTCCCTAACCAATTGGGTAAAAGTTGCCTGCTGCAACCCTACCCACTTTTGCAGCACTTCTTGTGAGCCCTACTGTAAACATTTCCACAGGGCCAATCTCTGCCTATATCCAAGATGGTGAAACTCTTCCACCCTTGTGCAAAGCCTGGGTGCCCAATCTAGCAGTGTGGCCAGGTAAATGAGCAACCCCTCCTCTGTAGTCACTCTAGACCAGTTCTAGGGTCCAGGGGCAGTTCCTCTCCTACTGAGATTGGTGCCTGCCTGACTAGGTGAACAAAAAAGACCCCTGCCCAGGTGTCAACTTACTTTGCCTATGATTTGGTAGGTCTCTTTGAAGTTAATCAAGTTCACGGGCACAGCCCAGATGGTCACACTGCCAGAGGAACAAACACACCTCCCCACACCCAAGGCATTTGTCCTGCTCTAGGAGCAGTGCTCACACCTCATCAACAGGGCAATTGGAATGGCAGGTGACAGTTGGAGCTCATGCAACTGGGTCTCCAGGGGCTATAGGCAAGGAAAAGGTATCCTTCTAAAAGTACATTTTCCAAAATGTTTAGTACAAATCCGACTTCGCCTGTGAATTGGGCTTGTAATTAATATTTCAAATAGTAGGTATTTTTTTAGTCAAAGTTAACATTATTAAATTTAATATTGTACCCAATGCTTTCCTAGGAACAGCCTGCTACCAATCCAGACTCCTCCCTCCTGACTGGATTGTTATACTAAAAGCGATAAACATATTTCGCAGCTTTCTGCCGCTAAAGCGGCAATAATTTTAACGCCGTTTCTTGATAATATGCCCCATGGTGCTTTCCTGCTTGCTCCCTCTTACAATACAGTGTAGCAACTTTGGTTGCTGAGCTGCATTGCATGAGATTGCTGAGCTGCATTGCGTGATTTCCTTTAGTAACTAAGGGCCACATGTATGAAGCATTTTTGCAGTCGGAAGTGGCTGATCAGGCCGTTTCCGACCACAAAAATGCTTTTACATATGTACAAAACACAAATGGCGATTCGGGAACACATTACCAAATCGCAATTTGTGTTTGCGATTCGGTATTTGGAAGGGGTGTGTTTAGAGCACCCCTTCCAAATGCCACATCTGAATGGGATTGATGAATGTTTTGCGATCGAATTACGGTTGCAAAACATTCACATTTTATTGACTCCTTGAAGGAGGTGGTGACCCATTCGCAAATGGGAAAGGGTCCCCAGGGGACCCCTTCCCCTTTGAGAATGGAAAACAAAGAGGAGGCAGGAGTCCCATTGACCGCTGCCTACTCTTTAAAAATGAAACTGCAAAGTTTTCTTTCTTTTTAAACCAATCCTGTTTTTCTTTAAGGAAAACAGGATGCATTTTTTAAAAAAAGATTGCTTTATTTAAAAGCAGTTACAGACATGATGGTCTGTTGACCCCAGTACGACACAATCCCTGTGATGGCTGCGATTCCTAATAGGTTGCAAATTGCAACTTACCTCATTAATATGTTTTGAAAGAGTTTGATGCATTAGGAATACAGATTTCCTAATTGCGATTCGGAGAGAATCACAATTAGGAAATCGGTATTCCTAATGTTTCTACATTTGGCCCCGAGTGCCTTTTAATTCCATAAATAAAAATAAAATACAATGTAAAATATATTATTAATATAAAAAGAAAATAGTCATCCATCATTCATGCCCTTAGGCAACTGCATAGATGCTTGAACCAAACAAAGACGCCACTTCTTTCTCTTTCTGCAGCAATGGAGTACCTAAGGGAGCTGGAGAAGCTCTTTATTCATTCGCCGTAAAATCCTCCACTGGAGAATCAATCTATCAATCAATCAGTACTTGTAAAGCATAGCTTATCACCTGTTAGGGTATCTAGGTGCTGGGTTGCTGGGCTTAGTCAAACAGCCAGTCTTGAGTTTCTTCCTGAGGTTGGTCAGCGAGGGTGATGTTCGGAGGTTGAGGGGGAGGGCGTTCCAGGACTTGGCAGCAAGGTGGGAGAAGGAGCGTCCTCCGCCGTGGCTACGGCGGTTGCGTGATGTCTGTGCCAGGACGAGGGAGGAGGAGCAAAGGTTTATGGATGGCTGGTGGAAGTTAAGGAGGTGGTTTATGCATGCTGCTCCTTGGTCATGGAGGGATTTGTAGGTGTGTTTCAGTAGTTTGAATTGGCATCATTTCTGGATGGGGAGCCAGTGGAGGTTCCTCAGGTGCTGGGGGGGTGTGGGTCTATTTGGACAGGTTGAGAATCAGTCTATCCGCTGCATTTTGTATCGTCTCGAGCCCTCTCATGAGTTCGATAGTGGTTCCTGCATACAGTGCGTTGCCGTAGTCCAGACAGCTGGTTATTAGGGCTTGCATGACTGTTTTTCTGGTGCTTGTGGGGAGCCTTTTGAAGATTCTTCTGAGCATGCCGAGAGTGCGGAAGCAGGCCGAGGAGACTGTGTTGATCTGTCGTTTCATGGTGAGTTTTCTGTTGATGCCAACGTTGCACGTGTGGTCTTTTCGGGTGGGGCCGAGTTCAGCGGGCCACCAGGTGACGTTCCAGAGGGAGGTATGGTTGCCAAAGATCAACCCTTCGATCTTCTCTGTGTTGAGCTTCAGACAGTTGTCCTTCATCCAGGCTACACCATTATTCATGCATTTGTGCAATTTGGTCTTCGTTGTAGTGGGGACTGCTCAGACCAAGAGGATGAGCTGGGTGTCATCAGCATAGGATATGATGTTGAGATTGTGGGTTCTAAAGATGTCGGTTAGAGGCATAATTTAGATGTTGAAGAGGGAGGCGCTGAGGGATAAACCTTGGGGGATGCCACAGATGGTGCTTTTGGGTTGCGAGGTGAAGGGGGGGGAGACGGATTCTCTGCATACGTCCCACGGGGAATGATGCAATACATCTGAGTGCGTCTCCTTTGATCCCAATCTGGTGCAGTCTCTTGATGAGTGTGTGATGGGAAATGGTGTTGAAGGCTGCGGGTAGGTTGAGATAGATCAGGGAAGCCGATTCTCCTCTGTCGAGTAGGGTGAGGATGTCATCTGTGATGGCGATCAGGGATGTCTTGGTGCTGTGGTTGGCATGGAATCCGGATTGTGAGGGGTCGAGCAGGTTGTTTCTCTTGAGGTGTTCGGTGAGCTGACAGTGGATGGCCTTCTCCAGGACTTTGGCGGGAAACAGGAGCAGCAAGATGGGGTGGTAGCTCTAGAAATCACTGGGGTCTGTGGAGGGTTTCTTGAGGAGAGGTCTGACCTCTGCGTTTTTCAATGCATCAGGAATGGTGGCTGTGTCGATGGATGCATTGATGTTGGTGGTGAGTTGGTGGATGATCTGATCGCTTCCTAGTTTGAAGAGGCGGTGGGGGCATGGATCTTTGGGTGCTCCAGAGTGGATGGAGTTCATTATGGCTGTGGTGTCTGGTGTGGTGAGCTTTTCCCATGCGGTGAGATGTTGGTCGAGGAGGCTTCTATAGGAGTTGGGTAGTTGAGGAGGTCAGCGGGTTGGGGTTTGGAGTTCCTGTAGATGGTAGGTATCTTGCTGTGGAAGTAATTTGCCAAAGCATCACAGAGATCCTTTGAAGGAGGGCTCATGTTCTCCATGGCCATTGGGCAGAAGAACTCTCTGCCGATGGTGAATAGCTCCTTGGTGTCGTTGACGCTAGCCTTGATGTGGTCTGCAATGGTGTCCTTTTTCGCATCTTTGAGTTCTTGGTGGTATTTGTTAAGGGCTGACTTGAATGTGGCTTGGGCTGTATGATCTTTGCTGGTGCGCCATCTTCTCTCAAGTTGTTTGCAGCTGCTTTTTATTATGCAGAGTTCCGGTGTGTACAAGCTGGCTTGTTTGGTGGATTTGCGAGTTTTGGATGGATATGATCATGGCAACTTGGTCAGCGGCGTTGATGATCCAAGTGTTGAAGTTCTCGACTGCCTGTTTCAGGATGGTTGCGGCGTTGGGCTGGGTGGTGGATGAAGGAGGTGTAGGAAGGAGGAGCTGGGCGGGTTGAGGGTGGAGGGTGGAGAGAGGTGCTCCTGCGATGGTCAAGTGGACGATGGAGTGGTCGGTCCAGGTGAGTTCCATGGTATGGCTGTATTTGACTCTGTTGCTGGATGTTAACATAGGGCCCAGTGTGTGTCCTGCTCTGTGTGTGGGGTCTGTGACCAACAGGATGATGCCGATGTTGTCCATTCGTTCCAAGAGGTTGGCAAAGTTCGTGTCTGTCGGATCGTCCAGGTGGAAGCTGAAGTCAACAAGGAAGATGTAATGCTTGGATTCGATGGCGAGTGGGGGGATGGAGCCTGTGATGGTGTTGCAGAGGCCGGTTCAATGTCCTGGTGTTGTGTAGGCGAGGGTGCCTATTATGCTTGTATTGTCAGGGGTGTAGAGTTGGACATTCAGGTGTGCCATGATTAGCGTAGTTTCATCTCCGGTGGTGGTGCAGCGGATTGATTCTTTGTGGATGATGGCGATGCCCCCTCTGTGTTTGTTGTTGCTGTCCCGGTGTTTCATCTTCTAGCAGTTTTGCGTTGCAGTTGCGATGTTGGGGGCCAAAGAGGGGTTGAGCCATGTCTCTGTGATGAAGGTCACGTCAGGGGTGAGGCAAAGATGGTGTCCCAGACTTCGGTGGCATGTTTGCAGAGCGATTTGGGGATGATGAAGATGAATTGGAGTGGTTTCGGAGTGGTGTTGGCCGGCGGGGTGGGAGTGGAGCAAGTTCCTGCGAGGGCGGGTGGTCCTAGGTTTCAGGTGAACTGACATCGGTGGCAGTTGAAGGATCCTGCTGTGTGGCTCAGAGAAGTGAGGCAGCAGTTGTTGCGGCGTCCGGTGTCCGAGGCTCGGAGATCTACAGTGGAGTACCTGTGGGTGTCCAGAGGGCCAGGGTTCCTGGCGCTGTGCGCTGTCCAGGCACGGACGGGCACAGATGGGCTTGCCTTTGGTGCACCGGTGCCCCTGCGTGGCTGCGCTGCAGCCTCCATTAAACTGGTCCTGGGAGGGGCACTAGGGAGGCAGGTGACAGGAGGGGCAGGCAGCAAAAAAGGAATGGCAGGAAAAATAAAATTAAAAATAAATTTAAGAGCGGAAGCTGACTGATGAGGCAGGCTGCCTAGGACTGACCCACACAGGGCAGAGACAGTCTTAGCAGCATTGTGGCAGAAGGAGGCACTGACTGCAGCGCGGGGGGAGCTGGTGAGGGCCTGCTCAATGAGGCCGCATTGCGGCCTCCATTAAGGAGGTCCTGGGAGGGGTGCTGAGGAGACAGGTGGTGGGAGCCGGTGGTGGGAAGCGGATGGCAGGGAAAACGGGAGAAAACGGCATGGAAACTGCCAAGGGCTGGCAGGCGCCAACCAAGGAATGGCAGGTGAAATGAAATATAATAAAAAATAAATTAAAGAGCGGAAGCTGACTGACAGGGCAGGATGTGTAGGACTGACCCGCACAGTGCAGGCACAGCCTTAGCAGTAGTGTGGCAGCGAAGCAGGAGCTAGTGAGAGCTGAAGATGTTTTTTCCAATAGGATGCAAACCGTTTTTAAATTACCAACATCATTTTTAAGTACCGCTTTGCACACCAGCATTCTCATTTATTTATTAAAATGCATGTTTGTGTCGGTGCTGCGTCTTGGTATTATATTCTTGATTGTTGAAATGCACTTTTACTACACAGTATCAGATTATCATCTTTTGTGGGCTGTAAGTGTTGAAAAATGTTGGCTTCAGATCATTGTGTGTCAAAGGTTTTGACATTTCATCAGTTTTTCAAGATTTGGACACGTGCAGTACTTGTACAGTCCCGGTTTTTTGCTTTGCATTCTGGGATTTGTAGTTCTTTATAATGGGTGAAACTGGACAACAAGTCTAAGAAGACAAAGCAAAAACTTGGACTCTATGAGCTACTCACGCATAGACCTGGGAATTAGAAAAGCACTGCACATTAAAATGCATAATCTAGTCTGAGGAAGAGTGGTAGTAACTCTTAAGACTCAGAATGTGGTGTAGAGCGCAACTCACTGAAAAGAAAGGATTTCACGATGTAGGTGCTGAAAAGCTAACATCCCAATCAAAAGTAATAGACCACGATTCTTCATTAATCTAATTATCTACATACACTTCTTTTCCTGCCTTTGATTTGAAGTTATCGGATCCCCTGCATCTTGTATTAAATGAGTAATAATTCTCTGACTGCCCTTTGTTCTAGCTTCTACGCTGAGTTCACAGACATCAGACTAACAGTGACTGTGTTGGTGGGACCAGAGAGAATGAACATACAATTAGTTATTTATTCGATGGGGAGTAATCACAAACAGTTTTTCTGGGGCTCTGTGAGTCAAAGCAAGTAGTTAATGATTTTTGGAAATGGGTTGCACATGCAATGGTTCTGGCGAAGGTCAACAGCTCCCCCGGAGCATGTCCTAACTTGAAACTGAGTGACTCTCTTACACCCTGTAAACAAGCGTGTTAAAGTTGTACTTTGTTCCCTGGAATAGAGCATTATGCGATCCTCTAGCAAATGCACGTCACCCTTTGTCACAAGACTTTGTACGAAGTGACTTTATGAAAATGCAGGATTTCTAAGTTTTCTCGCTGTTGTTTCAACAGTCGGGCACTTCTCCCTTCACTCATGACTCAGAATGAAAAGATCCCTGAGTCAGAGTGCAAAGTCCCTGAGTTTGATTGGCAGCAAGAGTTCAACGGACCATGCTGTGGTCCTAATGTGGCCTGACTAGCTTCAGTGGCAATGCCTTAAGATTCACTCAATTAATCAGATTGGCATAGCCACGTGATATTTTGCCTCAAAACTGTATGATTCGTACTATCCTCTTACCCTGGACCTGCAAAAAAAGATACCGGTTCCTAAATGGTAATTAAATATAAGGTGTAAAAGCTGAACTACTTACAATAATTGTTATGTGCAGTAAGAATGGGTGGCGTTGGAATGGCGGAGACTCTAAGAAAAACAATACATGGTAATCGGAGCTCTATACAAATAGAGAAGGGCCCTGGTAACCAGCACTCAAGGTACTACCCTCTCCTGAACTGAAGCATCCCTTTCCAGCTGGGCAGACATGTGCGAGTAGTCCAAGGCTTAACACAAGAGAGAGTGTGTGGGGTGAGTCTGGGTGAAATGATCAAAGTAACAACAAAGTATACATTTCCAGCCAAGGTTTGTGTGTACATATCACTTTAAAAAACAACACTACTACATATTTAGTAGCTTTTATGTCACGAACTGTAGTGGTATGAAACCCCATATTTCACAGGGACCTATGAAATATGAAAAATATGTTATGGTTCCTTCTAAAATATAGGTTTCACTTTCATCATCATAATGACAGCACCCCAAATCATACCGCAGAACTCGACAATTTTTAGGCCCACCACTATTATACTGAAATTGAGGGCCAAATTATGCAGAACATACTCTGGCATCAATTTTCAGATCCATTTGAACTATGCACTACATTTTTTGTTGAAATCTGAAAATGTCATACCAAAATATGCGTTAAACACTGAAGCCTCAGAATCACATAATTCCACCTGACCTGGTCATTGTCATTTGCTTTAATGGCAATCTAAAAATGAAAAGTAAATAAAAACATAGCACTCCAATTCCAATCAGTGCCAGTTGTAAGCTGCACATTTAAGAGACAGTTTCAACAATGTCTCACTCCTACAGTCAGAATATGTTTTTAACAACGAAAAGGGTGTTTTTTTCTAAAGGTCTTCACTCGCAAATGCAATTAAGTATTCTTCCTTTCTTTATGTTGCAGACAACCAAATAGTATATTCCATCATTTCAATTAGTTTTTTTCATTATTCTCTTTCCAGATTTTGGAAATCCTTATTCAAAAACAATCTTCAGAATAAGCATGAAGTATAAAATTACATAACTGGTAACTATATACGTGGTTTATGATGTCACCAGCATCTCTCAATTGCAATATTAGACCATATTACACAGTTCACTGTTGGGTATCTATGAATTCCTTTCCTCATATATCTTATATCTGCTTGGGATTCTGAGGTTCGAGAGGGTGGGTTCTCCTTCTATGCCCTAGGACCATTGTATGTTTCTGAGATTTCAGTTTTGTGCCGGAAAAATGCAGTGTGTTTAATTTAATCCATGTTAGGTTAAAAAGTTATCATATTGTTACTATTTACATCTCAATGACGGAATAAGTGAACAAATTAAGTTTTGTATAACTCTCTAGTGGTCATGAAATCCATCCCGATTCAAGACCTGACTATTCGACCAGTAGCGGCAACACCCCCCCTCCTCTCCCTCAGCGCCTTGAGACCCTCGCGGGTAAGTAGTGCGCTTTACAAATCTTGTGATATATGATATGACTTTAGTAGAGTTTAATAAACATATTTTTCAGTTTCATTTAAACTAGGCTCTTTAGAGGATTACACAGAACTCCCTTGTTAGCCAAATGTTCGCCTGTTTCTACTATGCAAACACCCAAGACGTTAAGTCTGTGATGGGCGGCCGACATAAGAAAGCAAACCGATAATTCTTTAATCTGAGCTTCTGAGGGACATTTTCTATTGTTTTATCTATGAAATGTCAGCAGTGGGTTCTGGGATTTTCAGAGCTTCTGAGGCACAGTTTATATTAATTTATCTATCAAATGTTAGCAGTGGTTTCTGGAACTTCTAGACATGTGAACCTTTCATTGCCCTCAGTTGAATGAATCTGGATGTATGCATCGCTTTCCCAAAATAAAATCCCAGTTTATAAAGAGCTCCAACATTTCTAGCTCTCATAGAAATAGAATCTGCCATCTTTCTTTCCTTATTAATAATTTTATTTTTTCCTGCAGCCTTTTTTATAGTGTGATCCTTGCTCATGGGAATTCTAGCCCTTTAAAAAGTTTTACACTTTTTTAGGAACAGGAAGATTAAGGATTTGCCCAGAATCACACAATCTTGAGCAAAAGCCAGAATTTGAATCTGGATCCCCATGCCCAAAAGCCAAGCAGCTCTAGCCATTAGGACACATATCCTCCGCAATGCATTGTGCATGCCTGCCACAGGTGTCCATTGTTGAGGGCTCACAAAGCAATGCATCAGATACAAAATGTGAGGTGTTTATTTTCAATATGTGACAGTTCTCCACAACACAGAGTAGGTGCAATAGCATTAAGTGTAACCTCCAGTTAGTAAACACCAGTGTTTTGCTCGAGCTGGTGTTTCAAGGTGGTGCCCATCAGCACTCATTTTTGTGAACCAGCACTTATTTTTTCTCATCAGTCTTTCACCCAGAGCAAGAGAGAGAAAAACTCAAAAGGGGCAAAGAATGAGGGAGAGAAAACCAGTGACAAAGAAAGAAAATGGATGAAAAAGAACATGAAACAGTGAGATAGAGGAGCAGGGAAAAACTGGTGGGGGATGAAATAGGTATGAGATGGTAGCAAGACTGCACAACCTTGGTATTTGGAACATCCAACATTCAACAGCACCGTCTGTGGGCTTCTGAGCACAACTTTGGGCCCGGCACTTATTTTTTCACAAATTAAGCACTTGTTAGCTCTTGCTGCTTAAACACTGCTAAACCGATAGGTTAAAAGCTTTACCAATTTAATTGTAGCTTTCTCCTACAATGTAATACACAACAGTAGAACTAATCTTCACAATACAAGCCTGCGTGGAAACCAAACATAGACAAAATGGCAGCATTCATGCAAGAGATCCTGAAAACACATGCACTTCATGGGGTGCTTAAAGAAAAAGAAAAAGGTAATTCCCTAAAAGGATACAAGTCAGCCAATCAAAAGGATAGTAGAGAGCACATGCTCCAATGAAGGGACAAACACAAGAAGAGAAAGTTAAGACATTGAATAAGACGCCAGCAAATGAAAGTGACAATATATCCAATCAATGGTCTCCACATGAGGCTTTTACCTAGAGACAGCTAAAAACTGCCTGATAAGTGAGACCTAAGTGGGAAAGAGGAGAAAGGATTCACATGGTCATGTCCTACTAGAAAGCGTGTGTACTTAAGGTTAGTCTTAAACACCTGTTAGACCAGGCATACTTGCCATGGTTTCCCCTAACTTTTTGCCTTCAGACCTCTTGTTTTTGCTGACTTCGGTTTTGCTAGCTTTGGGATTCTGCTAACTGTACCCCGGCTAACCAGCACTAAAGTGCTTGTGCTCTCCTTAAAACATGGTAGAATTGGCTTATACCCAATTGGCATATTTAATTTACTTAAAGGACCCTAGTAAAGAGCACTACATGTGCCCAGGGCCTGTAAATTAAATGCTACTAATGGGCCTGCAGCACTGATTGTGCCACCCACTAAAGTAGCCCTTTAAACATGTCTCAGGCCTGCCATTGCAGAGCCTGGGTTTGCAGTTTTTACCAGCCATTTTGATATAGAAAAATAAACATTTTGCCAGGCCCAAACCTTTATTTTTTATTCATACAAGTCACCCATAGGGTAGGCCTTGGACAGCCCAAGAGGAGGGTGCAGTGTATTTAAAAAGTGGACATGTACTGTTTAGGTTTTACATGTTCTGGTAGTGAAAAACTCTTAAATCTTAAATTCGTTTTTTACTACTGCAAGGCCTATATCTCTGATAGGATAACATTGGAGTTGCCTCATTATATTTTATAAGTGTAATTTCCAAATGGGAAGATATAACTGGATAAAGTTTGGTGTCTCTGGAATCCGAATTTAAAACCCTAGCTTATAGTGAAGTCGGATTTTAAATTGCAATTCTGAAAATGCCACTTTTAGAAAGTGTTTTATGTGAGCAGAATGCACTCCTTTCCTTATTAATTCTTGTACTAACTTAATGATTGCGTGCGAAACTGATGCCGTGCTCTATCCCAAAACACGGCTATACGATAAGTAATCCAAAAAGGCACATGTCTGGTGCGCCACTCAGTCGCACAGCGAAATATGGGAACTGATCCTCTCAGTAAACAAATTCACTTGTCGTACTCCAATTTAAATCCAAAATGTGAACCATTATTTAATCAAAAACTCATCCAAAACTTAATCCATTAAATCGTAATCACAACGAGGACAGCGTGGTGTAACTGAAATTCTTTATTTCATTTATTCTTCAACTGCCTTCTGCGTGCCCATCCGAGCTTCAACATAGACATGTAGAGGTGAACAATTCATACTGAGTACCCTCGCGTAGTTCCACCCAATGCATTTCGAGCTGTTTTTAGCTCTTCGTCAGGGGTAACGTGCTCACTCTGTCCTCATAATGATATTTCATTCACTTCCATAGTAGCCTTCATGTTTATTCTCCTCATCATCAACAGGGTGCAAACGTGCGTCGGGACAGACTATTGCTATGCAAGTGTTTTATGTGAGCAGAATGCACTCCTTTCCTTATTAATTCTTGTACTAACTTAATGATTGCGTGCAAAACTGATGCCGTGCTCTATCCCAAAACACGGCTATACGATAAGTAATCCAAAAAGGCACATGTCTGGTGCGCCACTCAGTGGCACAGCGAAATATGGGAACTGATCCTCTCAGTAAACAAATTCACTTGTCGTACTCCAATTTAAATCCAAAATGTGAACCATTATTTAATCAAAAACTCATCCAAAACTTAATCCATTAAATTGCAATCACAACGAGGACAGCGTGGTGTCACTGAAATTCTTTATTTCGTTTATTCTTCAACTGCCTTCTGCGTGCCCATCCGAGCTTCAACATAGACATGTAGAGGTGAACAATTCATAATGAGTGCCCTCGCGTAGTTCCACCCAATGCATTTCGAGCTGTTTTTAGCTCTTCGTCAGGGGTAACGTGCTCACACTGTCTTCGTAATGATATTTCATTCACTTCCATAGTAGCCTTCATGTTTATTCTCCTCATCATCAACAGGGTGCAAACGTGCGTCGGGACAGACTATTGCTATGCAAGTGTTTTATGTGAGCAGAATGCACTCCTTTCCTTATTAATTCTTGTACTAACTTAATGATTGCGTGCGAAACTGATGCTGTGCTCTATCCCAAAACACGGCTATACGATAAGTAATCCAAAAAGACACATGTCTGGTACGCCACTCAGTGGCACAACGAAATATGGGAACTGATCCTCTCAGTAAACAAATTCACTTATCGTACTCCAATTTAGATCCAAAATGTGAACCATTATTTAATCAAAAACTCATCCAAAACTTAATCCATTAAATTGTAATCACAACGAGGACAGCGTGGTGTCACTGAAATTCTTTATTTTTATTTTTTTAAACAAGCTTTATTGGTTTTGACATACACTTCCAAATTACATCAATACATCATAGGTCCCTTGTTCAGGTTCACATTTCACCTATTCTTGGTGCGGCTGATACAGTAGTAGGTAAAAGGGATAGTATTCGCTACATTTCTCATATTCCCTACCCCTCCCTGATCAAACCCGGAACAAACTTCTATTAGTGGTCAAGTTGGATCTCCTGTACTTGTCCTTAATCTGGATCGAAACCCCCTACTTAAAACAATCCCCCCTCCCTGCCCTCTCCCCCAGGTGTGCCACTGGTATACTGATCTCCATCCTGTAATCCGTTACTTCTCCAGTTTTAGTTACGTAGAAGTTCTAAAGCATTAGTATATGATTCCTCGACTAGTGAAGACGATGCCGTACTATTACTAGAGATCCCCTCCCGTAGCTCATGCCGTTTAGCTCAGTTGTCTGTATTCTAACCTATTCCTGCTGGAGGCTCTGCTATTGGTTCCTCCTCATCGTCGGCAGTTGGGTTCTTGAGTGCTGCAACTAATGCTTCCCATGCCCTCGCTGTATCTAAAGCCTTCTCACTCCCCGTTTTTTAGCTATTTGCAACCTGATTATTCCCTTACATTCTGCCCACTTAATTAGTTCTTTCTTCCATCTGGCCGTGTTTGGTCCCTGTTTTGCTTTCCAGTGCATGGTAATATCCCTTTTGGCTAGGAGTAACCCCATGTCTAGAAATTTGCTAGTGACTTTGTTTTTGTATGTGTGCGGGAACCAATGCAGCAAGCAGTGTTTGAAGGATGTCTCAACTTCCCTGTTGGTGGTGTCGGCTAGTACCGCTATCACCTCTTCCCCAAGTTTGGGCAGTCCCAGAGCATGTGTTTGAAGTCCGCATTTCCTTGATTACACCGGGGGCAGGCCGCTGAATGGGTCGCAAAGTACTTGTTAATTTTTTCCGGCGTGAGGTAAGACCTATGTAGTATGTAAAAATGTACCAGTTGGAATCTGGCTTTTCTGGTGCTTTTCCAAGCCCTCTCCACTAGCTCTCCTCAGGTTTTTTCTGGAATGTCTTCTCCCAGGTCCGCCTCACATTTGAGGCGCAGCTCCGATAAGGGGGGTAAGGCCTCCCTCGTAACACGCCTGTACAA
Organism: Calotriton arnoldi; assembly: GCA_963921515.1. NCBI lineage: Eukaryota > Metazoa > Chordata > Amphibia > Caudata > Salamandridae > Calotriton > Calotriton arnoldi. The sequence goes on along the minus strand of CAWUFW010003467.1, from coordinate 1,709,360 downwards.
ACAGGTGACTGTTTTAAATGTGCCGGCTGCCATCACCACGTATTGGCATCCCAGTGATGTTGGTGGTTCAGTGAGTCCCCCTCCCCAGTGCTTCTGTATGGCCGCGGTGAGGGCAGAGTGCAATAAGAAATCCCCCCTGGGCAGGTCATAACAGTCTCGCAGATCGTTGAACGGGATCATGGCACCTTCCTCATATAAGTCTCCCATTGTAGCTAACCCTTTGTCAGAACTGTGCTTCCACAATGCACGGGAGCAGAATGTCGCAAGTTCCCAATGCCCCACTATGATTTCTCAGCAACACACAATTCAAATAGCATGAATGCCAACGAAACCCCAGGGGGGAAAGGGGATGGGACAGAGAAGAGACAGTCACACTACGCCTGATTCTTCCTTCAGCCTCAGACGTCTGCTGCTCGTCTTTTCTGGCAATTACTGAAATGTTACTGTAGGGAAAGAACACACATTAAGATATTCTGTGCATTTCTAATTTACAACTTAATCTCCCTCTGAATGTAACCTACCCAGAATTGGTGTGACCTATGCTTCTCTTCTATTTGGAGATTACTTGACTTCTGTGTTCTGTAAACTGATAATTCAAGATTGTTAGAGCTTATTGTTCTAGTGTAGATTATCTAATCTTTCTCTCTCTCTCTTTAATTGCAGATTCCTCACCTCAAATAATCTCAGCAGCTTTTATAATCTGGATTCTATTTTTAATTGGTATTTCTTCGGTAATTCTAATTTTCCTCGTGAATGACTTGTATTTTTCACCTTCTTCGTATATAACTCAGGAACTAAATATCAAGGCTTCTTGTGAAGTTAAATCACTTCGCACTAATAACTAAGGCTAAGCATAAATGAACTATACCTCGAAAACTCCCTCCTCAAAGTACCCAAAAATAAATATAACTTGCCCAAGGACTTCTGCTGGCTCTGACTAACAAGCAATACTGACAGACTCTGGTTGTTGCGCATGCTCTAAGCACTAACGCTTGCTCAGGGCGGCTGCGCACTCCTTAGAATACAAATAACGGAACAGTCTTACTGTAGTCTTCCTCAGTTTAAAACTCTAGATGCAATTCTCGCCGGAGTTCAAAATGGGGTGAGACGCGATGAAAGTTTCCCTCACTAAACTTTCGCGGCGCTTCCTTCAAAGACGTCCAACTCTCCTCCCGAGTCAGGTGAAGTGCGCAGTAAAGCGGGCATCGCACCTGGACAATCCTGATTGCGGTCATGCACTAGAGCGCAAACGTGCTGCTCTAGAAGTCATCTCCTGGCGGCCATTTTCAGGGTGGCACCTGCTTGCGACTTAACCTGCATTCGGTTTTCTCTTCTTTTAACCCTGGCCCTAAGATCAATAATACTCACTGAAAGTCCTTTTCTCTGTGGGGGGCTTGCGATCCTGACAGTACCCTCCCTCAAAGTAGAATCTCCCGGCTTGGGCTTGTCTGGGAACTTTTTGTGAAAATTCCTAACCAATCTAGGAGCATGGACATCAGAAGACAACTCCCAAGATCTTTCCTCAGGTCCATAACTCTTCCAATCTAACAAGTAGTACAATCTTCCCTTCCGTATCTGTGCATCCAAGACTTGTTTAACCTCAAATTCCTCTCCCTTCTCTGTTTGAATTGGTTTTGGAGGTTTGCTTATTCGTACATCATTTAACGCTTTCTTTAATAAAGAGACATGAAATACTGGGTGAACTGGTAAACCCTTAGGTAAGTTTAGCCGATAAGTTAAAGTACTTAATTTTTTCACAATCAAATAAGGGCCTACAAATCTTGGCTGTAACTTCCTGTTTCCTTTGAGCCTAAGATTCTTAGTGTTTAACCAAACCTTATCTCCTACTTGTAAATCTGGTTCCTTTCTTCTCTTCTTATCTGCATAATGTTTGTAATTCTCTTTAGCTTTGGTTAAGTTTTTTGTGGCTAAACTATGCACTCTTGTCATGTGTTCAACTAGATCAGTTACTGCTGGTACATCTGCCTCTTGAAAACTTAATGATTGGTTGGGATGTCTTCCTGCGTTCAAATAAAAGGGGAGTAACCTGTGGACACATTTTTAGCATTATTATGCGCAAACTCCGCTGCCCACAGATAGTCTGGCCAATCTCCCTCTTGATCTAACAAACACAGTCTAAGGTACTGTTCCAACTCCTGATTCGTTCTCTCTGTTTGGCCATCTGTCTCTGGATGATAACTAGTAGTGTACCTTGTTTCTATACTCAACCTCTCAGTGAAGGCCTTCCAAAAATGGGAGAGAAATTGAGAGCCCCGGTCAGATACTAGAACCTTAGGTATACCATGAGCTCGAACTATGTTTTGACTAAAAATGTGTGCTAATGTTCTAGCTGTGGGTATCCCCTTTAAAGGTACAAAATGGGCCATTTTAGAAAAAGCATCTACACGAACTAATATAGTATCAAACCCTTGGCTAGATGGTAATTCTACTATTAGATCTAAAGTTACGGTATGCCACGGATAAGGTGGGGTGGGCAAAGGCTGTAATAACCGCTTGGGAGCTTGTCTCTCCGGTTTTCCCCTTGCGCAGATCTCACATGTGGCCACATATTGACGTATATCCTTAATCATATTTGGCCACCAAAAACGTCGCTTCACCAAGTCTTCAGTCTTTGAGATTCCTTTATGGCCTGCCAATATGTTATCATGACATTCCTTTAAGGCCTTTTGTTGCATTTCTGGTGTGGGCAAATAGAGAGCTCCATCTTGATACAGTAACCCTCCTCGAATTTCTCGTCTGGGATCTTCTTCTACCCAAGTCCTCATTTCTTCCTTGGTCATTGAATTCTGATCTTCTTCTTCTAAAGACTCTTTTAAAACGGCGCCGATCACCCTTTCTGCTGGTATAATTTTCTGATCCTTGATCTCTTCTGACAAACCTTCAGTACCCAATCTGGATAAGGCGTCAGCCTTACCATTCTGTGAGCCTGGCCGATAAGTGATGATGAAATCATAGTCGGCGAAATATAAGGACCAACGCAATTGTCTGGGTGTTAATGTTTTACCTGACTTTAAAAATTTCAGATTTCGATGATCTGTATAAACGGTGACCACATGTCTGGCGCCCATCAAGTAGTGTCTCCATTCCTTAAACGCATCCTTAATGGCCAATAGCTCTTTCTCAGTTATTGTATAATTGACTTCAGCCGAGGTTAATTTCCTTGAACGGAAGGCCACTGGATGCAATTTCTCTGTAGTTTTATGCCTTTGAGACAACACTCCTCCCAATGCTAAATTAGAGGCGTCTGTTTCCACAAAGAATGGCTCAGATGGATCAGGGTGAAGTAAGATTGGTGCCGTGGTGAAATCCTTCTTTAACTGGGCGAAAGCTTCCTCCGCTTCCTTCGACCAATCGAAGCTAACACCTTTCTTCAGTAATCTGGTTAAAGGAATCAACTTCTTTGAAAAATCTTGAATAAATCTCCTGTAGAAATTTGCAAAACCAATGAAACTTTGAATTTCTTTCACTGTCTTAGGAGATTCCCAATCAATCACTGCTTTGATCTTAGATTCATCCATGGTGATCCCTCTTGGTGAAAGCACAAACCCTAGAAATTCCACTGTAGAGACATTAAATGCACATTTCTCTAACTTTACAAACAGACTGTTTTCCCGTAATCTCTGTAGCACCTTCTTAACGTGTTCTTCATGCTCCTCCACTGTATCCGAATAAATTAGTATATCGTCAATATATACTATTGCATTCCGGTCAATGAATTCCTTCAATACATCATTAATGAAATGCTGAAATGCAGCTGGAGCATTACATAGGCCATATGGCATCACTTGGTATTCAAAGAGCCCATGCTTGGTTCTGAAAGCCGTTTTCCATTCATCACCCTCTCGAATTCTAACAAGATGATATGCTCCCCTCAGATCCAATTTGGTGTAGACTTGCGCTCCTTTTACTTGATCTAATAGGACTGAAATCAAGTTCAAGGGGTATCGATTCTTGATGGTGATTCGATTGATTGCCCTATAATCTATGCAAGTCCTTAACTCTCCATTTTTCTTCGGAATGAAAAAAAGTGGCAAAGAGACAGGGGATTGCGACGGCCTAATGAATCCATTTTCAAGGTACCCTTGCAGATAATCCTTCAGATGTTCGTCTTCTCGTTCTGTTAAGGCGTAAATTCTGCTGCAAGGGAGATTGGAACCTGGTTCCAAATCTATTTTACAATCAAATTCCCTCTGTGGTGGAAGTTTTTCAGCTTCCACCTCATTAAAAACATCTCGGAATTCGGTGTACTCTGCGGGTAACTCAGTTGTTGTTATTACAAAAATCGTTGCCTCTCTTTCACTTAGGTGAAACGCTGGGGTCTTCACATGGTCTCTCTGACATTTCTTATAACAATTCTCCTTACAATACTCCGAGTCCAAGGCTATTGATCAAGCTCCCCAATCAATAGCAGGATTATGTTCAGTAAGCCATGGCAGACCCAGTATTAATTGAAACTGCGGAGCATCAATTAAATTGAATTGCAAAGTTTCAAGATGACCTTCCTCTGACTCCAACTCTACTGACTCTGTATGGCTCACGATGGGTCCTGATGAAAGGTTAGTTCCATCGACTGCACGGACTGCTTCACTTCTTTCCTTCTTGATTGCCCTCAAACCAATCTTATCTGCAAACTTCAAGTCGCAAAAATTGCCCGTGGCTCCCGAATCAACCATTACGGTCACGTGTGTTAATAGTTTCTCTCTGAATCGTAGGGTCATCATTATTACTAAATGGGGGGATGCAGACTGCAAGGTATTCGCCAAGGTATGCGATCCTGGAGCTGTTTCCGATTTTGCAACCACCAGTCCAACTCCATCTACTGGCGGTGCAAGGCGTTTTCCGCCGGTGTTTGCTTGGGCTTCTTCGGGCAATTGCGAACAAAATGTCTACTGCTTCCACAATAAAGGCATTGTTTATTTACTCTTCGTCTTTCCTTTTCCTCCTTAGAAAGGGGGCCTCGAATTGTTCCAATTTGCATGGGTTCTCCCCCACGGACTGTATCATTTTCTTTTGTACCTTCGACCCTTGCTCGATCAAATCTTGGAACGCTGGAGCGAAAATTTCTCTTTTTCTCTCTTCTTCTTTCGCTTTGTCGGAAGTCGATTTCCAGTACCAAATCGATTAATGCTGAAATTTCCGAAGGTCTATTGGGCACCTGTGCCAAAGCATCCTTTAATTCATCTTTTAAGCCTCGATAGAACACCGCTGCTCTTTTGTTCTCTGGCCACTCCGTTTCTACCACCAATTTGTTAAACTGGGCCAGATAGGAAATCAGATCACGGTTGCCCTGTTTAATTTCCAGTAACTCATTGTCTGTTGCTTGCAAAGCCTTTCGCCTGTCAAAAATTCGAAGAAATTATTTTTTGAATTCATCGAGGTCATATAAGATGGGATCATTCCTGGTCACCAAAGGCATTGACCATGACACAGTGTCCCCACTCAAATATGATAGGATAAATGCCACTCGAGACTGCGCATCGGGGAAAACTGCCGGACGACACATAAAGTGTAAAGTACACTGCATCAGAAACACTTGAGCCTTCTGTGGGTCTCCATTAAAACGCTCAGGTGGGGCTAAAGGTATCACAGGGGACAAGGAATGAATAACTTGTGTTGTGATCTTCAGCTGGGGAACAGATGCATCACTAGAAATTCCCTCTTGAGAGGCTGAATATTTAAAACTGGGTCCTGACACAAAACTACTCGTTTTTATAGTCAGATCTGCAGTCTCTTTCCTAAGCTCCCTATTTTCCTCTCTGACCGAGATTAATTCTCTTTGAATTCCTTCTAGAACTTCACCTAGCTTTTTAAAATCTAAACCTTCCGCCATTCTGCTCACGTGCAAAATTTAACGTGGGCACTTCACTCTGTCAGAACTGTGCTTCCACAATGCACGGGAGCAGAATGTCGCAAGTTCCCAATGCCCCACTATGATTTCTCAGCAACACGCAATTCAAATAGCATGAATGCCAACGAAACCCCAGGGGGGAAAGGGGATGGGACAGAGAAGAGACAGTCACACTACGCCTGATTCTTCCTTCAGCCTCAGACGTCTGCTGCTCGTCTTTTCTGGCAATTACTAGAATGTTACTGTAGGGAAAGAACACACATTAAGAAATTCTGTGCATTTCTAATTTACAACTTAATCTCCCTCTGAATGTAACCTACCCAGAATTGGTGCGACCTATGCTTCTCTTCTATTTGGAGATTACTTGACTTCTGTGTTCTGAAAACTGATAATTCAAGATTGTTAGAGCTTATTGTTCTAGTGTAGATTATCTAATCTTTCTCTCTCTCTTTAATTGCAGATTCCTCACCTCAAATAATCTCAGCAGCTTTTATAATCTGGATTCTATTTTTAATTGGTAAGTATTTCTTCGGTAATTCTAATTTTCCTCGTGAATGACTTGTATTTTTCACCTTCTTCGTAAATAACTCAGGAACTAAATATCAAGGCTTCTTGTGAAGTTTAATCACTCCCCACTAATAACTAAGGCTAAGCATAAATGAACTATACCTCGAAAACTCCCTCCTCAAAGTACCCAAAAATAAATATAACTTGCCCAAGGACTTGTGCTGGTTCTGACTAACAAGCAATACAGACAGACTCTGGTTGTTGCGCATGCTCTAAGCACTAACGCTTGCTCAGGGCGGCTGCGCACTCCTTAGAATACAAATAACGGAACAGTCTTACTGTAGTCTTCCTCAGTTTAAAACTCTAGATGCAATTCTCGCCGGAGTTCAAAAGGGGGTGAGACGCGACAAAAGTTTCCCTCACTAAACTTTCGCGGCGCTTTCTTCAAAGACGTCCAACTCTCCTCCCGAGTCAGGTGAAGTGCGCAGTAAAGCGGGCATCGCACCTGGACAATCCTGATTGCGGTCATGCACTAGAGCGCAAACGTGCTGCTCTAGAAGTCGTCTCCTGGCGGCCATTTTCAGGGTGGCACCTGCTTGCGACTTAACCTGCATTCGGTTTTCTCTTCTTTTAACCCTGGCCCTAAGATCAATGATACTCACTGAAAGTCCTTTTCTCTGTGGGGGGCTTGCGATCCTGACACCCTTTGTCTGCCCAGTCCGTCAGCCTCTGCCAACTACCCCCATGCGATACAAAAGGGGATGATGGACGGAACGTTTGAGCCAATCAAACACTCACCCCCAGTCAACTGATCTGGGTTTAATCCATCATCATTCTTTAGCTCACTCCACCACCCCAGTTCAGACATGGCCATATGCAAATCAGTCTGACCCTGTGCCTCATGGGAACAGTCCAGCCCGAACTGCCAAGCCATGTCTTCCCTGGACCGGAAACAAGCATCCTAGGACCGGTTTCTGGCATTTCAGCCGTCATCAGCCAGGCTTGCTTGAATCCAGTGGCAAAACTACCCCCATGCAACAAGGCCTTGCACATGAGTAACGGGATTTCTGGGGCATAAGGGCTCCTGATTCTGAGTCGCCTCAGACATCTGTGCCAGCATCGCCTAGCTGTAGCTAACTCCGTAGGAAGGACCTGATTGCGGATCGGGAGCCTCAAAGTGATCTGGGATAGTAACCTCAGGGTTATCCTGTCTTCACCCATTTTCTCTGTTCCTCTTAAGCGCCCGCCACCCATTTTGTGAGCAATTGAAACTGTGCCGATAGGTAATAAGCCTCAAAGTCAGGCACCGCACAACCCCCTTCCGCTCTCGGTCTCATTAGCACGTTAAGAGCCACTCTCCGCCTCCCTGTTCCCCATAAAAACCCCGTAACCATTGATCTGAGTTGGGTGAAGTATTGTGGCGGTATCCAGATTGGCAGGGTGCCAAAGTAATATAGTAGCATCGGTAGGGTCACCATCTTAAGTAGGGCTACTCTGCCGGCAACTGAAAGTGAAAAACTACTCCAAAAATCAAAGTTGCTTTTTGTTCTTCTTATGGCCCTACCTATATTGCCCTCCAGAAGGTCTCCCTGAGCGTCATATATTTGGGTGCCCAGGTATGTGAGGCATCTATCTTCCCATCTTACTTCCTCGGTGTCCAGCGGGCCCACTCTGCCATCTTTTGTCGGGAATAAACAGGATTTTGCCCAGTTCACTTTTAACCCCGGCACTTCCCCCAGGCCCTGGAGTAATGCTTTCACTCCTCTAAGCGCCTCCCCCATGTCCGCCAGGAACATCAGAAGGTTGTCGGCATACAATGCAATGTGGTGCATCTGCCCATCGACTTCAAGGCCCTGGTAGTGTTGTCCTGTTCTAGCTCGGGCGGCAAGCGACTCGATCGCCAGGGCGAACAATAGGGGGGAGAGGGGACATCCCTGCCTTGTTCCCCTCCCCACCCCACAGGCATCTGATATTAGGCCACCCGTTTTTACCCGAGCAGTGGAGCCGGAATATAGGAGTGCAGTCCATTCGACAAACCTGTCTCCCAGCCCAAACCTCCTCATCACATGGAACAGATATGGCCATTCTAGGCTATCAAATGCCTTTTCTATGTCCACCACAAAGATTGTCGCCGAGTCCTTCCCGTAGGTGTCAGCCCCCAGCACTCGCAGTAGACGACGGACATTAAGAGCTGTGTTTCTGGTGGGAATAAACCCCGATTGGATCAGTGTTGTCATGTGCGGGACTAACCGAGTAGCCAGTATGCGACTAAGGATTTTGTAGTCTAGATTGAGCATAGACAGCGGGCGGTATGCCGTTTTGTCCCATGGCGGTTTCCCCGGTTTAAGCAAGGGTATGATAATTGCCTCTCTAGTTGAGACGGGCAGGTGTCCCAATTGTTTTGCCTCGTTGTATAGCTGAACCAATTTGGGAGCTAATAGATCAATATACTTTAGATAAAATTCAATTGGTAGGCCATCTGTACCTGGGGTTTTGTTTCTTGCCATGTTCTTAATGGCCCCTCGCACTTCCCCAATTTCTACATCGCAGCCCAGTGCATCTGCTAATTCTTCGTCCAAAGCCGGTAGTTCCAGGTCTCTCATGAACCTGTCCATGTCCTCTTCCACTAGGGTCACCCTACTCCTATACAACTCGGTGTAATATTCTAGGAACAAATAATTTATGCCTTGTTGATCGTATCTCGCTTCGCCGGCTTGGTCTCTGATTTCTAATATGATCGTACCCCTTCTGGCTGGCTTGGCTAACCAGGCCAGTAGGGCTCCCGATTTATCCCTCTCAGAATGGGCCCGCGTCAGGTACTGTTTATAGTCAAAGCAGCGAAGGCGTTCCACCTGCACTGCTACTGCTTCCCTAGCTTCCAGAAGTTCTCCCTGCTTATCTACATTCTCTGGTCTCTCTTGTTCTAGTTCCCTTAGACGGTGGTCTGCCCTTTGTACGTCTTGGAGGAGAACCTTCCGGGTCTCCACCATTTCTGATATGCATCTCCCCCTGAGGACTGTTTTAAATGCATCCCACTCTATCAATGGGTCCGTAGCTGTGTTAGCGTTTTTGTGGAAATATTGGTCGATGGCCGTACCTATCGTGGCATGGAACACTTGATCTTCTAGGGCTTCAGGGCGCAAACGCCACGTGGGTATTTTGGGCTTTGCTTGGGACCAATTCAGACATACCAACTCCGGATTATGGTCGGAGATTGTCCGAGTGAGGTATTCACTGCTGCGTACTCCTTGATGTACATCAGGGGAACACAGAATGGCATCCAATCGCACGTGTAATTCGTTTATCGCCGAGAAGAAGGAGTAATCCTGAGTGCCAGGGTGCTGAGCTCTCCAAGAATCTACTAACCCCCATTTCTGTTGGCATTTCCGCCGTACTTCTGCTATTTTATGTGTGGGCGCATCAGGGAGCGGGGGTGTGAGCGGTCAAGGGTTACATCCGAAATGCAATTAAAGTCTCCATCCAATAAAACTGAACCCGTGAGTGCAGAGGCTAGCTTCCTAGATAGGTGCGAGAAGAAGTTGGCCTGGTCTGAATTGGGTGCATAAATACTTCCCAGAACAATATCCCGATCATCTAGCCTCCCAGAAATGATCACATATCTGGGTCTATAATTTGCTGTGTGCACTGGAAAGGAACTACCGCCCTCACCCAGATCAGGACTCCGCGCGCAAACGCCAAGTAATTGGTATAGAACGCCTGCCCTCGCCATCTTCGCTGCACTGCGATTCCCTCCTTCGCCATGATGTGGGTCTCTTGGAGTAGAGCAATCTGAACCTCCCTACGAATTAAGTATGCATGTATTTTATGCCTTTGTATCATGGTGTGCATCCCTCTGACATTCCACGATACACACTTTAGGTCTAGTGAGGATCCCATTGGAGTAGTAAAACCTTTTCCCCACTAAAGTCCACCCTAGTGGCACGCCTGCCCCAACATACCCTTCTATGAACCGTATAGAACCCCCAACTCCCCCTCCCCAGGACAGGTACTTGTGAACTAGCCCCCATCCAAACGTTATCTAACGTGTGAACATCCACTAGTGGGTAGAGGGGTGATCAGCCGACAGCTCTGGTCCCGAACCTCCGACCCGCTGCCCCCCCAATACCTGTACCATCTAACTTGACCCAGACCAGCATTCTGAAGTCTCTTGCTTCCATGCCGCTTTCAGCCGGGAACAGTACTCGCCCCCTCGGGTGGGAGTCTTATCGCGCTCCAGGAGTTTGTCGACTGGACAGTCAGGCCCCAATACTCAAACAATATCATCTGCTGTTTGCGGCGTTACTTTTGGAAGTTCTGTCTCAGAGGCATCATTTTCACTGGGAGCCGGTGACCCTTCTGATCGTTCTCCATCTATTCCACTTTTACTGGATGTAGGGCTGGAGCTGCTGTGGCTATGTTTTGCTACTTCCTGCAACACTCTCCTGTGCTCCAGGCTAAGCTCTCTGGGAGATGGAGCTCTGGGCCCCGACTTATTGCAGCAGGGACTGTTGTGAGGTGATTCTGCTGGGGAGTTACGCCGCTCCGGAAGTCGTCGCATGTCCAACCAGTCCCAGGCCTCTTGGAGAGTGTTAAAGAACCGCTGCCCCGCGGGGTCTGCTACTCTGAGCCGCGCAGGAAAAAGCATTGCGTACGGTAGTTGCAACTGGCGTAGTTTCTTTTTGACAGCCAGGAAGGATGCTCTATTGCGCTGGACTTCCCTGGTAAAGTCTGGAAAGACCATAACTGCGCTATTGTCAATTTTTAAACCTCGCTTTAAGCGGGCCTGCTGCAGAATATGGTGTCTGTCCCTGTAATGTAACAGGCGTGCCACTATCGGTCTAGAAGGAGCTCCTGGCTTGGGTGGATGTGCTGGAACTCTGTGGGCCCTTTCCAGAGCATAGAAGGAGGACAGCCCTTCCGGGCCACTTCTGCTCGCAGCCAATCCTCCAGAAATCGAATCATGTTCTCGCCCTCAGGTTTTTCAGGCACTCCGATCAGTCTAATATTGTTTCTTCGAGACCTTCCTTCGCTGTCTTCGGCTCAGACTTCCAGTACTTTGACTTTCGCTTCTAGCTCTGCGAGCGTTGTCCGCATTTCGGACATCTGCGCTGGGAGGCCCCCCAGTTCCTTCTCATTAGTGAGAACCTTCTCTTTGAGCTGCCGATGGTCATCCTTTAGGAGGCTCAGATCTGTGCCTATTGCATCGATTTTCCCTTCCAGAGCCTCGCTTGAGGCCGTGATCGCTTGCATGATGTCCACCAACGTCGGTTTCCTGGGAGTAGAGTCTTTACTCGCTTCCAACACCTCCTCCTCATCGTCAGTCTTGGTCCCCGAGGCATCTACACTAAGTGCACTAAACCCTCGTTTCTTCTGGGTTCTCCCCATTTTTGCGCACTCTCTGGACCTGTTCTTCTGTGCCCAGTCAGTTCTGGAAGGCAGGAAGGTGTTCCGTGCTAGTGTGGCTGCTCTCCATACTTGGCGTATTGTAATTCGTCGCAGGTCTTCAGCTCGCTCGTGGCCTCTGTGAGCTCACCAGTAGGCTATCCCCTTGTTAGGGCCCGCTTCGGCCCTCCCAGGATGTCTGCAGCTCGTGAGCAGGGTTGTCACTTCTAAGGAATGCCTGTCAGCAGGGGGGACTCGACAGGGCCCCACAGCACGCCCCTCCTGCAGCCTGCTCAAAGCGCGTATTCTTCTTGGGTGACTGTAGGACGCTCCTTTCCCCAGGCTGTGTCTCGCCTCCTGAGCTGCTATGGCTCGATACCTTAGCCGCACCGCAACAGATCGCAGTAGCCGTCGGGATGTTGTGCTGCTGTGTATGGCTACTCACAAGGGTAGTTTCCGGGCCCCCTTCCATATAGCAGCTTCTCCGCTAAATGGTGTCATAGATTTCAGCTGATGAGGCGCTCCCCCTTAGCCATTGGCAGGGCCCCTATAGTCCTCTTGCAGCGTGACCCTACCAGACCTGAGTCAGCACTTTCAGCCTGCAGCGCCTATCTGGGTTACACTTTTGCTCCGACTCCACCTTGTTGTCTGCTCAACCGCGTCGCTGGCTCTCCAACAAAAGAGGCGGGGGCTGCGTCCTGTTGGAGTAGGGCACCCAGTCTAATATCTCATTTCCTGGGGACCTTAGTGCTCTCCTAATGTGTCCAAGGCCCAGGGAACGATTGGGGCGCTTCCAGCTACCAGACCATGTAGTTTGATCGACAGGCTACCTCAGTGGCGCTGCACATATTGTGGCGGGGAACCGTTGTCTCCTTTCTAGTGTTGGGTGGACGTCTGCTGAATCCCGGGTTGGGCCCCGTCCCCCGGGTGCGCTTCCGCTGCCCTCTCTTTCGGGGGATTTCTCTGGTTCCATGACCTGAGGTGACTTGCCGCCGCTTTTAAAGTCCCAAACGCGTGCTAGGCGCCGCTGTGCTCCCACTACTTGCCGTCTAGGCCGGTGCCAGCTGGTTCGGCCTGCGGCCGCCGTGCGTGCCTTACAATCGCTCTGAAGGAGCCCTGGTCCAGGGACTGGGGGCTGTTCACTGTTGGCTTTGGGGCCTTGCGCTCCAGTGGTCCCTCCACTCCTCTATGGTGCCAAGCAACCCTCTGCAAGCCGCATCGTGCTTCTCCAGCAGCCGCCGTAGTCTGTCTGGAGGGCTGTCCCTGCAGCGCTGGGCCTTCCTCTACTCGGGCGTCTACCAGGGTCTTTCACACAGGGGCCTGCCCGCCCGTGACTACAGCGCTCAGGGGTCCCTCCAGGGCAGTTCAGGCACTCCGCTTATGTCAGCAGGCTCTTCAACCCCCCGCAGGCACTTACTGCGATCCAGGTTCAGTCGCGGAGTGAAATGCACCTCTTCTCCGGGTCCCGTCTCCTCATCTGCGCCCCAAGGCAGTTATTCAGAGCTCATTGTGGCGCGGGCGCCATTTTCGTTCCCCTCCTGCAGTAACATGTGTGCCCCGCCGCGGGGTCTCCGTATGCGCGAAAATGCATTGGGTGGAACTACGCGAGGGCACTCAGTATGAATTGTTCACCTCTACATGTCTATGTTGAAGCTCGGAGGGCACGCCGAAGGCAGTTGAAGAATAAACTAAATAAAGAATTCCGGTGACACCACGCTGTCCTCGTTGTGATTACGATTTAATGGATTAAGTTTTGGATGAGTTTTTGATTAAATAATGGTTCACAGTTTGGATTTAAATTGGAGTACGACAAGTGAATTTGTTTACTGAGAGGATCAGTTCCTATATTTCGCTGTGCGACTGAGTGGCGCACCAGACATGTGCCTTTTTGGATTACTTATCGTATAGCCATGTTTTGGGATAGAGCACGGCATCAGTCTCGCACGCAATCATTAAGTTAGTACAAGAATTAATAAGGAAAGGAGTGCATTCTGCTCGCATAAAACACTTGCATAGCAATAGTCTGTCCCGACGCACGTTTGCACCCTGTTGATGATGAGGAGAATAAACATGAAGGCTACTATGGAAGTGAATGAAATATCATTACGAAGACAGCGTGAGCACCTTACCCCTGACGAAAAGCTAAAAACAGCTCGAAATGCATTGGGTGGAACTACGCAAGGGCACTCAGTATGAATTGTCCACCTCTACATGTCTATGTTGAAGCTCGGATGGGCACGCAGAAGGCAGTTGAAGAATAAACGAAATAAAGAATTTCAGTGACACCACGCTGTCCTTGTTGTGATTACGATTTAATGGATTAAGTTTTGGATGAGTTTTTGATTAAATAATGGTTCACATTTTGGATTTAAATTGGAGTACGACAAGTGAATTTGTTTACTGAGAGGATCAGTTCCCATATTTCGCTGTGCGACTGAGTGGCGCACCAGACATTTGCCTTTTTGGATTACTTTTAGAAAGTTGGCATCTTCTTGCCTTAGCCATTTGATGCCTGCAGTCTGTCTCTGACTCCGTGTCTGGGTGTAATTGGCAGTTGGGCTTTGTGTATTCCACCTAGACAGCCACACACAATAGGATCTTAGGTGTGACTTGATGGGCCATCGTGACAGGATTGGAGGGAGGAGCTGGGCACGGCCTCACTTACACCTGAATAGGCTGTGTCCTGTCCACACACAAAGTGCAGAATACCCCCCCTGTAGTGAGTCTGGAGCCAGGGCAGGAAGGTAGGACATCTGTGCACTTCGAACGCATCTCTTTGAAGTCTCCCCCATCTCAAAATCAATACTGGGTATAAGTAGTGGACCGCAGACACCACCACTTCAGTACACTTCTGGACCTGTGGATACTCTGCAAGGAAGATGGACTGCTGTGCTGCTGAAAGGACTGACACTCTGCTGGACTGCTACTCTGCCAGTCTTCTGCTTTGCTGTGCTGACCTGCTACCTTCTGCTCTCTTGCCTGGGTGAGAAGGACTGGGCCTGCATCTCTTGAACCCAGAGTGACTCCAAGGGCTAGTTTGCTGGCCTCCTGATCTGAAGCCTCAGGAACATAACTGGCTTCCAACAAACTTGCAACTGCACCTGGACTCTACCATCTGTGAGTCTACCCTGCCAAGTGGAGCCACCTCAGTCCTGGACCCTTGGGAGTGGGTCTAAGGTGCTTACCAGAGGAACCAACGCATCTTTTTTGCTGGGTGGCTCATCCTTGAGATGAAGCAACACATCTCCTTGGCTGTGTGGCGCATCCATGGGAAGAAACGATGCATCATTGCTCCTCTGTGGATTAGGCCCAGTGCAGAAGGTTCGGGTCACCCTTGCAGTCTTCGGAACCAACGCATCACCGAAGGTGCAGTGCATCTTCTACCCAGGTCCTCGCATCTCTCGGCGACGGCAGCTCGATGACAGCCTATGCATCGCAGCCTCGCAACTCCTCAGAACCGACGCATCACCTCAGCTGCGCGCAGCATCCTCGACGCACGGTCTACACATCACAAGCCCCATCGACGGGATCCTCGACGCACAGGGCTGAGCAATACAGCCTCGCCGCATCTCAGAACCGATGCATCGCTTCGACTGGACAACATTTCTTCACCTCGGAGACACGCAACACTCAGCAACCAGGAATTAAGTTACTTTGTTCAGTGGACCTAACCAGGTCCCTGTAGTCGGCCCATGCTCCATTGTGGTTAGCTTGAACTTGTGACTTTGTCCCTGTCCGGCGCGACTAGATATCCGTTGTTGGTGCTTTTATCCTAATACTTTGGAATTCAATATCTACGGTTTCCCTGATTTGATTGTTGTCATTTTGGTCTTGGTTTATTTATTAAAATACACACTATGTTTCTAAACCTGGTGTGGGATCTTTTTGTGTGGTGTTTTCACTGTTTGAAGTGTTGCACTTTACACATTTCCTTCAAGTTAAGCCTGACTGCTCTGTGCCAAGCTACCAAAGGTTGAGCATGGGTTAATTTGGGATTGCTTATACCTTACCCTGACTAGGATTGTGTTTACTGCTTGACCAGGGCTCACACCCCAGTCAACCAGACACCCAATTTCTAACAACACCTTTCCGACCCATTTGAATGAATAAGTACTAGGAAAAGAATACTCGGTTAACATCTAAATGATGTTACTCTGCATCAGTCATAATGGATTGAAAAAGATGGGTATTTGCTGTGAAATCTCAGGATGACACCCTTTTAGTCTTAATTGTTGTAGGAGACAGTTCAGGAGATTGAACCCAGAGCGCATAGCAATCTAATTTTCCATTTGAACTAGTTATACTTTGTAGAGTGTGTGGACATAAGACCTAAAGAGTCAGCCCTTGTCTATTGGTCCTCCCAGTTTATGTGGGGAAAGACATTCCTACATTTCACAGCGAGAAGCATCACAGAGTCTTAAACTGTGATCAAACAAGGAGTATTGCTTGGTTAACCAATACATCAAATGCACCATCCCCACAAGGGCTAAATCGAAAGGAGACAAGGAGTGAAAACGTTATTAGGTATACAACTGTTAACAAATGATGGTTATATAAACGCATCTCCTAAACTTGTGGATGTGTGTTAAGTGTATTTTTGTTCTGACCTACTTTGTGTATAATTGCCTGGTGCCATGTTTGTTCCATGAAATACTCGCTACAAGTCATCTATGAGGGTGGGAGAGAGGGAAAAGGTTGCTTTTAAACCTGAACATTGTCTCTTTCTTATTTGTAGCTTGCCCAGGGAATGATTCTGTGTTTGTGGTCAAACCTATTGCAACAGCTTCAATCATTCAACTGGGTGATGGGTAAAATCCTTTTCAAGGTCGTTGTTATACCTTGGATCCTCTTGAGTAGCCGTTTAAACATGCCTCAGGCCTGTCACTGCAGAGCCTGTGTGGGTACTTTTAAACTGTCAAGTTGATCTGGCAAGTTCACCCTCTTGCCAGACCTAAACCTTCTTTTTTAATACATATAAGTCACCCCTAAGGTAGGCCCGTGGTCAGCCCAAGGGCACGGTGCAGTGTATTCAAAACGTGGGACATGCACTATTAGGTTTTACATGTCCTGGTAGTGAGAAATTCTTAAATTCGTTTTTCACTACTGCAAGGCCTAGCTCCCACAAAGGTTAACATTGGGAGTACATTATTACATCTTATAAGTGTAATTTCCAGTTGGGAAGTTTGGTGCCTCTGGAATCACAATTTAAATTTAAATTCCTAATTTATGAAGAAGTTAGATTTTAAATTGTAATTCTGAAAATGCCACTTTTGGTATTACTTTTAGAAAGTTGGCATTTTCTTACTTTAGGCATTTGGTGCTTTCTGCCTGCCTCTGAGTACACGTCTGGGGTTGGTGACAGCTGGGCTTTGTGCATTCCCTCCAGACAGCCACACACAAAGGGAGGTGTGACTGATAGGCCATCCATATACTTATGGGCTATCCTGGGCAGGATGGGAGGGAGGAGCTGACACTTACACCTGAATGGGCCAGTGTCTGTCCCCACATAAAGGGCTGTATACCCCCCCCCGTACTGACACTGGAGCTAGGGCAGGAAGGTCAGGACTATGTGCACTTAAAAGGCCTCTCTTTGAAGTATCCCCCACTTCAAAGGCACAACTGCGTATAAGTACAGGACCCTGGGCACCACCAACTCAGTACCCTTCTGGAGCTGTGGATACTCTGCCAGGAAGCTGCTAATAGGACTGCCACTCTGCTGGACTGTTACTCTGCTGGACTACTGTTCTGTTGTGCTGACCTGCTGCCAGCTTCCCTCTTGCCTAGGAGTGAGAATAACTGGACCTGCATCTCTCCACCCCAGAACCAGAGTGACTCAAAGGGCTTGTCTGCTTGTCTCCTGTTGGAAGTCTCAGGGACATCAAAGACTTCATTCCACTCATCACCAGCACCTGGACTCTGCCATCTGAGAGTCTTGCCCTTCCAAGTGGTGCCAACCCAGTCCTGGGCCCTTGGAAGTGGGTCTTAAGTGCAGCAACTTCTAAACTCCATGCATCGGCGTCGTTGCGCGGCTCGGAACCAGCAAATCGCCCTCGACGCATCCCCACTGCTGCAACGACCAAAGACATTGCATCGCCGACTGCGCGGTGCCTCACCTCCAGTTCCCGGCGCATCCTCGAACAACGCGGCTCAATGACAACGCATCACCTCCAACTTGGGGTTCGTTGACGATGCATCTCTGACTTGCATGGCTCAGCAACAACACACCGCCTGCATCTGAAGGGATCTACGCCAACACATCGCCTCCTCTGCTCTGCACAACGGGCCTTTGTCGACGATGCAACAAGGTACTTTTCAGCGGGACAAGGTTGGTCCCTGTATCCGAACCGCGCTCCATTGCAGTCGGCCTGAACTTTTGGATTTGACCAAATCTAGCATGACCAGATAGCCCTGGTTGGCTCGTTATGCTTTTAAGCACTGTATTTCAAGGAATTCTTTAAAAATGAATTCCTCCGGTTATACTTATTGGATTTTTGTTGTTTTGGTCTTATTTTGTTCAATAAATTAAGCTCTATCTTTCTACCCAGGTGTGGTATCTTTTTGTGTGGTGTTTCCACTGTTTTAAGTGTTGCACAAATACTTTACACATTGCCTCTTAAGTTAAGCCTGACTTCTCTGTGCCAAGCTACCAGAGGGTGAGCATAGGGTAATTTAGGGTGTGTATCTGACTTACCCTGACTAGGATTGTGGGTCCTGCTTGAACAGGGTGCAATCCTCTGCCAACCAGAAACCCAATTGCTAACAGTGGTCTTGCCAGAAGCAATGTCTACAACAACTTTCACCCTTTGGTGGGTCAAAACTCACAAGCTTCTCCCCCTAACACTGTTAGCTCTCTCTGACTGGGGGGCAGATTTTAGCATTTCAGACGTCATTTAAGGTGCCATTGCTTTGTTTTTGGGGTTGCACTGCTGGGTGGTATCTTTCTGGGTTGAGGCTGCACTGCTTTGCACGGCACGGTGTGTTTCCTGGCCGAGTTTGTTTCCTAGCTACACTGTTTCAGTAAAATCTTAATTCATTAGTTTGTTGTTGCATACAACGCCTTTGTAATGCTGCAGGCAAGGTAGATTAGGGCTTAATGATTTAGTAGTCCATGCCAGAGTTTCTTCCTTTAATTAAGGTCTCCTCTTACACGTATTTCATTTTTTCATTGCCCAGGTGAGATTACGGCTTATTATTTCCGGTCTCTTTACAGAGATTTACTTTCTATTTTGGGTTATAAAAAGGAGACCAGACCAGTTCCAACTCGTGTCTCAATTATGAATTATATTTGTTTTCCTGTTGCTAGATCATTGGACTGACTGGGTTTCCTTCATATTCTGCTTCTTTCTTCAAGCTTCATTCCTCTACCCGCCCTGTTAATTGGCCTGGCTTTGTGCAAGGTTTGTTTTACTACATCCAGTGCATCCAGTTTTTTCCTTCCATCGTGCTTCATTCACTTCTAGTCATGTCTCTTGACTACCTGAGTCAAATCTGGAGTCTGAGGTTGCCTCAGAAAGTGGTCAGCCTTCTTCTCCTCAAGGAAAGACTTCTGCCAGAGACCTGCCCTTGACAATCACCTGTCAGGAAGATTTATTTACTACTCCTTTCCACCCAATATTTCTCTAAGGGGAGGTAGTTAGGTCATAAATGAATCCTGTGCAGAAGCAAATCATCTATTTACTTGTTTCATCATCTGAACACCTAACTCACGTTAGCTCCTATCTTGGTGAGTGGTGGTCTGAATCCTATTACGACAGAAGGTACCATTGGTTCCAAAAATGTGACCTATACTTGCTAGGCTCCATGACCCCAGGTATCATGTACTGAGGAAAGGCCAATTAAAGTCGAAGAGGAAAATCACCCTACTCTATATTACGTTAAAGGGAATACCTACCTGTGATATCTATAGCATGATTCAAGCACAGAAAACATTACAATTTTCCAAGTGTTGCTTTCATGAAGGGTGTGCAAATTTGTGCAACTTTATTTCCATCCACTTTATAGCCTTTGCCAGCTTCATAAACTTCATAACGATGGTGTGGTTGTTTTTTGAAGCAGAGGTTTAAATCTTATAAAATGTCGTTTATTGGAAATCAAATCCTCAAAACCTACTTTTTAAAAAACAATTTCCCCTTCATAATTTGATTTTGAAGGACAATTGTCTAGTTTCCGGAATCTTTACAACTTGTTAAAGTTTGAACTTTACCCAGCCCTATTTTCCATTTGTCCTGCGATTGAGTGGGTGAAAGTCTCTCCGAGAACTTGGGGATCATGTATAATTAGAGAGGAATCCCAGTAAAGCAGAGAGGTTCCCAATGGGCCTTGAACTGTGAGTGAGATGTGCCGTCCCTTGGTAGAAGGTACGTAATTCAAGAACTACTTCGGATTGGATCTCCTCTGTGTAGCAGTTTCTGCAGGAAGGAACTTAATATACGTTCAAAGGTTGTCGCAGCAAATACAATATTCAAAAATGTTTGTGTTTTGTGACATAATAAAAGCTGGTCTTTACGCCCCATTTCTTTTAATGAATCAAATTGGTTCTATTTTTTCCGTGGATGTCACAGGTGGAAGTGACAAACAGTGATCTGTGCTATCTATTTAATGTCGATTATACTGCATTGTTTATCTCAAGTTCGGCACTGAATTCACGTGTCAGAAAGTACCTGCAGATAGATGTCTTGTCCTTTAGCATGTCAAAAAGAATTTCGTTAAAAGCACAAATGTCAGTGTAAGGCAACATTGCATGATTAAACATGAAATTAAAACTGACAAAATGAATAAGAATTTTCTGGTGTGTTAACATGTTCTTTCCCAGGCTCATAGCAATTTAAAAAGCAATTACAAAGGTGTCACCTTGAGGAGTCAATAGCAAACAGGCCTGTGCATGTCCACTCGAAACAAAAACAACATGCTGTGCAGTTTTATCTTATTATATTCTGGTTCATTTGTGTGTTTGTAGTAGCATGGTCTTAGCTTAATGGTCAACGGAACGCCGAGCAGAAAGAACGTTGCTTGTTGTGATATTGTTCCCATAAAATAAAATAAAAACATTTAGAAATAATTGTTTATGGTTTTCTCGTGATATCATATATACTACAGAGTATTAGAAGAATGTTATTGTTCACCTTAAGTTACAGCTGAAGAAGAGTGAGACAGGAAACAATTGTGTATTGCTTTTGGTTTAAAAATGTATGGGCGCAAACACCCAGGTTCCATCCATGGGGTTTTCTCCACAGTGTGCCGTACTACTGGAAATTCAGGAGTAAATCATTAATTTTCTCCCACGGACAGAGAAATCCTTGTGGAAAGTGCCTTCTTCGTTTGGCTGTAGCCACGTAGGATATATATATTTTTTTAGAATCAAAGGTATTTCTTGGCCACATAAAATATATTCCATATAGGGTAGAAATGGATGCAATTCATGGAGAGAACAGCTTTATGATGAAAGCAGTGTCCCAGACTTAGTGGCTGATCCCTGCCAATTTGTTTTAAAAGGCATTGTTTTATCTCAGATGTGTTGTTGTCCTATAGCACAATCAGTAGCAGAAGGATGAAAGCCGGAGGCAGGCCTGCTAGGTTTTGCACCTGTGATCTTTTGGATACACTAGATTTCGGCAGGAAGAACTAACTTTCTATCGCCAAACATTTTTGATCTCCAAGCTTCTCATAAAGTTGTGTTGGTACACCTCGCAAGTATCTACCACAGAAAAGACCGAGGGGCATATGTATAATAAAGTGGCGAAGCGCGGATTAGCTCCAAAATTGCTAATGCGGTGCTCCGTCACTTTATAAATGCAGGTATGCGCCGTCTTTTACAATAATACGGTGCAGCCCTGCATTTCTCCCTGCGCTGATGCTGAATTCAGCTGCCTAACGCCAACACAGGCACCCTTGCACCATAGTGCAAGGGTGCCTAAATTGAGGAAATGATTGTTTATGTGCAGGAAGGGACACCTTCCTGCACATAAACAATCCAGAATGGCGATTTTTAACTTCCATGTGTGCTGCATTGTGCAGCACACATAGAAGTTGCAAATGGTCATTTTTTAAATTATTGTTTATGTCACTCACAAATGCACCATATTTCCCATGAAGTAGGAGAAAATTCTCTAAGAAGCAACAGACGGAATCAATGCCTATTCTGGGTACATAATTGTCCCAATTAACATTTTGAATTCTCTCCATCAATATTTTGGTGTGTATTTTGAATTCTTGATTTAAATGAATAATATGGCTGTGGCTGTTGCTGTTGCTGAATAAATCCCTCATTATAAGTGGGGGAATTTCACCTTGAATGATAACTTCGGGTGAAATACCCCAAGTCACCATTACAAGTGTGTCCTGTCCTGGAATTATTGGGTCTGAAAACTCCAGACCCTATTATTCTTGGCCCAGAAACACTGGGCCTATGCTGCAAGGCAGGGTTTGTGGATAGCAGCATTACCCAGCTCAAGCCCACCCCATGCAGCAGTACAGAGGGAGCGGACAATGCTCCCTCAGAACAGGCATAAGCTTGCGCTGGAATCCCGTCTCCCCGCAGCCACCCCGCCAAATCCCCTAACTCCCACCAGCACTGTTTCTGAGTCTTTCCGCCTTCTCAGAGCAGGCAGAAAGTGGCAGCATTTTTCCCCAGAAATTGTGAAAAACTGCCCAGTTAAGCACCTGGTAACTTTGGATCTGAGCAGCAATTTGCCATTTTAGGGAAAAACTCGTAATGACCGGACATTAGTGCGGCGATACCAGCTGCTAATTCTTATTGCGGCCCCTAGTCTCTGTGCCAGTATCAAGGTCCGGCCAACTCTTTATAAATTGTCCTTTGCTTATTTATGAATGAAAACTATATTTACATTACATAAGGACTAAGAGAATGACATTTGTGTGTAATGGAGCGAGGGTTGAAGACTAGCACTGTTCTACATATTTTCTAAATAACCCTGAATTAATCTCTTTCAGGGCTTTTACCTCTCCTTACACCTGAAATTGCTTTGAAATTATTTTTATGTTAAATAGTGAACAGCTTTGACATGAATCCTTACAATAAATTGAACTGGGTGGAGCTGCTAGTATGTGCTGATGTGTATAAATGTGGCTGTGTGTGTGCTTACTATAATAGAGTCTGCCTCCAGTCCCCTTGGATATTGACTGGCACGATCACCTCCTAGCCCATTTCAAATTCTTAGTAACTACAATCTGAAAATTGTTCAGCCCCCCCATTATCCGAAAATTCATCCAGTCACTGAAAAGGCTCACTGTATCTGCCCTCCAACAGCACTTTGTACCAAAACTCAAATGTATCGATTCATACAAGAACATTACAAATGCTGCCTGGGACTATGACACTATCATCACAACCACAGTAGACCATCTGGCACCCAAACAGCTCAAATATTGTTGCATTAAATGAACCCTAACTTGGTTCTCTGAATCTCTAACCCAAGTAAAAGGCATTCTCAGAAAAGTGGAGAATTAATGGAGAAAATCCAAACTTCCTCAACTACTAATCCACCTGAAGAAACATTGGAAAAAATATAAATTCTCCATTTCTTCAGATAAATCCATCTACATCCAGAAGCAAATACCATACTGTCCCAACACCACATGCTTAATAATCTGCTATGTAAAAACGCACAGCTCCATATGGAGAACATACCATGATTCCACACAAAAATTTGAAGAGTTCCTCCTACACATCACTGAGAGAATTTGAGCAATAAGAAACCACTACCGTGCTATCCACTCTTCTCCCTCTGAAGTTTTCTCATACCAGTAACTCCTTTTAACCCATTAGCTATAACCATAAAATACTTTAGACCCACAAATTAATAATGCAATCCCATTCTGTTTAGAGTTATCAAAGCTAATTTTCATATCTTTCAAGACACTTGGGGCAATCTGATCAACACTGTGCTAGATCAGAATATTCCCGTTGATACTGAAAACCATCCAAATCAGCCCAGTAATAAAAAAGCCAACATTGATGCCTGTCAAGCATCAAACTATCGTCCAATATCCAACACGGGTAGAGAGAGACATATAACATGGGTAGAGAGAAACATATAAAAGCCGTGGCCACTCAATGAAATAACAAATTTAAAAGAGCATCTACTAGGTAACCATCATTATGGATTTCAGCTCTGAAATAGCCACCCTAAAAGTTATGGATGACATATTTCACATTAAGGAAAAAGGAGACTCATGGCACTAGCTTCTTCTTGACTACCAGCTAAACAGTTGATCATGAAAGACTACTTCAGACACTTGAACATTGTATGGGCTTTCATAGACAAACAGAGGCCAACTAGTTAAGATCAGAGACCACACCTCCTCCATCACTAATGAGCCGTGTATAGTTCCCCAGAGTTATATTCTAGTACAAGCTCTCTTTAGTCTATACATGACAGCATGAGCCATTAGCTGACACCCAACTCTAAGAACCTCAACAATCAAAGACATTTCCACTCTCAGATACTGCCTATATTGTCTTAAAATCTGGGTGAGAGAGAACTTTCTCTGACTAAACCTACAGACAGCTGTTTTTCTTCCCTCAAGAGCAAATTTGATGCCAGTCTCCTGCAATCTCTGAAATTGGAAGACTTCTGATCACTCTTCATGAATCTGCCAAATCTCTAGGGTTCACCTTATAACCAACTGATGAAAATGCACGCCTCAAAGAAAATGTATTGTCTCATCTCTCGTAATCATCTCAAAGTAGCAGTCAATTTGATATTTGTCTCCAGGCTAGATTTCAGAATTGCAATCCAAGCAAGAACTGACGGAACTTCCATCGGCCCACTCAGATTATTCTTAAACTCCTGAGCAGGTTTGATTTAAAGACCTACATACAACTCCACTTTAACCTTTGCTTTTTTCAGTGAATTTCTAAGGTTTGTTTTTTAATGTAAGTTGAAATCTTACTACCTTACTTATGTATAACTTAACTTTAACCTCTGTTCTTTTAAAACAATTGTTATAATCTTACAAAATGGTACATTCCTTCACCCCCTCTCCCTGCCCCTCTTGGTGCGTGACTAGAGATTGTTGTTCAACATTCCACAGCTGACTTCAGCTGACTGGAACCTGTGATGGTGTAAGGCACCAATAAAGAAGACTCCTGAAATCACCTACGTCTCTTCTTCATTTGTAACATTGGCGGCGATCCACCGTGTGGGGACGGTTCACCATCACCCCCAACTTGTTCTCCAGTGCCAGCTGTACAACTTTTACCTTACTACTAGTCCACTTGTGAGTATTACTCCTTTCTTCCCTCACGTCTTGCGCAGCTGTCCTTTAGCTTCTGCCATTTGGGCTTTTCCTGCTGCACATTTTGCCTTCGCTGCGTGTTTGCTTTCCATGGGACATCATTGAGGGAACTGATTCGACTTCCTGGACACTGTGCTTTTATCTCAAGCCCACTTTCCTCTCACCGGGTGTCACATTTTGGACATTAGGTGTACAGCCGTCCTCTACGGTGGCGTCGAAGCGTGTCTCCGACTTTGTCCTTTCATTTCCCCGTGTGAGAAAGTGGGGGGGCGAACTTCTACTTTCACTACTTTATTCTGCCTGTTCTTCTCTCTACAAGCGTCTCGCTCTCAGCAAGCCGGTCCTTTCCTTGATACGGCGAGGGAGCCTGAGCCTGCAGTGGGAATCCTGGTGAAGTGCTGCTGTTCCCTGGCCCACATCTCCTCACGACGGGTGCTGCTGCTCCCCACACGCCAGTCTACTCACTCATTGCGAGGTGTGGGAGCCTGACTCCGCCATTGAAATCTCTGAGGAACGTTGCCGGTTGCCTGTCCGCATTTTCTCACGACAGTCGGCTGCTCTCCACAAGCCCATCTCCTCACTCGCTTACGCGGCGTGGGAGCCTGACTCTGCCGTCTCAGCTCGGGGGAACAAAGCAATCCCCTCTTCGTCTCCTCAGCTCGACGATCCCTGCTTCTCTTCCTGGGGCGGAGTTCCGTCAGCAGGCGGCCTCTTGTGGTTGTATTCCGCCTTTCAGCTTGGGGCGGATCCAGCCACTACCTGCCTGTCACTTTCGTTGACGGGCACAACCTTTCCTCATCGGCTTCCACAGCGTGGGAGCCTGACTCCGCTGTGTGTTGCTCCGGGCAATTTCTTTGTCGCCTGCTGCGATTGGGGGGCACATTCTCCTCTGTTAATTATAACAGTGTGGGAGCTTGACTCCGCTGTGAATTATATTTACTTTCACCTGTTCTTTACCCTGCCTGTCGGCGGCACGCTGATGGGCACAGCTTTCACATGTTAATTACCCACAGCGTGGGAGTCTTACTCCGCTGGGGATTGCCCGTTATCTTCTTTATTTCCAGCAGTATAAGGGGCACATTCCGTTCTGCAAATACTTTGTTTACAGCGTGGGAGCCTGTCTCCGCTGTGAACTACCCCTTCCATTTTCTGCTTGTTGGCTTTGCGCTGATGGGCACAGCTGTCATTTAAAGTTTGCCCGCAGCATGGGAGCACTTGCTAATTTTCTTCAATGCTGTTTTTGTCTGCCTGGCAAACTGACAGGCACAGTTTTCTACATTTGTACTTCTGGTGAACCTCTCAGCTTCTAGTTATCCAACCTAACCTGCAGTCCACCATCTATCTCATAAACATTTCACCGCCATTAACCTAACTTTGGTGTTAACGGTTGCTTTGGTATTTATTTCTGCTTTATTTCCAGTGCATCATTATGGCCACACCTAATATGTCCCAACCACCCCCTTTTCTCATTGAAGTAGGTGAACCCCTTCTACCATGGAAACAATGTTTAGGTTAATGGAGTCCTACCTAATTGCTAGTGGAGGGGAGAAATGTTCTCCTTTGCGTAAACTACACACCCTACTCCACAACTTAGGCATTGAAGGTCGAAAAACATATGACAATATTTCTGTCTCGATGGGTGGGGATGATGAAAGTGAAGAAGAGGAAAATGTTTGCCAAGTTGCGGTTAACAAGTTAGAAAAACATTTTGGGAAAAAAATTAATGTTGTACTGGAAAGACACAAGTTCTTTTCAAGAATTCAAGGTAAAAGTGAGAAAATTAAACCTTTTGCGGCTCCATTAAAGGGCCTGTCTTACACGTGTGAATTCGAGTCTCTTCAAGATTCCCTCAGCAGGGATCAGTTGGTCAGATGCACCAACAACCCAAAAGTTCAAGAAAGACTCCTGGTGGCCTACCCTGATCTCAAGGAAGCCATTGATATAGCAGTTGGGATCGAACATACTGCCAATTGTATGGTTGCCATGAAAGGGGAGGGAGACAAACAAGCTGCTGTCAATGTCATTAGTAAACATGAGGTGGGAAAAGAGAGCAAGAACAAAATTACTAACACATCTCTACTAAGCACCAAACTCAAATGCTACAGATGTGGGAGTCCCAGCAATTTGGCTAACAATGCTGTTTGCCAAGCTAGATCCGTTACATGTCACAAATGTGGTAAAAAGGGTCATTTGGCTAGGGTCTGTAGGAATCAGCGTTCCAAATCAGTATTGTCTATTGAACATGACTCTCCTCCTGAAACTAAATTAGTGTTCCAACTACAAAGTATAAATGATTCTACTAATTTCCCTTCATGTGAGATCAACTTGGATAAAAAACCAGTGACCGTATTTGCTGACTCTTGTTCACCTTACACCTTAGTGGATGCCAATATGTTTACTAAACTGTTTCCCTCTTGGCAAAACGACATGCAACCTCCAGATATTCAACCTGGTGGCTATAATGGTGACCCCATACCTCTTCTAGGAATGACCACCATGAAGAAAGGATTCAAGGGTAGGAGTACTGTGGGGAAAATTTATGTCACACAAAAAGGGTCCAATTTGTTGGGGTGGAAGCACCAAAGAGAACTTGGCATCAAATTAGATCCCAACAGTCCTGACCAAGTTCTCTTGGTGGATCCGTCAGTTGGAGGTATGGAGGTTTGCAATGATTTCCTCAAAGTTTTCTCTGAGGAGTTGGGTCTTCTCAAAAACTATCAACACTCCATCAAACTTAAGCTAAGCCCGTTGCACACAAAGTCAGGCCCATCCCACATATGATGCAAGCCCCCCTCCAAGCTGAATTAGACAGACTTTTAACACTAGGAGTCATCGAACCCAATGAAAGTTCCCAGTGGTTGGCCCCTATAGTCCTCACCACCAAAGCTTCTAGTAAGGACATCAGACTCTGTGTTGACCTGAGAGATTTAAACAAAAACATCTGGGTAGACAGACATCACCTTCCACGCATACATGAATTCCTCACTCTCATCAAGGGTGCGAGGTGTCCTAGACTTTTCCTCCGCCTACCACCAGGTAGAGCTTCACCCAGACTCCCGCCACCTTACTTCATTTGTTACCCCCCTTGGGGCATTCCAATACATTTGCATGCCTTTTGGGTTGGCTTCAGCGGCTGCTGCCTTCCAAAGGATTATGCAACACGTGCTGAAGGACCTCCCAAGAACCCTTTGTTTTCAAGATGACATCCTCATTTATGGGAAAGATGTGGAGGAGCACAATACCATGCTGAGGAACATGTTAACTAATCTTGTAAAGGCAGGTCTGACCTTAAAAAAGGAGAAATGTCGTATTGGGGTGGGGTCTGTTGAATACCTTGGGCATACCATCTCTCAAGATGGTATCAAGCCCAAAGTTGATCTGGTGGAAGCTATCCAAAATACTGCTGCCCCGACCTGTGTTGAAGATCTTAAATCGTTCCTGGGCTTATCTGAATACTACGCTAAATTTGTTCGCAATTATGCCAGCATTGTGGAACCGTTGCGAAACTTACTTAAGTCAAGGACCCCCTTTGTATGGAACACTGATTGTCATGATGCTTTTGTAGCGGTGAAGGAGAGTATTGCTTCTGCCCCGTCCTTGGGTAGATTCGATCCCACCAAACCCACTGTTCTTTGCACTGACGCCAGTGACAAAGGGTTGGGGGCTAGTCTTACCCAATACGTCGATGGCAAAGAACAGGTGGTTGCCTTTGCTTCTCGCGCGCTTAAAGTTGCGGAAGCAAACTACTCAGTGGTGGAGAAAGAGGCACTTGCCTGTGCTTGGGCAATTAAACATTTCCGTTTCTTCTTGTGGGGCATACCCTTTACTGTAAAGACCGAACACAAGCCTCTCGTGTATGCGTTCACCACGAAAGGGTCAGTCAAAACCACCTAGAGAATTGCCAGATGGATTCTGGGACTAGAAGGATATAATTTTAAAGTCAAATATGTACCCGGAACACAAAATATTGTAGCCGATTTTTTATCTCGCTCACCGACTGAGGTTGAAGAAAGTACTGACTATGGTGATTCAGAGGATGTCATACTTAAATTGTCATGCTTGAATAAGGAGGAATGGAATAATTGTTTACTAATTGATGATGAAATGAATGCCCTCAAGGAATACATAAAAAATGGTTGGCCTGCTGCTAAAAATGATGTTCTAACGCCATTGAGTAAATACTGGGATATGAGGCTGGAATTAAACATACAAGAGGGAACTGTTTGTAGGGGCAAGAAAATCGTTCGGCCAGTAAAGTTGAGGAAAAAAATTGTTGATTTAGCCCACATTGGACATTTAGGGCGTAGTATCACTAAAAACAAAATCCGCCTGGATTACTGGTGGCCAGGAATGGATGTCATGGCAGAGAACATTGTGAGATACTGTCTGGAGTGTAATCGCTCTGATAAAATCCACCAATCTCGGAAACCCCCCCTATCTCCTGTTGAAGTCCCAGATTGCCCATGGTCAAAACTAGCACTTGACATTATAGGTCCCCTCAATCTTAAAACGTTAAATGAACGCTATATTTTGGTACTGGTGGACTATCACACTCATTGGGTGGTTTTTAAGTGTGTGCACCAAATCAACACGGATGTACTCATTCACTTTTTGAAAGGTGCCTTCTTTGATGAGGGTATCCCAGACATCCTTGTTACTGATAACGGGGTGCAATTCATTTCAGAAAACATGAAAGAGTTTTTATCTGAAATGGGCATTACCCATCACAATAAACTGCCTTGTATTGTCCCCGTGCAAATGGGTTAGTTGAACGGATGAACCGCGTGTTCAAGGAATGCTTACAGAGAGCAGAGCTACTGGGAATCCCTGCTATAGATGCTTTACAAGATACTATATGGGCCTATCGCTCAACCCCCAATAGTGTCACAGGAGTTCCCCCTTTTACCTCCTTGAAAGGTAGAGTTCCTAAAACCAGACTTTCTCCTCCAGATTTGAGGAAAAATGGTATATGTGTTGTGGACCGCAATGAAATCACCAGGAGGGTGGATGAACACCAGTTCAAGTATAAGAACAGGTATGATCTAACCAAACATGTAAAATCCCGTATGTTTAAAGAAGGAGATTGGGTCTGTATGGACCTTCCCAAACCACGCAGGAGGGAGGCTACTAGATTTTCCGAACCTATCAAAATAATTAAGGTGGGCAGAAATGTGGTCCATCTAGAAAATGGACAAACCTGGAGCATGGACAAGATTGTCCCTCACAAGCAAGTTGTGCGAACGGAAGTCATTCCCGATCAAGGGAGTGAGAAGGAAATTATTGCTCCCAGGAGATCTCAAAGAACCAAATCCACACCTGTGTGGGTTAGAGACTATTGTGTTAAATGATTTGGTTTTGCAGTTTGTTGTAACCTGTATTGTATTTATCTGGTTACTTTCTCCCGAGCTGCTCAGCCAGTGTGAATGTGATGCATGGAATGTTGGTGTGAGAGTCTTGAATGGAATGTTTGGGTGCCTGGATGCTTGAGTGTGTCAGTTGGAGTATGGGCTGAGCAGCAGGCAGACTGCTCCTGGTGGGGCTGCATCTCTACAACTCACCTACCTGTAACTGAACTCAATAAATCTACTTAAAACTACATCTTGGCTACGGACCTCATCACTACAGATTTTTGGCGACGATTCTTGAAACGAAACTACGCGTGTTTTAAAAAACAAAGGACTTTGAAACAAGTAATCTCTAAAGGAAACTTACAGAAAGTAAGAAGAAACCTTCAGTCTGAAGTACAAGGCCTGCCAGCCCCACCAGTGTCTCTTTCACCGGACAGCCCCAGCCTGCTTGTACTTCATTGGGTTTAACAATTGGATTTCCTACTTCTGTGACAGCTTGTGTGATCTTGAGCACTACCCTAGTGTCCTTCACAATGGACAGCCCCAGCCTTCTTGTATTTCACTGGGCAAAAGGATTGGGAATTCCTGTTTCCATGACAGTTTGTGTGATTCTGATCTCCAAAGGCTTTCAAAGAAGGTTTTCTTGACGGACTCAATAATCCAAACCAGTGCACACTGCATATCCATGTTTTGAAATTGACTTTCACAGCGCTGTCTCTTCTACATTTTTTCCACTGTTTGTAAATGCACATAACTTTATTTGGATCTTAGCCACTGTGCTTATGCACGAGCGATACTTTGACGTTGTGGACATTACTGTGAAATCTACATCTAAACGCGTGTACTACAGGAGAAAATTAACCAGATTTCGACTGCTGCTGTGGACCTTTGGGGTGAGCCTATCTTTTAATATTGTTTTGTTACTCGTAGCCTTTCCTTTGGTCTTATGGCAGTTTAACCGCAGCAGCGCAGTTTGAAAAAGGGGGCGCGTGTCGTCTTTACAGCGTGCACCCTTACCTTCATGAGGATTCCCTTCTACTTCTTCCACAAGTTGGTTGCTAGGCAGCTCCTCTGCTGCGATGGGATGCTTTGCTGCCCGTACAAGCTGAGAGCTTTCCAGTGCAGCATATTCAGCGTGCCTCCATCTTGAATTTGGTGCCAACACTCAAGCTTCGGCGATGTCTATGGGAGCACGCAGTTTTTGGTTGCTGCAGGGCGCATTGAGGGTTAGTGGCGCATGGAACCACCCGGCGCTCATAACACATGCGTGGTGCCATTTTTGTTTTACGCAAATTCTGAGAAGTTGCATGCCCGTGAGTTTCACATGCTGTACATCTTCACCTCAAACAACAGGACTCCTCATTCTTGCGGAAGCAGCACTCAAGCATCGGATCTCCGGAGTTCTTCCGGTTCTCCAGTGTATTTTCGGAGCTGACGCAGTTTTGTTCGGGACTCCTTTACATGGGTAATGCTAATTTCTCGCTGCCATTCTATCAGTGCATTGTTTTTTTGGGGGGCTCCATGGAAAACCAATACACTATATCAGCTGCGACCGACATTTTCTGAGTATTCAGGTGGTTATCCCACGCTCATCTCTTTAACGGTACACGCCAGCTTCGGTAAAGACTTCGTCTTTAATGTAATGGTATGACAGTCCTCATTTTTGTTTTGTTTTAGTGCCAAGCACTATTGTGTTCAAATTATACAAGGACTTTGTGTTTTTTTTTATGCCGCCATGGACATCATCTATGGGGCAAGTGGAGCGTGTCTTTTCTCCTGCTAATCTACGGTGACAAGCACACCGCATCGCATGTACATGGACATTTTCTCTCTTCAAATTTTTGGTGAGGTTCTCAGATGTTTGCTGCATTATTGTTATTAGTAGTGTCTATGTAGGACATGAATGCCACATTGTACAGTGTTCTCACTTATGTTCTCTAATGGGTAATTGTCCCATCTTTGTTCATTGTGTTTTCACACTATCAACCTCTTCACTGGGGTGTCTAAGGTGTCAAATGGGTATTAGTCCCATCTTTGTACTTTGTGTCTCCACACTGTCAACCTCTGCACAAGAGTCTCTAATGGGTACAAGTCCCATGTTTCTGTAGTGGGTGTTAGTCCCATCTACGTCGTTCTAATGGGTACAAGTCCCATGTTTTTGTAGTGGGTGTTAGTCCCATCTACGTCGTTCTTATGGGTACAAGTCCCATGTGTTTTATTGTTCTTTTCACTTTTCTAACCTTCATATTGAGGTTCTAATGGGTATTAGTCCCATGTGTATCATTGTATGTGCGTACTTTGTGCACACTCATGGTTGTTTGCCCCTAGGCCTGTTTGGCAGATTGTTTAGCAGTCAAATTTTTTTTTTTCCTCCTAACCATTTTTTTTTCCTTTCATGATCAGGTTTGGTGTAGATGTTTCATGTTTCTGGTCCATTTATTCACCTGTATGTTGGGGAAAGTCAGTGTGGGTGTCCGTCACCCATTTCTAATGCTTTCTTTAAAATTTTTAGGAGGATGATGGGTGGGTAATATATATTTTATGTATATTTATCTTTGCATCTCCTCTACATTGTTTATTTTTCTTGCATGTACATATTGTACATCTCTTGTATATTTTCTCTGAATTTACTTTCCTTTTCTCTTGTACTTTGGTCTTAACGTTATTTCATTTTCTCTTGTACTTACTCTTGCATATCTCCATTGTATTTTCTTCCTTGTTCACTCTTGAGTTTTCTTGGCATTTTTGCTTTGATCCCTACACGCTTGGGTTCACTTTCTTCTTGCTTTTTCTCCACTTTTCATTTTTCTATTTCTTGGGGTTCTCCTTGTTTGAACCTTTTTCTTCTTTGTGGTTTCCATTTTTGTTTTGTGGAAGAAGGGAAGGTATGTTGTAACCTGTATTGTATTTATCTGGTTACTTTCTCCCTAGCTGCTCAGCCAGTGTGAATGTGATGCATGGAATGTTGGTGTGAGAGTCTTGAATGGAATGTTTGGGTGCCTGGATGCTTGAGTGTGTCAGTTGGAGTATGGGCTGAGCAGCAGACAGACTGCTCCTGGTGGGGCTGCATCTCTACAACTCACCTACCTGTAACTGAATTCAATAAATCTACTTAAAACTACATCCTGGCTACGGACCTCATCACTACACAGTTTCTATTTTGTGCACTGTTTTTCTTATGTTTATTCTTATGCTCTCTTCCTTTTTCCTTCTCCTCCGCTCTCTCTCTTTCCCCTCTCCCTTCCTGTTTTTCCTTCCTTTCTTTCTTTCGCCAACCCCATGGAAGGAGGTGTGTTATAATCTTAAATAATGGTACATTCCTTCACCCCCTCTCCCTGCCTCTCTTGGTACATGCCTACAGATTGTTGTTCAACATTCCACAGCTGACTTCAGCTGACTGGAACCTGTGATGGTGTAAGGTACCAATAAAGAAGACTCCTGAAATCACCTACGTCTCGTCTTCATTTGTAACAACAATTTTAATGTTTTTTTAGCGTAAAGTAAGATCTTATACCCATACATCTTCACCCAACCCACTGTGGGCAGAAACACCCCGGTGAGAGGCCAAACAGTTACAGACCTCATCTTTTCCTTTGGGACTTCCGTGGGAGCAAAGGGGTTTCTGCTGGGTCATGTTGGCTCCCATGGGACCACACAGGGGCCTCGCTGGGTGCCCCAGGACTTTCGCTGGAGACGGCAGAAGCTACTGCAAGCCTATCACGGTACCACCATACCAAATTTTTCTCTTTTTAATTTTGGGCCCAGTGGACATCCCTCTGGGAGCATGCACAAAGGCCACAGTACTGAGACGGCTGACGGGGAAAAAACCCTTGCAACCAATCAGATTGCTCAATGTTTTGAATTTGCGGTCCCATGGAACTCTCATGGGACTCCTGTTGGACCACCCATTCACATGTCTCCATTTTTTTTAACCTTAAATTCTCAATAATGGCTAAACAGGTTTACACCAAATCACAAAAAGCAAACTTTCTGGGTAAAGATCTAGCTTTGTTTCAAATTTGGTGAAATTCTCTTCAGTTGCTTCTTCTGTATCATTGTCTAAAATTCCCAATGGAAATTTCATGTAGAAATAAGTGTTTTGTGACTCCCCCTATTCCCCCTTTGTCTCAGTGCACGCCTGACAGATCACTTTGAAATGTTTCAGTAAGGAGCTGAGGTGGATGAATTTTTCTTTTTAGAGAGTTTCATGGAGTTTTTCCTTTCTTAATTCCTTATTGGAAAATGTTGTGAAGTTTCATCAAAAGGTGCCAAAGTTATTACCAAAACAAAAATACCTCTTATATTATTATTTTTCAGTGTAATCTCAAATGCGTTAACACAGGTGCCAAATAAAACACTCTCATTCTAACCGGTCCAGGTGCGATATAATAATGGATAAACAAATAAATAAGAATGTTTATCTCTAGCAAGTGCATTTTTCTTCCCTTATAATTATTCAGTTCAGTTTTCATCTCTAGTATGTGCTTAATATCAGACCCATGTCAAGTTCTGGTGTATTCTGCCTGTATATTTAAACCTTTTTGGTAAGTCTTGTGTGTGTTTTTGATGACCCTTTATACAGTGGCTTGTGAAAGGTCTCTTTGTACACATTAATCAACTTCCCTTAAATGCTACCGGGTCATGTCTGGGCAAAGATATGATGTCATGGGAGTAGAGTCTTGCTTCAGAACCGCCTGCCTCTCTATAGGGAGCTCATGGGTCTTCAAGATGAGACTATAGTGGAGGGCTCCAAGCCCGGGTTTTGTGCGCACCAGTGAGTAGCATCAAAAGCACTCTACACGCCACCATCTAGGCCACCCTGCGAGACCAAAAAATAATCTCTTTTTAAAATTAAAGTCGAACTTTTTCCCCTTTAAAACACAAAATGTGAATTTATTTTTAAGCCTTAAACCCTTACACAAACTATAAATATTCTGAACAAACAATGGCGATAAATTTGCAAAAGCAATTTGTATTTACATCCATAAATGTGCTAAGAAAACAGGCCCTCAATGACTGCACCGCTCATTTCAAAGTCAAATGAAGTAAAAAGCGAGGTGTCTAAACTTTAGCTTGCATTCGAAACAGCCTCAGACCGGCGCAGCTGGATAAACTCGTCTAACTCTTGGCTGCAGGGCAGCGTTGCTCATGAGCACATGACTGAGCATATGATGTACATCTGACTGTGTTTATGTCAAGTTCTAATCATTGGAAAGAACTGCGGAGCACGCAGACAGGAAGCGCTGCTAGGACGGGAACATTTCTTATGAAATATGAGTGGCAGTCAGTTAGGAAAGGGCCTATGTCAAGTGAATGAAAGGGGAATGACCTGAGGTACAGTGACTATCGTTCCACTATAAGAAGAGACAAGCATTGGCCAAGCCAATAGATCTGATTTTTTATTTTTATTAAACCGTGTCTTCTTTGATTGGCGAGTTTGTGTGTGTGGGTGTATGTGAGTAAAAGATTGTATGAAAGGATCTTTAAGAGAATGGATGAAAGGATCTTTAAGAGAATGGATGGATGAGTGACAAAGGTGTATTGCAGTGTAGCTCCATAGAAGAGTGAGTGTATGGAGTTACGATGCAGTGGGTGTATAGATTGGTTGATGAGTTTGAACAGTTTAAAATGTTTACATAGCCTGGGGCTGTGTCTTGGTAGCAACAGAATGAGACGCAAAGGGTCTTGGTCTTCTGTTTATCGACACATCAAATATTATTGGAAACAATCATCCACATGTTTACTTACATGTAACTGCCAATCCATACAAAAGGGTGCCCACAATATGCCAAGAATTGTCACCATAGTGCCAGTGTGAGGAAGTGTTTTGGAAGTCGTTCCATGGAACTTATGATGGGTAGATTTGTATGAGTTACTGGGACAGGTGTTTCTCTGTATACAACTGGGATGGGGCTCTCTTATGAGGAAGGTGATGAAGAAGATGAACAAGAAGGTAATGAATGCATTCTGCATCCCTCTGCTAACTTAGAAGGGATTCATGCACCTATTTTTGTGAAAATATGCTGTCATTTACTCATATATGGGTTACAGGAGGAGGAGCTGCAGACAGCACTTGCCTCTGTGTGTTTCCGCCACAGGCAGTCTGTAGCCCATACTTGAACATGCCGATTTTTTGAGTTAATGCATGCTCTGTAGACATCATAATGAAATCTTGCGCATGTGCACTTAAGATGTTCATTTTATGCCCCCCCCCCACATCTTTTTGTGTGAGGGACAGTGACTTCTAGAGGCATAATTTTCAGACATCAGAGTGTAATGCTAAGAAAAGAGTTGGGTGGAGCCTGTAGAGCAGCAAACGTGTCATGGTCTTAGAGTAAGGAAGGAAATGGGCCCCCTGGCTTCTGTTTGAACTGTGAAATACAGTAATAGGGTTGAGTGGGCCCATCATGCCTCTGTGCCCTGATGCCACTGCACTTACTACACCAATGGAAGCTATGTCCATGGGTGCAGCTTTTAAGGGGAGGGTATCGATTCTACAGGCATGTGTATGCCCTGTCAGTTTTGATGCCAAACTCCTGGGATCTGCCCTTTCGGAAAGCAAAACCACTGCCAGCAGCCACTGAAGGACATGATTTCATGGCCGTGCAGTCTGCCCTGGACTGAGGCCTGGCTGAGGGGCATATTTATTATGTTAGTGCTTCACATCAACCACATCTCTTTAGGGTTACAATTTTATTGTTCATTCCTTTTCAGCTTCCAATACCACTTTCACCTCTTCTAAATCATTCTCCTCCGCACCACACCCAGCTCCATCTTTCATCTCTCTCAACTGCAACCAAAGTTCAACTCTTCTCTCTCATCTTACTTCAACTTTCACCTTCGATAATGAAGTCAGCCCTCAACCTGTGAGCCAGATGTACTATTCATAATTTGCGACCAGTATCTTTGCCACCAGTAAAGAATTTTGAGAACCAACCTATGTACTGATAGGTTAATTCCTAAAATTTTGAATCATAGTGGGTCGCAATCTGACTTTTGTCATGAATATTAATGAAGTAGGTCACAAATTGAGGCTCACTGCGATTGGAGGCCATTACAGGGATGGTTGTGACCACCATGTGTGTGATCGCTCTGAAATAAAGCAGACTTTTGTTTAAGTGTTTTTTCTTAGAGGAAAAAAAGATGCATTTACAAAAAAAACATTCTTTTCTTTTTAAAAGTTTGGTCCACAGCCTACTCTTCACCAATCTTTTACATTTAACAAAGAAGGAGAGGTCTAAAGCGGATTCCTTCGATTTTGCAAATGTATGACCATCTCCTTTGAGGTGCTAGTACATTTTCTATGTTTTTTGCCTGGATTTCAGTTGCAAAACATTAATGCATATGATGCTGATTCAGTATTTTGAAGAGATACCTATAACACTCGCCTTCCAGATTCCAAATAGGTATCCATTCAGAAACCCATTTTAGAAGTCAGAATATATTTAATGACTCCTAAAATATATTAGATAGAAAAAAGCATTTTAATGGTTGCAAACATTGGAGCATTTGTGTCCATTAAAATGCTTAGTACATCTGGCACTAAATTCTCAGCCCTTAATTCATCCTTTACTTCTTCCCTTTAATCTTCTCCTTTCCTTTTTCAATCTTCCTCTTTTCCTATTTTGTACTACCTTTCCTTTTGCGCCTTTACTTCTTTTTCAACCCACCCCTGTTCGCTCTCTGACACCATTTATTAAAACTGACTGCCCAGAGTTTAACTCTGATTTTGATACTTTCTCTTTACATCCTATTCTGTTCACTCTCCTCCCTATTATTATTACTTCAACCATTTCCACTCTTCCTGAAAATGTATCCTCCCACACTTTGCTTGAAACTCATCTATGCAGCTACCCCAGTCTAACTTTTGAAAACAAGAAGGTCACTATTGTGAAGGCACTTGCAGAGAAATTCACTGAGTACAGTTGGGGGAACTCAGTTGAGTGGGAGTAGCCTCATTGCACCTGATGGCCTGATATTTCCTATGTTTTCCATTCCATCTGAGCTTTTCTCTTACAATGTCTAACCTTAATACCATTCTGCATTCAAACGTATCTCATATTTTCCTGACATCAACGTTGATGTTGTGCCTTCAGTTCAGAGTAGCTACCTTGCTCTTACCTTTCCAATAAGGACATGTTTGCCCCCCATGAATGCTATGACTTCCTGTTACCTCCCCATATCTGTCCTCTCCTGTCCTGATCCCACCTTACCCATTTAAATTTCTTCTGAACATAGACCACTGCACAGTAGCTATCTTTCAAAAGATTTGTGGCACAGAACCCTTATTCAGGTTCTACTAGAACCTCTACATCTATCACTAGAACAGTACATTCCTCACTGTAGGGCCTTCTACATAACTGCAGTGCAGCCACGAAGTACAGATTGGATATTGCGCATATAACTGTTAGCCGCGATCTTGATTGTCTAATCCTGACTGAATCTTGGATGAACGACACCTCACAAAATACTATGGAGGTACCTCTTCCTCTTGATTTCTCCATCACTCATTGCGATTGAGAATGGAAGCCTGGTGCAGGGTCGACAGTTATAGACTCATGCTTTTGTGTTTCCTGCTTGAGATCGAGTCATTAGAAGCAGCTCCATCAAATTAAATATAGACTTCTACCCTCCTGGTAACACTTTAGTTTTCATTGAGCAAGGCATGCAACACATTTCAATCAATCAATCAAACATTTGTAGAGCACGCTACTCACCCGTGAGGGTCTCAAGGCGCTAGAGGGGGTGGGGGATGAAGCAGCTACTGATCGAACAGCCAGGTCTTGAGAAGTCTCCTGAAGGTCAGCAGGTCTTGGGTCTGTCGCAGGTGGATGGGGAGGGTGTTTTATGTCTTGGCGGCTAGGTGGGAGAAAGATCTGCCGCCGGTGGTCGTTCGGCGGATGCGTGGGACGGTGGCGAGGGCGAGGTCAGCGGAGCGAAGCTGGCGGTTCGGGGTGTAGAAGGTGAGTCGTTCGTTGAGGTATGCTGGTCCGGCGTTGTGGAGTGCCTTGTCAGCGTGGGTGAGGAGCTTGAAGGTGATCCTCTTGTTGACCGGGAGCCAGTGCAGGTCTCTCAGGTGGGCGGTGATGAGGCTGTGGTGAGGGATTCCGAGGATGAGGCGTGCGGAGGCGTTTTGTATGTGTTGGAGTCTTTTCTGGAGTTTGGCCGTGGTTCCCGCGTAGAGGGCGTTGCCGTAGTCCAGCCTGCTGCTGACGAGGGCTTGGGTGACCGTTCTTCTTGTTTCGGTGGGGATCCATCTGTAGATCTTGCGGAGCATGCGGAGGGTGTTGAAGCAGGAGGAGGAGACAGCGTTGACTTGCTGGGCCATAGAGAGCGTTGATGCCAGGATGAACCCCATGTTGCGTGCGTGGTTGTTGGGTGTCGGGGCAGTTCCTAACGTGGCCGGCCACCAGGAGTCGTCCCATGCGCACGGGGTGGAGCCGAGGATGAGGACCTCCGTCTTGTCAGAGTTCAGTTTCAGACGGCTGGTCTTCATCCACTCTGCGACAGCCTTCATTCCCTCGTGAAGGTTGGATTTGGCGGTGGCCGGGTCCTTGGTGAGGGAGACGATCAGCTGGGTGTCGTCGGCGTACGAGATAATGTTGAGGTGGTGCGCTCGGACGATGTTGGCAAGCGGTGCCATGTAGATGTTGAAGAGGGTCGGGCTGAGGGATGATCCTTGGGGTACACCGCAGGTGATTGTGGTGGCTTCGGATCGGAATGGGGGAGGCGGACTCGCTGGGTTCTGCCGGTGAGGAAGGAGGTGATCCAGTTCAGGGTTTTGTCACGGATCCCTGCGTCGTGGAGGCGTGTGTACAGGGTGTGGTGGCAGATGGTGTCGAAGGCGGCCGAGAGGTCCAGGAGGATGAGGGCCGCTGTTTCGCCGTTGTCCAGCAGGGTTCTGATGTCGTCGGTGGCGGGGATGAGGGCGGTTTTGGTGCTGTGATTGCTGCGGAAAACGGATTGGGAGGAGTCCAGGATTTTGTTCTCCTCCAGGAAGTGGGTCAGTTGTCTGTTGGTGGTCTTCTCAATGACTTTTGCTGGGAACGGGAGCAGGGAGTTGGGTCGGAAGTTCTTGAGGTCCTTTGGGTCTGCTTTAGGTTTCTTAAGTAGGGCGTTGATCTCGGCGTGTTTCCAGCTCTCCGGGAAGGTGGCGGTTTCGAAGGAGATGTTGTTGATCTTTCGGAGTTGGGGTGCGATGATGGAGCTTGCTTTGTTGAAGATGTGGTGGGGGCAAGGGTCGGAGGGTGAGCCGGAATGGATGGTGTTCATGATTTTGATGGTGTCTTCGTCGTTGATGTTGTTCCAGGAGAGCAGGAGGTCGGTGTGTTTGGTGGGCGTTGAGTCGGGGGTATCGGCGTCTGTCGTCGAAGCTGTCGTGGATGTCTGCGATCTTGCGGTGGAAGAAGGTGGCTAGGGAGTTGCAGAGTTCTTGCGACGGCGGGATGTCGTTGGAGCTGGAGCTGGGGGAGGCGACTTCTTTCACGATGTTGAAGAGCTCTTTGCTGTTTGTGTGCGTTGTTGTCGATGCGTTCCTTGAAGGAGGTCCTTTTGGCGGATGAGTTGGTGGTGCTTGCGTCTGGCGTTCTTGAGGGCTGCGTGGCTGTCTGGTCTTGGCGCCACTGCTTCTCGAGTCTTCGGCAGGTTTGCTTGGAAGTCTGGAGGTCGGCGTTGAACCAGATGGCTCTCGTGTCGGTGCGCCTGTTAGAGGGTTTTCTGATCGGGGCGAGGGTGTTGGCGCAGTCGTTGATCCATTGTCTGAAGTTGTGGGTCGCTGCGTCGTGTCCGTGGGCTCGGGTGGAGGGTCTCGGGCGAGACTGGTGAGGAGCTGGTCTTCGGTGACTTTGTTCCAGCTGCGGTGTGGGATTCGTTGCGGTTGGCTGTGCGCGGTGTGTTTCTCGAAGGAGAAGTGGATGCAGTGGTGGTTGGTCCAGTGGAGTTCGGTGGTGTGGCTGAAGGTGACGTGGTTGCTGGCGGAGAAGATGGGGTCGAGCGTGTGTCCGGCGGAGTGGGTGGGTGTTGTGACGAGCTGTTTGAGTCCGAGGTTGTCGATCAGGGTTGTGGAGTTGCTGTCGTTGGCGTTCACATTTAAAATAAACTTGCAGTCTCTGATTCAAATGTTTACCTAGTGGATTTTAACCTTATCTATGGCGATTCAGTTAGCAATGTTGTCATTATATTTACCTTGTCCCTACTAGGTAATGATCTGATTCAGCATTGCTGCAACTTCAAAGACTCCTCCTTGATTTAACCATTCAATAAATATTTGCTTCCTAGTGTAGACTCAATTCCTATGGATGGGCCGGTCATTTTATTGATTTCTGTGTACAGCAATACTTCGATTAATCAAAAATGGTGATATCCTGCTACAGAGTTACTAAAAATATTGATATCAACACACAGGTCATTGGGCCGCCAATAACCTTTCTCCTGTCTAGCATGACCAAGATGTCAACACCGCGATCACTAAATTACAAACAACAATGAATGCATTGCTTAAGCTCTAGAAGCTTTAGCATCCTTTAGGAGGAAAGAGAAAATGTACATTTTGTTCTATAAGAGCACAAGGAAAATAGTTTTTTACTTCCACGGATAGTTTTTTACTTTACATGGCTATTCATCAGTGCGCAACAGTAGTTGTCAGCCTGACTGCAGGGAATACTGTTACATGTAAAAGGGTAGAGTATGCTTCATGGTGGTCCAATTCCAATATTGCGCTCCAATCTTGCTATGGATTAAATGCATGTGCAGTTTCAGAAGATTCTAGAGCATCACTTAGTGTATCATGTGCAAGAGTGTTTTAATAAATGAGGAGGTGTTCTTTAAATTATTTTAATAAACGAGGTGTTGCTCTACTTATGAGGCTTAGGTATGGATTACCACTCAGCCACATTAACAAGTCCAGCATTTTCCACAACCAGTTAATGAAGCCAATGAATTAGTAAAAGAGGAATACACAGAGCCCCGTTTATATTTTGGAGGTCAGGCTGTCCTCCGTCAGGATGGCCAAGTAAATCACTCTGTCGGCCTAGACAGTAGGCAGTCCCGACGGCCATGCTGGACCGACGATCATTTCTAGCATTCAAAGGAACCACTATCAAGGTGGTTTCCTGTGAATGCATTGTAACTTTGATGTATGTCTCTGTCAAACAAGACAGGGCAGTATGACAAAGTTGGAAAGATTTTTATATTTTCAAAAAAGAAAATCGCAAAGTGGGAGGGAGGTTTTCCTGGCAGTGACGGGCAGTGAAAACTGGCCTGTATGTCTGCACCTCTTAATTAGGTCGGTGGACATAGAGGTCAACTTCAGATGGCGCTCACTCTATTGGCACGTTGGAGGGGTGTAACCATGGCAGAGACGAAGTGGTCTCTGCTGTGGTTACACCAAAGGTCCGCCTGCATTTAAATCGGGCAGGCAGACCATTATGTTGGTGTTAAGGATACTCTGTCACTGTTGCAATGGAGTATCCTTACTGCCAACATAATTCAACCCCTTAATGACCTGAGTGCATCAATACCACTATTCCATATGCAGTAATTTCTGCATGGCCAGATCACAATGCTGTGTGGTCACAAGCGGGTGCTTTCCCTCAAAGTACCGTAGGCACATATCAAAAAGTAGTGGTGATTAATGGCCCCTGTAGCCAATCAGGTAGGGGGAGGCAGGGGAGGTGTACATGAAGAACATGGAGTATGCCTTACACCCTTGGACTATTGTTTCTTTGGTCATGTGTGCTGGGAAGTCCATTGTGCTACTCTTGCCAGTTGTAATGGTGCATTAATTGACACAGGGGTATCTTTCAAACCCTATTCAACAGACGGCATTGTTGGTGATTCATGAGACAAGGATTTATCAATCAATCATCAAGAACTTAAAGTCACGGGAGATTGGGCACACATGCTATGAAGGCTCTACTACAAATGACAGATTAAGAGTACCAAATTCAGCTCATGCAGTGACCAATTATTAATTTATTTAGACAAAAATATAACAACACAGTGATGCAACTGGGAGAGCGAGGAAGGAAAGGGGACGGAAGAGGAGGTATCGGGTGGTGGGAGGGTATGAAAAAGAGGGTATAGGAGAACATTGAAACAGGCCTTTAAAAGCCATTTACATGACCATCAATTAAAGGACCTGTATATCAAACTTTCAACTTTTTGTTTTTATTTTCAAAAACAAAATCCCAAAGAGGGATTTTGTTTTTGAAACAAAAAAAACCAATGAGCAGCTTCGCCCTGGAAGTTTTCAGTTTTCACTGCCCCTTAGGGCGGGTGGAAAAATGTCAAAAACTAAGATCCCATTACTCTATTGGGCCATCGGGGGTGTATGTCAGCGGCGGAGATGGGCTATAACACCCCCATCAACATACTGAAGGTTCGCCTGATGCTAAAGGCGGCGGGTGGACCTTCAGTTTGGCGGAGAGGGGTCTCCGCCACCGTTGTGGCAGAGTATCCTCTCCTGCAAACTCTAAATCGGGCCCTACACATACTACAAAAATCAACATAACCGGAAGAACATATTCTGCCCTGTGACCAGAGGAGTGTGAAATTGTGTATTTAATGCAAATTTCATGAAATTTCACAAAATTACACTTTCACCACTGCAACGTACAGTTTACGGGGGTCATGCAGTTTTTTTCAAGTGTCTGTCGAGATACTGGCAGGAGAATGGTTTGAGCTGAAAATGTCTCCCCCATTCCCTCCGGTATCTCCGGAGAGTTT
Source organism: Calotriton arnoldi (assembly GCA_963921515.1). Taxonomy (NCBI): domain Eukaryota; kingdom Metazoa; phylum Chordata; class Amphibia; order Caudata; family Salamandridae; genus Calotriton; species Calotriton arnoldi. The sequence goes on along the minus strand of CAWUFW010003467.1, from coordinate 1,665,272 downwards.
TTTTATTTGAGTTGTTCACTTGCTTAAAAACGTTACATGAAATTGCATAACACAAAATTCACAAATCGCAAAATAGGCAAATTTTGCAAATTGCACCAGCATAATTAAAATTTTGTCCAGCACTAAATGTAATGTATTGGGCATTAGATCACTATAGTGTACAATGCACCAAGTTATAAAGCAATGATTACTTCACTAAAGACAAGTCTACATTTGCACAATCAAACTGGAATTCCTTCTTGGCTATACTTGGTAACAAGGCTTGTCCTGCCCTCTCTTTAAAGCTTGATGTACAGAACAAGTTGTCAAAAGTTATTCGCTTGTGCTGTTAAATTAATACAAGTGAAATTAGTACAGGTCTAGTAAAGCTACTACTAAAATAATATAACCAAACCTTTGTACATAAACCATCACCTATACTAGCACACACTCATGATGGAAAGTTCTGAAATATTTTTGCCTTTTTGCATTATATCATGCATTGAGACAATAAACTGAGAGAACTAGATTTCTGAGGTGCTGCTTGGTAAAACCCATAACCCTCGTGGTGGCCCTTTCTGCAGCGTCATGCTCAAACTTTTTGCCTTCACTCTCCTGTTTTCTGAACTTATTTTTGTTGGCTTTTAGGACTTTGCTCACTTTACCACTGCTAACCAGTGCTGAAGTGCCTCTGCTCCAGTGAGGGTTTCTTCTCGAGGGCGGGGGAGTGTCGCCTCCCCACCTGCTGCAAGTAATTCATTGCCATTTTATTTTTACCGGTGCAGTGCGCACTGCAGCAGTGCCAGCCCCGAGCCCAGGGATATGCTGGGCGTGTCCTCTGCTGCTGATTGGCAGCAGAGGAGGATTTCAGCCAGGCCGACTGAACGCTCCAAAGTGTTCATGTCACTTTTGCCAGCTGTTTTGTACCGGCCAAAGTGACATACGCACTTTGTAGCTCTCCACTGAGCTGTCTAGAGACACCTGTGAGGAGACCAAGTACAGGCCTCAATGGCCTGAAGGAGCGTCCAGCCAGCCCGCTCCATCCAAACCATGCGCTTCTCTCATGCTGCTTAACAGCATGAGAGCAGCGTCTGGATTGGTCAGGGGCGCTCTTCATGCATAGGAGAAGGAGATGTAAACTGAGGAGGACGCGCAGTCTATGGGTAAGTGCCGTTTTATTTCATTTTATTTAATATGTGTAGTGCAGTAAAGTGTAGTGGTTGTGTTTTATTTTGTAGTTAGTGTTATGTTTTTTAGGGGCTTTTGGAGGGAGGGGGTATTTAATTTTGGGCTTTTGGAGGGAGGGGTGATTTACTTTGGGGTTTTGGAGGGAGGGGGTGTTTTATTTTGTTTCTTTGGGAAGTGGTGGGGCACTTTACTCGCCCCACCACCTTCAAAGGGTACCAGCTGCCCCTGTTGTGCTCTCTCCTTAAAACATGGTAGAATTGGCTTATAACCAATTGGTATTTTTAATTTACTTGTAAGTCCCTGGTAAAGTGTTAGTATGTGTACCCAAGGCCTGTAAATTAAATGTTACCAGTGGTCCTGCAGCACTGTCTGTGCCACCCACTTAAGAAACCCTTTGAACATGTCTCAGGCCTGCCATTGCAGCCTGTGCGTGCAGTTTTAACCTGCTATTTCAACCTGTCAAAACAAAATTGTTGCCAGGCCATGCCTTCCTTTTTAATACATATAAGTCACGCCTAGAGTAGGCCGTGGACAGCCCAGAGAGCAGAGTGCAGTGTATTTAAAAAGTTGGACATGTACTTTTGAGTTTTACATGTCCTGGTAGTGAAAAATTCTTAAATTAGTTTTTCACTACTGCAAGACCTACCTCTCCCATAGGATAACATTGAAGTTACCTTATTACATTTAGTAAGCTGTAATTTCCAAATGGGAGCAGGTAAGCAGTTCATGTTTGTTGTCTTTGGAATTGTAATGAAAAATCCTAAATTATGGTGAAGTCGGATTTTAAATGACAATTTTTAAAATGTCACTTTTAGAAAGTTGGCATATTCCTGCCTTAGCCATTTGGTGCCTGCAGACTGTCTCTGGATCACATGATTGGGTGTTTTTACCAGTTTTGCTTTGTGTATTTCTCCTAGACAGCCACACACAATAGGGAGCTTGTGTGAGCCTGGATGGGCCATCACTGGCAAGATGGGAGGGAGGAGCTGGGCACAGTGCCACTTACACTTGAATAAGCTATGTTTTGCCTCCACACAAAGGCCTGCATACCCCCTGCAGTTAGTCTGGAGCAAAAACAGGGACGGCAGTGCACATGTGCACTGCAAAGGCATGCCTCTAGAAGCTTCTCCCCACTTCAAAGACACAACTGGCTATAAATATTGGACCTTTGACACTATCTCTTCAGTACACTTCTACACCTATGCCTGTACTCTGCTAGAAAGAAGGAATGCTGTGCCATTGAAAGGACTGCCACTCTGTTGGACTGCCGCTGTAAAGGTCTGCTGCCCTGCTGTGCTGACCTGCTGCCCTGCTGCCCTCTTGCCTGGGTGAGAAGGACTGGACCAGGATGCCGGAGTGACACCAAGAGCTAGTTGGCTGGCCTCCGGTTCAGAAGTCTCAGGGACATAACAGCATCCAACAACCTTGAACCCAGCACCTGTACTCTGCCATCTGTGAGTTATGCCCTCCCAAGCTGTGCCACCCCACTCATGGGCCCTTGGAAGTTGGCCTGAAGGTGCAAGCCCAGCTGTGGTCCCCATCGGATTCAGAGCGAAGCAACAGTGATGTCCCGCAAAGCCTTGCCGCACAGCTGCCGGCCTCACCGGAACCAATTTGAAGCCTCTCAAAGCGTCGCCTCACAGCTGCCAGCTTCTTCAGAACTGACGCAAAGCGACTCAAAGCTGCACTAAGTTATTCCGCCTAGCTCATTGGAACTGACACACAGAGACGCGAAGCCCTGCAAAGCCTCGCCGCACAACTTCATCGGAACCGATGTCAGACAATGTGAAGTCTCGCAAAGCAATGCTGCACAAGACTGTAGGAAGGTGGAATCTGACTATATGGTTGCCCCCACTTTTTTATGGTGTTTTGCTGGTTTATGACTTAGTTGGACTGGGATCCTGCTATTCAGGGCCCCAGTCTATCTGCTTTCTCTGTAAAAAGGTTTCCATGTGCCTTAGGCACATCTCTGATTGGAATCTGGAGTGCCCTTATAAGTCCCTAGTATATGGTATACTATGTACCAAGGTACCTCAGAGGCCTACCAAGGGCTGCAGCATGTATTATGCCACCCCTGGAAGGCCATCCAAACTGACACCACAGGTCTGCTACTGCAGCCTGGGTAAGGTGGTGCATGCACTCCTTACTGTGATATAGGTTACCTATATCACTAAATACATACACACATATAAACCTATAAGTCACTCCTAAGGCAGGCCTTATCAATCCTAAAGGCAGAGTGCATGGTTCCTATGTGAGAGGGTGCCCCTGCATGAGCAGGGCCCCTCTGCAGCGTTCGGAGACCATCTCTGATGCTGTTTGTAGTGCAGCCTGACCATATACTCTTAAGCGCATTATATCCTCGCGGTAAAATGCTAACTTTGGAATGGCTGCACCTAAACATGTCGTGTTTGGTGTCAAACATCTTGGAATACAACCCCCCCCCCGCCAATCCTGGCGGCGGGGGTAGCATTCCACCCTTATAGAGGGAAAGACATGTTAACTCTGACTAGTCCGGTAACTTCTTTCCAGAGCCCTGGCATCACAAAATGGATGCTGCTGCCACAGACACGAGTCTGGCCTCCTGCTGCTGGACGAAACTCCGGCAGGGGAGGCCTGGACAATAGGTTTCCTGTCCCAGGGAGGTGTGACCACCTCCCCAGACAGGACAATGTGTATTGGGGCTGGGCGGGAGCACTTTCGGGTGCTTTGAAGTCCTGCACTGGGGGCACATTTGGTGTCCCTGTGCATACCCCAGTTCAAACCGGATCAGGGGCTTGCAGCCCCTGCTTTGGCGTGAACTGGACAAAGGGATAGGGGTGTAGCCACCCCTCTGCCCTGACCCACCCATAGGTGGGGCCACAGAGTAGTCCAACCCCTATCTTTAGTATAAAGGTAGGAACCCAGTCCCTAGGACTTTAGATTATCCCTGGACGAAACTCTGAAACTGAATCCTGGACCTTCGACGCTCTACTCACGATTAGAGGACAGAAGAATCTCCCTTGGGGTCAAGGAGTGACTCCCCTGCTTGGCAGGCACCAAAGAAGCATCTGTCCAGTTCGCATTTCTGAAGCTCCCGTCGGACGCCGAACTCATCGCATCACCAGAGGTGGATTCTCAGACTTCCCCGAGGCTACCCTGAGTCCCCAGCCAAGCTGAGGCCCGTGGCTATCGTGGGTGACTTGAGACCGTGACCCCTGGACACCGAGCACATTTGCAAGTGCATCCTCTTCTGGGTCTCCCAAGAAGTCGTGCTTTGGGCTCCGAGTAGCCCTAGCCTCCAGCACCACCTGCACCGAAGATCACTGGCCCCCACTCCACGAGTGTCCTGTAAGCCAGATCCACTTTGCGGTCGCTAGCCCGTTGGCTAGTAGCCCTTAACGAAGGCCAATCTTTTTCTAACTTGGCATCCTGATTGCTCCAGGCCTGCCCTCACTTACCCTTGCTGGGTGAGTTCCACAGACCTTGCTGGTCTGCACCATCGACGATCTTCCTCTGCATTGAGACTTGCCGTTGCGAAGGCTTGTTGGGTCCAATCCAGTCACCGACACCTCAGCACTCGACAGACATCGTGTACCAGCCCGAATCCTGCTCCTGGTCACCGACAACGCCTCCTGGACCTCGTGGCTGAAGAGTCAAGACGACCGTCAACGCACCTGAAGCACTCGACATCGGTGGGCATCTGTCCATCGCCTTCCTGGTCACTGGCTAGTGACCCAGACTCTGTCCCCTCTGCTTTCAGGTTCTTCAGAACTCTGATCCACTCTTGGATCCACCCGGACACTTTTCACTTGGTCGCCAGCAGCACTTTGCAGCAGATCGCCATTCAAATCGACGACGAAACCCGACCCCGAAAGGCACCTTTGCACCCGGCTTCCCTGGGTGAGGTAACACGAGTACTCCGGTGCTCCCGTGGGTAGAGACTCTTCAAAGTCCTAGATCTCAAAGGGTTTGGTCCAAGTCCTCTTTTAAGTGTCCCTTTTTTCTAATTTCCCGATCACGACTTTCTCCATAGAAGTCAACGGCGTATCGCGGTTGTGTATTTACACTGCACGCGTCTCCCGTGGGTCCCCTGTGTCACTACCTTGGGTGGTTCCTTGTGGTCCAAGCACTTCTAGAGGCTCTAGGCCTAGTGTCTAGTTCAGTCGTGGTTCTTATACCACTTTATTGGTATATGGTTTGGTACGCCCCTAGGCGTACCAAACGTGTATTTGTGCTATTACTGTGTTTAAATAACTTCTAACTTATGTACATCGAACTCTAGCCTCATAAAGAGACTAGAGGGGTGTGTTTAGCAATAAATACATATATTTTGAATATATACCTGGTGTGGTGCTTTTTCATTTGATCACTCAAGAGATTATAGACTGGTAAAACAAGCTGCTTTACATTCCTTCAAGACTTAGCCTGAAGGCTGCTCTCCATAGCTACCACTAGGATAGCTTTCAATAAGGTTGTCTTTAACCTATCTCCAATAAGGGGTTGTTTGGACTGGTGCAAGGTGCCCACTATAATTAGTGGACAGCATATACCAGGCCAACTTCTCACATTGGTGTGCAGCGTGTGGGATTCCAGCTTGCTATTGTTTTACCAGATAATCTCAATTGAATTGATCAACTGAAAACCACTAAAGGTACCTAAGGTACATATAATAAGCTTAGAATACAGTAAGTTCTATTGAACTTAGAGTTGTGTGTTAAGGGATGGCACAACCCTTTCTACAACTCAAGAGAGTTTAGTAGGCCACACTAGAGTAGGTAGTGCATACACCACACCACACTAGTAATGTCTTTAAGGATAGGATCTAAAGAATCCTTGCAGGAAGCCATTGAGCTTCCACCCTCCAAGTATGATACACTCCCATTCTTGGAATTGAGAGCTTTATGCAACTTGAGAAAAATAAGGACAGGCCAAAGCCCCACCACCCAACACCTCAAGGAGTTGTTGGTGGCTTATGACCTTAGTAAGCCCTTGGGGACTGAAGGGGTAGGAGCTGAGAGTGGGGCAGAAGATGAGGATGGGACCAGGGGTACCAGTACCCCCAGCCCCCCCTCTGAAACTGACCAGGAGGGCGACAATGGCCCTGACCTGGATAATCCAACCCCTCCTGAGGAAGATGAAGAGGAGGATCAGAATGATGCCCCCTTTGTCCCCCCAGGAAGGATTGTGAGTGTGCCCAGGAAGACTAGATCTCCTTCTCAGGAGTCTAACCACTCTGGCACCTCCATAGGGAGCTCTATCTCCTCTCACAGGAGGGAATCCTCTCATGAGAGAAGAGACAGACTGGTCCAGTATGAGGAAACTCAGCTGGAAATCAGAAAAAAGCAATTGGCTTTAGATAGGGAATCCCTAGATCTCCTTAGAGAGAGAAGAAAGTTGGGACTAGAGTCCCATGGTGGCAGCCATGTCCCTAGAGATAGGGAAAGGTCCTATGACCATAGGAACCTAAACAAGATTGTCCCTCCCTACCAGAGTGGGGATGACATCCACAAATGGATAACTGCACTGGAGAGGGCCTGTAAAGTTCAGAAGGTCCCCCAGAGGCAGTGGGCAGCAATCTTGTGGCTCTCCTTTGCAGACAAAGGTAGAGACAAGCTCCTCACTGTAAGAGAAGAGGATGCTGACAATTACACAGTCTTGAAGAGTGCTCTGATAGATGGGTTTGGCCTAACCACTGAACAGTATAGGTTGAAGTTCAGAGACACCCAAAAAGCTCAGACTCAAGACTGGGTTGATTTTGTAGATTGTGCTACAAAGGCTCTGGAAGGTTGGATACATGGCAACAAAGTGCATGACTTTTTAGGATTGTACAATTTGATTATGAGGGAGCAGATCCTTAATAATTGTCAAAACCAGCTTTTGCACCAGTATCTGGTGGACTCTGATCTGACCTCTCCCAAGAATTGGGAAAGAAGGCAGACAAATGGGTCAGAACCAGAGTAAAAACTAGAAATCAGGGTGGTGACCAGAAGAAAGATTCTACTAAGTCCCAAGAGAAAGGTGGGGATAAATCTAAGGATAAGTCCACTACAGGGCCCCAAAATTCCTCTTCTGGGGGTGGGTCCCAAACTCCTTCCTCTCCTGAAAAGAAACCATATTGCCATGTTCTGTAAAAGCCTGGGCACTGGAAATCTGATCCCAGTTGCCCCAGGATTGGCAATAAAGAAAATGTTCCCCAGCAACTACTAACCCCCCTCCTGGTACTACCAGTAGTAATCCTCCAGTTGGGAGTAGTGCACCCAAAAAGTTAGGTGCTTTTGCAACAGGAACAGAGGTGGGCCCTGGTTCAGACAGGGACCCCTCAACAGACTCCTCTGACTCTGATGGTGGTGTAGGATTTGCCACCTTTACCATGGGTCCCACAGCAATGGGCAGGTACAGACTGGAGCCAATGATTAATGGTCAGAAAGCTGTGGCATTTAGGGACACAGGGGCTAGTGTCACCATGGTGGCAGGGAAACTAGTCCCCCTCACCAGCTTTTACCTGAGTTTAAATACCAGGTGACCAACATTGATGGTGTCAGAACAGATCACCCCATGGCCATAGTCAATCTCAACTGGGAGGGGGTCACAGGCCCAAAGAGAGTGGCAGTGTCCCCCACCTTACCTGTAGATTGCCTGATGGGCAATAATCTGGAGATTTCAGCCTGGGCTGAAGTTGAACACCAAACCCACCTTAGGATGTTGGGCGTCCCTGTAAAGGTTAGTGGGGCTGTAATGGCCACAGCCCCAGCCCAAGAATTTGGAGAGATGGAGCCTGAAAGAATGGCCCACTCTCCCCAAAAAGAGAGCACAAGGGTTGAAGAAAAGTCTTCTTCCCTCCAGACAGTAGGTAAGGGTCAGCCTCCTCAGGGAACTGACCCTACCCCTAGTGAAGGAACTGCCCCAGAGGTAGTCAGGCCTGGCCTGGCCACTCCCCTGATGGCAGAGGACCCTTCCAAGGTGGTACCCAGTCTGGAGCAGGTAACCTGCCCTCTCTACCCTGCCTCAGCCAGCCCAGGGCTGCAGAGGTCAGGGAGGTCAGTGGACCCCCAGGGCCCCCTGTCCAGAGGAACCCCCCATCAGCAGATTAGGGGCACCCAGCCTAGTAGCCCTAGCCTGGTGAAAACTCCTCTACACACTGAGGGATCCCCCATGCCTTTATGTAGGGACCTCCCCAGAAGGACTCTGGTAGGCAAGGGCAAACCTGGGACCTGAAGGTTCCAAACCTGCCATGTCCCTCCAGTAGTCCATCCAAAGGGACCCAACCCCCAGCTGTAGGCAGCCAGAGGTTGACCCTTAGAGCAAAGTGCAACTCAGTCATGGAAAGACAGGCATACATAGTGACCAGTGATCTGAGGAAGCTGAGGCCAACATTCCTAGGGCCTCACTTCCCTACTCAGACACCTCACCAGCCTTGTACTTTACCTAAGCACACCACAGGTAGTGATTCCCCATGGTGGAGACCCTCTCATACCCTTAGGGTGAGGGATTGCTTAGTGGACCATAAGACAGGGGGCAACCATGCTAGTGCAGGTGCTTCCTTATATGACCACTTAGTCAAAAAAGGCTCAACTGGCCAAGGTTAGCCTTATCTCCTTTCGTTTGGGAGGGGGGGGTTATGTAGGAAGGTGGAATCTGACTATATGGTTGCCCCCACTTTTTTTATGGTGTTTTGCTGGTTTATGACTTAGTTGGACTGGGATCCTGCTATTCAGGGCCCCAGTCTATCTGCTTTCTCTGTAAAGGTTTCCATGTGCCTTAGGCACATCTCTGATTGGAATCTGGAGTGCCCTTATAAGTCCCTAGTATATGGTATACTATGTACCAAGGGCATAGGTACCTCAGAGGCCTACCAAGGGCTGCAGCATGTATTATGCCACCCCTGGAAGGCCATCCAAACTGACACCACAGGTCTGCTACTGCAGCCTGGGTAAGGTGGTGCATGCACTCCTTACTGTGATATAGGTTACCTATATCACTAAATACATACACACATATAAACCTATAAGTCACTCCTAAGGCAGGCCTTATCAATCCTAAAGGCAGAGTGCATGGTTCCTATGTGAGAGGGTGCCCCTGCATGAGCAGGGCCCCTCTGCAGCGTTCGGAGACTATCTCTGATGCTGTTTGTAGTGCAGCCTGACCATATACTCTTAAGCGCATTATATCCTCGCGGTAAAATGCTAACTTTGGAATGGCTGCACCTAAACATGTCGTGTTTGGTGTCAAACATCTTGGAATACTACCCCCCGCCAATCCTGGTGGCGGGGGTAGCATTCCACCCTTCTAGAGGGAAAGACATGTTAACTCTGACTAGTCCGGTAACTTCTTTCCAGAGCCCTGGCATCACAAAATGGATGCTGCTGCCACAGACACGAGTCTGGCCTCCTGCTGCTGGACGAAACTCCGGCAGGGGAGGCCTGGACAATAGGTTTCCTGTCCCAGGGAGGTGTGACCACCTCCCCAGACAGGATAATGTGTATTGGGGCTGGGCGGGAGCACTTTCGGGTGCTTTGAAGTCCTGCACTGGGGGCACATTTGGTGTCCCTGTGCATACCCCAGTTCAAACCGGATCAGGGGCTTGCAGCCCCTGCTTTGGCGCAAACTGGACAAAGGGAAAGGGGTGTAGCCACCCCTCTGCCCTGACCCACCCATAGGTGGGGCCACAGAGTAGTCCAACCCCTATCTTTAGTATAAAGGTAGGAACCCAGTCCTTAGGACTTTAGATTATCCCTGGACGAAACTCTGAAACTGAATCCTGGACCTTCGACGCTCTACTCACGATTAGAGGACAGAAGAATCTCCCTTGGGGTCAAGGAGTGACTCCCCTGCTTGGCAGGCACCAAAGAAGCATCTGTCCGGTTCGCATTTCTGAAGCTCCCGTCGGACGCCGAAGTCATCGCATCACCAGAGGTGGATTCTCAGACTTCCCCGGGGCTCCCCTGAGTCCCCAGCCAAGCTGAGGCCCGTGGCTATCGTGGGTGACTTGAGACCGTGACCCCTGGACACCGAGCACATTTGCAAGTGCATCCTCTTCTGGGTCTCCCAAGAAGTCGTACTTTGGGCTCCGAGTAGCCCTAGCCTCCAGCACCACATGCACCGAAGATCACTGGCCCCCACTCCACGAGTGTCCTGTAAGCCAGATCCACGTGCAGCGTCACGAGGCCCCTTCGCGGTCGCTAGCCCGTTGGCTAGTAGCCCTTAACGAAAGCCAATCTTTTTCTAACTTGGCATCCTGGTTGCTCCAGGCCTGCCCTCACTTACCTTCGCTGGGTGAGTTCTACAGACCTTGCTGGTCTGCACCATCGACGATCTTCTTCTGCATCAAGACTTGCCGTTGCCAAGGCTTGTTGGGTCCAATCCGGTCGCCGACACCTCAGCACTCGACAGACATCGTGTACCAGCCCGAATCCTGCTCCTGGTCGCCGACAACGCCTCCTGGACCTTGTGGCTGAAGAGTCAAGAATCAACGCACCTGAAGCACTCGACATCGGTGGGCATCTGTCCATCGCCTTCCTGGTCACTGGCTAGTGACCCAGACTCTGTCCCCTCTGCTTTCAGGTTCTTCAGAACTCCGATCCACTCTTGGATCCACCCGGACACTTTTCACTTGGTCGCCAGCAGCACTTTGCAGCAGATCGCCATTCAAATCGACGACGAAACCCGACCCCGAAAGGCACCTATGCACCCGGCTTCCTGGGTGAGGTAACACGAGTACTCCGGTGCTCCCGTGGGTAGAGACTCTTCAAAGTCCTAGATCTCAAAGGGTTTGGTCCAAGTCCTCTTTTAAGTGTCCCTTTTTTCTAATTTCCCGATCACGACTTTCTCCATAGAAGTCAACGGCGTATCGCGGTTGTGTATTTACACTGCACGCGTCTCCCGTGGGTCCCCTGTGTCACTACCTTGGGTGGTTCCTTGTGGTCCAAGCACTTCTAGAGGCTCTAGGCCTAGTGTCTAGTTCAGTCGTGGTTCTTATACCACTTTATTGGTATATGGTTTGGTACGCCCTAGGGCCCAAACGTGTATTTGTGCTATTACTGTGTTTAAATAACTTCTAACTTATGTATTTCGAACTCTAGCCTCATAAAGAGACTAGAGGGGTGTGTTTAGCAATAAATACATATATTTTGAATATATACCTGGTGTGGTGCTCTTTCATTTGATCACTCAAGAGATTATAGACTGGTAAAACAAGCTGCTTTACATTCCTTCAAGACTTAGCCTGAAGGCTGCTCTCCATAGCTACCACTAGGATAGCTTTCAATAAGGTTGTCTTTAACCTATCTCCAATAAGGGGTTGTTTGGACTGGTGCAAGGTGCCCACTATAATTAGTGGACAGCATGTACCAGGCCAACTTCTCACAAAGACCATGTGCCAGGATTTAAGGTTGTGTGTTCAGTGGACCCAAGTGGGTCCCTGTAGCCAGGCTGCACTCTTTCGCGGTCGGCTTGAACTTGTGACTTTGTCCTGGTCCGGCTTGACCAGATAACCACAGTTGGAGCTTTGTGGTTTTCTGGTGCTATTTTCACTGAAATCTTTAAACCTGCATATCTCTGCTTCTACTGATTGGATTTTTGTTGTTTGGGTCTTGTTTTATTGATTAAAAATCACTCTATTTTAATACCCTGCATCCTACTCCTTCGTGATGTTGGTCATTGTCCCTTCCCCAGTACAGTACTGTTTCTTCTGTGGTGGTTTACATTCTGCTAGACCCAGTCCACCTCCCTTTGTTGACCCCCAGGATGTGTAGGTTGTAGGGCTTCATTTCAGATGTTACTTCAAGAAGCTTTCCTGTGTCATACATAGTCCGTATGCTCTAGAATCAGATTCTGATTGTACACTTGGCACTCAGAACTTCCGTCATCCTGTCAGTAGTTTCCTTACGGCTTTGACTACTGCCAATCATGCATGTCTCATGCAGAGATGCTGTTAGTCTCTTGTGCCTAGAAGATTAAGTGGTTCTTGCTGCTGTTTCCATAACAAATACTTTTTATCGGACAAGGTTGTTAACCTTGTGCACAAACCCATACGTAGATGAACAGTGAATCGCGCATGGGCTGATCTCAACCCTGCCAGGAGATTAAGCTCTGGGCAGCATAGCTCTCCACGTCACTGAGATGTGCAAGCCCCTCAACCACTTCAAAGCGGCGATCCTCTGAGGAGAGGTGCGTGTATAGCACAATGCAATTATTTTCCGCGAGGTTGTGCTTCTCTGACAGGCACTATGAATTAACTACCTGAGTCCCAACATGGGGCTGTTTTTACATAATTTCTAGTTAGGTACTTCTAAGGTCTTGATACCTGGAATTTCTTGGTATGAAAACAACACACTTACATTTTTTTCCATGAGGTGGTGTTCCACTGGTCAGCACTTTGATTTAATTCTGTTCCCTGGTTTTAGCTCTAATACATTTTAATTCTTTCTTTTCAGTAATTGGATACTTAATCGCTGAGAATGGCTTTGTCTCCGAGTCCTAAGGATGGTCTCACATACATACAACTTTAAGAGACCGAAACATCAACAATTCTTTCTTACACTATAAGCATTATACTGCTGCCATTTGTGTAACAATACTACCTAGCTGGAGTAGGAACATGTTGTCTATGTAGCAGGTTTCTGTTTTTGAACTCACTCTTCGTTTGTATATTAGTCAGTTTTCTATGTTTATCACTGTTGTTGGGTTGTTTAGGTTTCTCTTTTCCCAAGTATATATAAACAATTTTCTTTTGCTGCAGTATAAAATTAAAACCTACGGTTTTGCTGGAAAATGTGTATGTTGAAATAGCATTCCTTCAGAAGCAGTCTTGTCTGACTGATTCTTTTTTCTAGCTTACCTGTGGTCATTGGACTGCCCTTTGTTCGATTATCACTACCTTGTATCTAAGCACCGAAATTGCTTTTCAAAAGGTAACAAGATCTAACCTCCTGTGGTCTGAAAGACATAAAGAACTAGCAGTCTGTCTTGCCTGTGAAGGACCAGCACTAAGAACTGTGCAGGAGGCCTGGCTGTAGAGAGTGTTTGAGCCTGCCTCCCATTGCTGTGTGTGCCCTAGTGTCTACCCCTGAGCAATGGGAACACAGTAAGCTTCAGCTATTAAAAAAGTTGTTGACTCATAAGACCAATAAATGTGCCAAGGCTACCTGAGAAAGATGTGACTTCAGAGTAAAGATTTCCATGTTGGACCTGCTAAGGGCTGTTCTACAGGAGGAAAAGAAGCTTCAGATAGAGCTGCCAGTGAAGTAACATACCCTATGGAGCCCTGTCAGGCTATGACTCCTACCACTTGTCCCACTGAAATTCGTAGGTAAACCTCACCCCAACGGCAAAGCAACCTTGGCTGAAATGCTTTTCAAGTTTGTCCTGTCAGAGTTTCTGGTGCCAAAACTAAAGCCTTTAGTGGGTCCCAACATCTAACATATCCGTCTTTGAGGAACCTTAGCTAACTGCAATTTTTTGTCTTTCCCCAATGGACCGTATTGACTTTCATAAAATCTTCTCAGTCAGAAGTTTAAATTCTTGATCTGTAGCTGACCTGTACTCCATCACTATTGGCCTGAAGAGATGCTTAAGACTTGGTTACCCACAACCATTGACTTAACATTTGGGCTTTGTGTTTTGTTTGCGCTTTTTGACTTTTCATATTAAAAGATTAGTATCTCTGGTTTCTATAAACTAATTTGATGTGTTTTTATTTACCAAATGTTCATATTTCCCCTAAATTGATTGTGAATTTTATTGATACGTTTCTTGAATGTCATGTTGTTTTGGTGTTACCTAAATATTTAACAAGCATTTCTCTGGGGAGAAGCTTGCTGCTTTGTGATATTACTATCAGGGAATAGATCTAGGATTCCTCATAGAAACTCAGTGTTTCCTGGATTCCTTGTCCGATGGGAGTCTTCCCCACAACTAGCAATCCAGGATCTCAAAGGGAATATCTGCCATGCACCAGAGGACTCAATCATGCATACCCACTTCTTAGGGCCATTAGGCTGCTTTATTTATATACAGATCTAGAGTATGGAGTTTTAAATTTATATAGTGTGCAAATACCCAAGAAAAAGGTATCCTGGCACTTGCTGAGAATGGAAGGGAGAAGCTGCAAAGGTCTACATGGCAAAATGATGGGTTTTCAGCAGTCTACGAAATCTGAGTAGCTTTTTTTGGATCTTAGGTGGAAAGGGAGGGCACTCCAGGTCTGTTCATGTTTTTCTGAATGTTGGAACTGACACACGGTGAGCTGAGCTGAAGCAAATTTGACTATGAGGTGTCATGCCGAGCTCAGTGTGCAGCCTTTGCTCCATGGCACACCCCGTCCTTTGTGCTCTCCTACCCTTCCAGTGAACCCTGGTCATCCCTTCCTACCACTATCACCACCATATGACCCCTGGACCTTCCATTCACACCACTTCCATCTGTGCTTGGGGTCAAGACTGTCGTGCAAACTATTCTGGTATGATCCCGAAATCCCATGAGATTTCAATAAAGCAGGACTTATAAAGCGCAGTTAATCAACCGTGAGTGTATCCAGGCGCTGAGAATGTGCTGCTTAGGAAGTGTTCAGTTGAACAGGTAGGTCTTGAGTCCTTTCCTGAATTCCAACAGAGAGGATGAGATTCGGAGGTGAAGGTGGAGATTGTTCCATGACTTCTCAGTGAGGTAGGAGAAGGAGCATCCTCCATTGTTGCTTCAGCGTATGCGGGGCATGAGTAAAGGAGAGGGAGGAGGAGCACAGGTGTCTGGAAGGTTGGTGGAAGTTCAGGAGGGGGTTGATGTATGCTGGTCCTTGGTTGTATAGGGCTTTGTAGGTGTGGATCAGCATCTTGAATTGACATCTCTTCTGAGTGGAGCTTCTTCAGATGGGGGGGATGTGTGCTGACTTTGGGAGGTCGAGGATGAATCTGGCCACTGAATTCTACATGGTATGCAGTCTCTTCAGGAGATTCTAGGTGATTCATACATAGAGTGAGTGCCGTAGTCCAGCCGGCTGGTGTCTAAGGCTTCAGTGACGGTTTGTCTGGTGTTGACGGGGATCCATTTGAAGATTTTAACAAGCATGCAAAGAGTGAAGAAGCAGGCGGAGGAAACTTGGGATACGGCATCCATCTTGGGTGCACTTATGTAAATACTTATGTAAATACTCCACCCATGCTGTTCTTCGCTGCTTGCCTTCGACCTTCCCAGAGAGAGAGAGCATACCCTCCTCGAGCCCCGTGACCCAACTCTACAGAGAAACCTTCACTTACTTCCTCCAGCGACACCCACCACAGTCTGGATCTCCTAGAAACTCCTTTTTCTGATCACTACCTATGGCTTCCTTGAAAAGAAAGAAAAAGAAACAAGACCTCATTTATTTTGAAACCCAGTAAGGCATATTGCCTGTCGCACCGCATCAGCTGTGCTCCTGAAAACAAGAAAGTCAGATTAGTAAGCATAATAATCAAAGAGGAATTTTATGATAAGATACTTGCTAATCAAAGACTCAAATACTTGGTCATTCAGGTGTTATTGTGACAAGAATGCACACAAAGTCAAGGTACTGATGTTCTACTTAGAGACAAACATTTTCCAGGTAACATCAGGAATAAAGGGAAAGGGTAAGGAGTGAGGTTATTTGGGTTTCTATAGTAAAATTTAACTATTCTGTACTCATAGGTATTGTAGAATACAGCCTGCTATGCTCCAACCTCCAACTCTGAAGCAAGACCTTTGTTCATCAAGGTGTCCTCCCATAGAGCAGAAGCAAGATTGTCATAGTGCCACACACGGAGAGGTAAATACTAACCACTAGCTTTCAACACTCACAGTAGTCCAGCACACAAGAACCCGTAGTGTTCTAAGTGGATAGTTATCACGTACAACCCTCTCTTTGTTTAAAAGGTCCGCCCAAACACATACCACTACAACTTTTCATTCAGAAAAGGTGAGAAGTCACCACTCAGTTAGCCTCCTGCGAGACGTTATCCAAGAAGCAGTCTCTCTCACTCGTTTTACTTTCCCAGCCCTACTCCCCCAACCTCCTCTCTGCTTTATATCGACATGTTTCTTGCCAAATTCTATAGCCCCCTAGGGGTCTATGGCATTCCTCAGGATATAGATCCCGTTTACTAGCCTCCAAAAATATTTCATAAGTGAGGTTTTTGTGTATACTTAGCTTTTCTGCTATGGTAACACACCAGGAACTTCCTGAGTTTCACATAATCACTCCGGAACTCAGGGTGAGAGTGGGACGTCGTCCTGTTGTCACACTTACTCCAAGGAACAATCATCACCCAATCGGTCATCTCTTCACCCTGTGGTATTAGGGGGTTATAGAATTTGGCAAGAAACATGTCGATATAAAGCAGAGAGGGTGACAGTGGTGCTAAATCCCTAAGTACACCTGCAACATATATTTTTTAACCCTATCAGGAAGGACCCAGGAATAAAGTAAGATAGAGGGTACCCTCCTAGATAGTTTTAATTGAATTACTGCCTCTGCATAAATGGATCCCTAGAGCGTTTTTTCAAAAAATATTTTTTGCCCTCCACCCTGTATGTTGCCCTGCAGCAGGGTGTAGAAGCGGCCCTGTGATGAAACATGCCACTAACTAGTGGGTGAGGGCAGTATTTACAAACCCTATGAGTTTCCCTTAACGTAGATTGTGAAAAACCAATTGAATTTAGAGGCTTTCCCTTCTTTGTGTGTGTTTATAGATATTGCTTGGGGAGGACTACGGAAAGCTTTATCCTGTCGTCCCTTTCTTTTTAGAGTGTGATGACACTTTTCGAAAGTTGCCATCTTCCTGCCCTTAGCCCTTTGTGCCTGCAGCTTGTCTTTGGTCACATAACTGGGTGTAGCTGACAGTTAGACCTTGTGAATTCATCCCAGACAGTCACGCAATAGAGGGATTAGGTGTGCCTCAATGGGATATTTGCTGTAAGGATGGGGGGCGGAAGTGAGCACAGACCCACTTACAACTGAATAGCCTGTGCCCTGCCTTCACACAAAGGGCCTAACAACCCTGCATTATCACTGAAGCTAGCTTAAAGTCAGGGAAGGTGAGTCAGAAAATTCCATGCACTTCAAAGAAGCTTTCCAGAAGCTTCTCCCACCTTCCAGAAGAAGGGCACCAGGGTATAAAAATAGGACCTTCAGACCCAGTCTGCAGTACACTACTGGACTGCAGAAGGATTCTCAGAGGACTGCCTGCTGCTGTGATCTGCTGTGCACTCTGCCAGACTGCTGTTCTACCTGGAAGGACTGCTTTGTTGCCTGGAGCCTGCCGTGGACCCTCAGAGTCCAGCCCTGCTTTTGAGCCCTGCATCTTGACCTGCACCCAGGACTGCCAGAAGTGAATCCAAGGGCTAGTTAGCTGGCCTCTTGTTCAGAGCCACAAGAACATAAAAGGCTCCCACCATCTTGATACTGCATCTGGACCCAGTCCTGAGCCCCCAAGAGGTGTCCCACCAGTTCTGGACTCTTGGTTGTGGTACTGAAGACACAATTTGGCCAAAAACTGCTCTGAGAACAGGAGGAGAATGGGACCAACCTGCTTGCCTATCCGCCTGAGGTGTATCACTGGTCGGATTGACTCCGCAGCTTCTCTCACTACTTTTTTCTCCCCAGGAGCAAATCCTTTTCAGCGGTCCATTGCCAAAGGGGTATCCGAACTTGTGGAACTGTCTTCGGCTACAGTCCTCTGCCTTGTCCTGCTGGAGATTTTTGACTTTCATTTCGACTAAGTCCGAATGTAGAAATCTTCACAGAGGCTTCAACCCAAGGCCAATTGACAATTTCGCTCCCTCCTCAGACACCTCCTGCAGCTTTGCCCTGTTGAACTTTACCTTCTCAGAACATTTTCTTCAAGACATTTTTTAAGTCCAAAGGTAAGTGCTGATCGGATCCAATCCACTTCTTGTATTCGAACCGCGGTCTGCCATAACTCTCGACTTTGACCCAGTCTCACATGACTAGATGTCAGCGGTTGGCTATTTAGGTGCTAGTTTTCACAAAAAACTTTAACAATTCATAACTTCAGTTCTTCTGTTTGGGTTTTTGTCATTTTGGTATCAAATAATTACTTTTAGTTAAATATTTAAAATGTACTCTATTTTTCATAATTGTTTTGGGAATTTTCTTGTGTTGTGTTTTCACTTCATTGCTGTTTGTGTGCTGCATAAATATTTACACATTACCTCTAATTTAAGCCTCACTGCTTTTGTGCCAAGCTACCAAGGGTTAAGCACAGGTTAATTTAGTGACTTTTTGTGGTTCACCCTGCAAGGGATTGTGACAGTTGCTTGACCAAGGCTCACACCCCAGTCAACCAACAACCCAATTTCTCACAAAGAGTTTCCAAGGATGAACACCTCAGTTCAACTCAAGGGAGCTCGAACTCACCAAGTGGGCCTCAGAGCAGAGACAGTTTTTAAATAGAGCTTGCAAGCAAGTAGGGTTGTCATCAAGCTGAAGGATAATTTGAGTGTCATCAGTGTATGCACATAGAAATGTATGTATATGGTATTTCTACATCGCAAACATAGCCAAAGGACTGTGGAGTGCTGTGCATGATGGTATCCATAAAAATGTATGGCCAAAAGCCTCAATGAGCTCTCCAAAAAGCATGACACAGATGTTAAACAATAGTGAAGCTTGTGGAACCCCACATCTGATGGCCTTATAGCCTGATCGGAAAGAGTTGAGCTGAACAGCCTAAGAATGATCTATGAGAAAGAAGGCAAGCCAGGCTTGCCCAAGGCCTTCTGACATTGGTATCCCATGGACATTGGAATATGATAGGGTGGGATACCGTGTCAATAGCTGCTGAATTGTCAAAAAGGATCAAAGCGGCCACACTGCCAGAATCCATACTCATCCAGATGCTGTTGCAGGGAGATACTATGGCCTTGAGTATGAGTCTGGCTGTCCACGGACCATAAGACTTGCAGGGGCACAGTGGTGGCAGTCTCCTGACTGCCCTATTACAACAAGGGAGGTCAGACCACCATTGACCCGCTGCAGCCGCCAGGGAACCACCGTTTCCTGGCAGAGTTGCAATGGTCAGTAGGCAGTATTTTGCTTGGCAAGACCGCCGCGGTCCCGCCAAGCATATTACAAGTTTCCTCTCTGCCACGGTTTTCATGGCGGTGAAACCGTGGCGGAGAGGAAACCCGGTACCTCACGCCCTGTGGATGCACACAGGGGGACCCAATATGTGGCCTCCTGTGTCCATGCACACCGGTTCCTGCACGGCATGGACATTACAGTCCATGCTGTGCAGGAACTCTTTTTGGCATTCCCATTGTGGTGCCCATTTTCAGGGCACCGCTGTGGGAATGTCCAAAACAAAGCCTGCCAGATAGGAGGAAACTCTTAATCTGGCAGGCGGTCTGACCACGGCTTTGGTGGTGCGGCGTTGGGGCGGATCGGGCACCGCACCGCCAAAGTCGTCATCAGGCCCTAAGTGTCTCAGTACTGGGACTGGAATTGACCAAGCTTTTGGTGATTTTGACAGTGATAGGAAGAAGTGAATGGGGCAGTACTATAAAGTCGGCTTTGATCTTTCATCTAAGGGGACTGCCAAAGCTTGTTTCCAGAATTCAGGAACAGTGCCCAACTAGAAGGTAGAGTTACACACATTTGTGAGATAAGGAGCTAGAATTGTGGCAATAGTCTTGGCGATTTTGGCTGGGCAATGGTCAAAGTAGAGCCCGAGTGAATAGTAGTTATATGAGAAAGGATCAAGTCATGACTCACTGTAGAGGATAGAGTGGAGTCCAAATTGACAGTGTTGTAAAGGGTCGCTCAAAGTAAGTAACAGAAGCAGAAACGGGGAAAGGAGGGAGTGAGGATAAGATCTTGACCATTTTTTTAAAGAATTAGAGAGTTGGTAACAGATCTGTTGAGAGAGTCGAAGCACAGAGGAGGCGTAAATCTGCTGCACCAGGCTATGCTATAAGGCAAACGTTTTTTGGTGGGATGGATGCGATGCAAATGTGATTATTGTAGTAAGAGGTCCTAACAAAATTTAGGAGATTTTTAACTTTTGTATATAAGTGTATTTGGATTTAGAATTGTAGGAGTGTCCAAAGAGCAGTTACAGATGTTTGCAGCTTCTTTAGGCAGGAGCTAGCTTTATTATGTAACAAGGGGCAGAAGGTGTAGAACGAAACAGGGATTTGGAAGGCTTAAGAGGAACAGTGACATCAAGCGCATTGCAGATCCAGTTGCTGAAAAGAGCAATGCTGAAGATGACATCCAATGATGGGCAAGGCAGCGTGACATTACTAGGCCATAACTGGCTTAAGTACGAAAGTAGACATGTTCCTTCCAGCTGCAGTCTCTACACTAATCCAAACAGATCTCTACATGAAGAGTCTGCTCATATTCTTGAATATAAATTCAGTTCAGGAACTGAATATAACCAAACACCAAAGTAGCATTCCAAAAGAAATGGACACAGCTCTCATGGTACACAGAAGTGATAATATGCTAACATGCTATTGTGGTTACAGGAGTGAGCTGTGATTGCATGTTCATGTTCTTGTCAAAAATCTGCTAAATTTTGGATAAATGGATTGACAGTCTTGGAGTCAAAATCTCACTAAGAAGAGTGTTTTTCCTTTTGAAATTCTGCTCTGTGAGATGGTTTCCTTTAGAAATCAGAATCTATAAGGGTACGGAGGACTGTTTCAAAGGAAAGCTTAATATTACCACATTTGAATTTGTAAGTAGCAATAAATTGTTAATGAACATAGATTTTCAGTATTTCTCCATTTTTTTAGTCAGTGCTGACTTTAGGGCCGTACAACGGTTGCCATTGCAGCGGGCGCCATGGTCAAGGGGACCCCCTCTGCATGGAAGGGTGAACCAAGATAAGAGCACCATGTGGAGACCTTTGTGTGTGCTGCATTTTTCAGGGGATAATTACAATGGCTTGATAACTTTGGTGGTTAATGCACTTGATCAAAGAGATCTGTAGTTTTGACTCATGATATAGTAGTATAGGTGCTTAATATTCCTGCTGCAAAGCACAACTTGTGACATGCAGTTCACAGATTAGAATTTCATGCAGAATGCTCAATGGGTTATTGCCGGAACCATGTTCAAAAGGCCACAGAGCAAGTGGGAGCTACTGGGCCCAACCATGGGGGGTGAGGCCTTTAGCTTCTGATGTCCAGAGGCCTGACCTGTTTTGGATTCTGAGCAACTGGGCCAAGTACCCCTTCAACACTTGACTATCAATGGTAGTGCGGGTCGGGCACATCAAGACTTCTCGTAGGGAGGCAGATAAAGGGGGGTGAACACAGGCTCACAACTCAAAATACGTTCAATAGTAGCATTAAATGATTGTCCAGTCAACTACTTGCTTTTATGAAAAAAGGAGTATTTATATACCAACACAAAGTAAAATACAGCATTCACAAACAATATACACAATCCCCTTAGGTCAGGGCTCTAGTGTTTCAATAGGCGGTAGCTGAGTTCCACTCCCCTCTAGCTAGCGACAGTGGTTAATCCCCATTCACTATCAGCGAGAATCACCTGAAGCCCCACTAGTAATCCAAGTGGCAGGAGTTCCACTGCAACTCCAATTAAAGTCAAGTGTGTTTTAGCACTGAAGCTCTATATGGCACCAGCAGGACCTGCACAACCGGAGTCTCCATGAGTGCCCACCATCATAGGCACAGAAGCTGTAGCAGCTGTCTACAGTGAGTATTGCACACTCAGCCCTACAGGGGCAGAGGTCCGGTGTCCTCGATGCTCCTCAGATAAGGTAAGTTTCCTTGGATCCTTCCCACAGTTGGGTGGAGATGGGGGGATTCGGCGCTTCTGGTGCAGAGCCTCAGTCTGGGCTTGGGCCCACACAAGTTACCTCGGCGGCCTATTCCTATATACGGTGGTCTCAACCAGACCGCGCTCCATGTCCTTTCCCCGGTGGCCCCACCTGGTACACAGGCTATAGCCTGATCGGCACAGCAGCAATCTTCAAGACGGCCTAACCTAGTTTATGGGGTCAGCGACTTCCCTCTACACTCGGCTACAGCCCGAAAGCCACAGCAGTAATCTTCACTGTGGCCCCAACTGGCATACATAATTGCAGACTTCCTTCTGCAAATGGACTATGACCAGATCGTTGCACCCTGCTGCAGAGATCTAATCACCATGATCTTCAACTGGCCCTCGATTTCTTTAGTGCTCTCCTCTACCTTACAGGAAACACTCGTCTCGGCAAGCAGGCAGACACTGGTGCTCTCCCTTCCTCCAGTGTGTCCCACGCAGCTCACAGGAATGCAGCAATCCACGAATTTGCCTGGTGGGGATTCCCCTACCTTTTTATGCTCCTCCAGTCAGCCCTGGGTCTCCCAAAATGGAAGCCAGAAGCTTCCTTGTATTGTACCATTCAGGGGCACACATACACCCAGCAGGTGCATATAACACACAAACACTGCACAGCACTACATACTAACCTGATGTAGGCCAAGGGTGAGTTAAGCACACAGTAGCTGCACTTTACATGATTGAGCCTGTAGGCCTCACTCCAGTGACACAGGTAAAAAGGCCTGTTCATTTCTATTAATTACTACATGGTATGCTGCCACCACGGCTTTCCAACTTTACATGTGTGCTGCACCGTACAGCACACATACAAAGCAGTAAAGTGTTAAACTTTGTCAAAGCATAGAAGTTTGAGCTTGAAGGATACCCATCCAGTATAAAACCTAAGCTTAACATCACACAAGCACCCTTGCACTATGGTGCAAGGTTGTGCATTGGCACAAGGCAGCCTAAGGTACATCAGCACTAGAGGAGAGACCAACAGCTCAGTATCTTAATGGATGCTGTGCTCTCTCCTTTTTACTCAATGTAGCGCTACAACTTTAATAACTGTGCATCGTAAAAACGTAGTTAATCTGTCCCTTCTTTCTCAAGACCTGTTAATAAATAATGCCCACCAGAATGAAGACATGTAACTTCTACACCTTGTATTTCTCATGGTCTTAAATGACATTTCCTATACATTGATTTACACACTTATAGGACTCCTTGTGGCTGTGTAATAGGTTTATGATGTAAGGCGCTCTCAAAGACTACATTGGGATGAGTAGTGCTGTGAAATAAATAAATGTGTGAGAGGGGCTAAGGAGAGTTGCGGGGCACCATTGGAGGGTAGTAATGAGGGAAATCCACGAAGAAGAAGGTCATTGGGGGTCGCCAGCAAAGATTGTCTTTGCCAGCCCTGGTTCTAGTCTTGGGGCAATGTTTTGTTTCCATGTTTTAACACTGCTTTTCTTTGCATGGATTCTGTGTACAGAGGGTCATAACATGTATGAAAGGGAAACAACCAAGCATCCTACTATGTCATGGACAAACCTCGCACTAATGTAATCTGATCAGCTTCCCAAGTCAGTGAGAAGTATTTTTCTATATATGTCTGTTTAACCAGGGCCAGCTTTAGGGCGGTGCGATCGGTGCAGTCGAATCTGGTGCTGAGCTGTGAGAGCTGTGTTCAGAAATAACTTATGGGTTTAAAAGCACCTACTGCATAGTTTCTTGTATGTCCAGCAATTTTCAGGCAACAATAAAAATGTCAAGATAACTCAGGTGGTTACTGTACCTGCTGGGGAGAGATGGAATTTTGTCTAGTGACAGTTTTGACTCAAGATAAAGTAGTACAGAGGGTTAACGTGCCTGTTGTAAAGAATGTGCAGCATGCAGATCACAGAATTGTATTTTAAGTAGATAGTTCATTGCCTTACTGCTTTTGCCACAGAGATCCTTTTGTTACTAGCAGTTCATAAGTCACAATCCTAATATAGCACAGTGAGCTATGAACTGGCATCAAAAAGCTGCATGGAAACTGCAAGGTTTAGTTTAAAATGTCATGATTTTTCCCCGCACTTTATCATCCTAATGTTGCTAAAAAATGGTTCATTTGGGTAGGAATACATTCCTATTAGTGAAGCCAACCTCAATCACTTTAAATCCTGATTTTGTTTTTCTCCAAACCAAGCGCTCCCAAAATATGCAGCCTACCATTATGGATGACATGTGACTCCTACACCATGTGGTCCTCTTTGTGCTACAGAGCATTTCCTATACACTGTTTACACGAGCGATTCATTGTCTCTTTATAGTGCGTGTATGGTGTAAACTGCTCTGACACCCAATATTGGTATGAATAGCGCTATAAAACAAATGAAATACATGTGAGAGAGGTGCTATGGAGAGATAAGGGTCACCTTTGGAGGGTGGCAAAGGAAGGAATCCGTGAAAAAGCAGGTCATTGGGGGCGCCAACAAAAGTTGTCCCACTGGGCGCCACCAAAGCTAAAGCCAGCCCTGGTTTTAACCATATCATGCACTTCACTTCCTATATACACGACAAAAAGCAGCAGAAAATGCCAGGTGCTGGCCGGGCGGCACCAGGCAGCATTGTGGACGAGGCGCCTCTGTAATTAGTGTTGTGTTTTCCAGCATCAGTAAACAATAGTTTGCATGTAAGTAAATTACTGTTACTGTGCCACAGGTGTGCTGCCACGTGATGTTGCTATGTTTAACATACACTTGCCAGACAGAAAACAGAAAAACTAACCTGTGTGAAAACCAAAACACATGGCGAGGGAATTATAACCCACAAAAAAATAATGAGTTATTTAAATAACAAACTAGACACTTCATCTCGTAAAATGTATTAGAGTAAAACAAGTATTATACACTATGGTTTAATAGAGACTTGTCGGCTTTCTTTAAAAAAAACACCCAATAGCAGGTTCCACAAGAGATATTCACTTTATGGATGATGCAGTTTTTTGTTTTTTTTGCAGATTTATATAGCGCGAACTCGACCCTAAGGTATTGGAGCGCTTTACATGAGCACCGGTTACGTTACACAAAGACACATTCGTTTTTTATTTTTTTGGTAGGCACGGGGAGATTAAGTGATTTGCCCAGAATCACAGGATGTAGACGCGACCCCGAGGGTCGAACCTTGGTTTCCCA
The DNA here is from genome assembly GCA_963921515.1 of Calotriton arnoldi. Lineage (NCBI taxonomy): Eukaryota > Metazoa > Chordata > Amphibia > Caudata > Salamandridae > Calotriton > Calotriton arnoldi. The sequence goes on along the minus strand of CAWUFW010003467.1, from coordinate 1,640,135 downwards.
GCTCCAGCCGTCAGACCACATCCTCTCCAGTTTCGGGGCTATTCACTAAGGTAAACTTGGCATGTGAGGATTGACACGTCAGTTTACTCATACTTTATATTAAAGGTACTTTTGGCTGTTCACCATTTGAGAGTGTAAATTTACTAGCGTAGACTCACATGTCTCCACCGCTTAAAACCAGTGGGAGGAGCCTAATTTATGACAGCACTACTTGTACCTTTTCATACCTCTGCAGAGATCTCTTCAACGGGGCCTAAAGTATAGAAAAATAAAATACACTTCCTGGAAAAAAATACTATATTAAATATTAATGTGAATTAATTAAATATATTTATTTTAAATCTTGAGCTAAATAAAAGATGGTGCAGCACAATTAAATTAATTATATTTTTAAACATAGTTACATTTAGTTTTTAAATAAAAAAGGTTATTCAAATATTTCAAAATAAAATAATATTTATTTTTAATTTATATTTTTTTAAGTTATAATTAAACTTATATATATTTTTAAGAAGTCCAAACAATGGGCTTACTCTATTGTGGGTGAGTGCATGTTCATCCCTAAACCTCTTCCTAGGCCTCCTATAACCACTCTATATTCCTTCCTTAGCACTTCCCATTTTGCAGTCAGTATTCCCTATTTTCTAGTGACTCCCCTGTCCCACCCAAATTTACTACTAAAACGTAGGCGCATTGTGCGGAGATCTCTGCAGTCGAGGTGATCAACTGTCTGGTGCCATGACGAGAGATACCATCATATTCACATGATGATTATTTTAACCACAGCATTTACTTGGGGAGAGACATTGGGACAGTGAGCTGCACAAATTAAATAATCTTAGCCTCATTACCATCCAGTATTAGAATGTCTGCTCTGAAACTATTAATAGAGAGAACATTGCTTTTCAACCAGTAGCACAAAATCTCCATGCACTTTGTAATGGTTGTCTGGCTTCTTAAATGAGTGTCTAGTGAGAGGTGTATATTTTTGGCTCTGGTCCAGTGCTTAATTTGAGCCGGTGGTTTCCAGTGCTCGGCACTGGCACTTGTCAACACCGGCACTTATGACAGCTGCCACATGGTGGCACTGTTTGTGTAATTTGAAGATGAATAGAAAAGCAGTGGTTTACTAGTTAAATATACATTAAAAACAACCAATACCTGCCACCCAAGCCATTCTTATAGCTTTGGGGGCGTCAAACAGTCTCAATTGTAACATTTGTAGCAGTGTAATGGCTGGTAGTTCTATTGGTACTGTTCATGGCAGCGCTGCCAGTGGTAAAGGGTGGTGCAAACTGCGGTGGCCTCCAGACAAGGGCCCTGGCACCTATTTTCTTACAAATTAAGTACTGCTTTGGTCACACACAGCATTGGCTGTCTGCACAGCCTCATGTCATCAAGTCTTTAAAAAAGTACAATAGGAAGAACTATAGAGAGCTGAGTGGGCTTTTGGTCAACACCCCTCCAGACAATGGCTTACATGCGTTTTTCATGGTTTGCCATTATATACATGGACTGTCTGTCAAGGCCTTGCCATTTTGAAGATGGTCACCTTACAATATCCCATTAGCTTTGGATGATGATGCATGAAGTAGCCAATCAATCAATCAATCAATCAATCAGGGATTTATAGAGCGCACTACTCACCCATAAGGGGAGGAGGGGGTTCGGGCAGCTCCGAGGTCATCCGAAGAGCCAGGTCTTGAGGTCTCTCCTGAAGGTTTGCAGTGTAGTACTTCGTCTGATGCTGAGGGGGAGTTCGTTCCAGGTCTTGGCCGCGATGTAGGAGAAGGATCTGCCTCCCGTTCTGGCTCTGTGGATGCGGGGGATTTCGACCAGAGCTAGGTCAGCGGAGCAAAGGTTTCTCTTGGGGGCGTGGAGGAGATTCTTTCGTTGAGGTACTGGGGTCCGGTGTTGTGGAGGGCTTTGTAGGCTTTGTAGCCCTGCGAATCACTTTTCTCTTGTGCTCCTTGATTTGTTTTACTTTGCGGTCATGATAACATCTTGTTGGATTTACTGTATATAACACTATTACCTAGGTCAAATACAAATGTTACACAAACAGTGCTATTAATTCCTAGGCTCTGTTTCTGGGGCGTTCTTTTCTGAAATGAGGAACTAACAGTAAAGTAACAAATGTTATTCACAGCTTATTTTCCTCTATAGGCATCTTGTAGACCCTGTAGGAAGCTAAATAGAGGCACATGCAGTATAATATCAAGAATGTTGCAAGAGGATGGGGTAAACTTAAATGCTTTACCTAAAAACATATTTGGCCATGATTTAATAAAAGGTAGATATAGAGTGTGTTTTCTTTACAAGACGTGCACACTTATAGGCATTCAGATAAAACACCAGAAAATGGTATTTAATTTAACTTTCCCTACTATTGCCACATACTGATGTTGTTACTAAAACGAAATTAAAACCAAATATACAGTGAGCTTTCATAACCAGAAGTTAATGCACATAGGCTTTCTGAAAAATACATCAAAAAGTGGTAATTTATTGAAGTTTTCTCTAAAACAGGAATTTTTTACATGGATGGGGTAGCTAGCCCTAGGCATAACCCTCTTCCTTTCGCAGCTGGTCTTGTGACCAGCCATGGTGGTAAAAAAATCCTAGGTATAGAAACGTCAACCAAAAGACCAAAAGAGAGTGGCATCTCCTCCATGGAGAGCTATGACGACTTGTGGTGAAAGCCAGAGATCCCTGGAAGCCAGAAAAGCCAATCCACCTGCTTTCGACTAAGACCATCACTATCGGGACATGGAAAATGAGGACCATGTATGACACAGGCAAAACAGCCCAAGTGACAGCGGGGATGGAAACATATAACCTTGCCCTGCTTGGCATCAGCAAGACTAGATGGACACAGTCTGGACATAAAATACTGACTCCAGGAGGAATGCTGCGGTATTCTGGACACGAGGAGGAGAACGCCCCACATAATCAGGGAGTAGCACTGATGCTAACGCCAACATCCATGGTCCCGGAATCATCACAGCGACCTTCCGCACAAACAAAAAGAGGACCAACATGAATGTTATCCAGTGCTATGCACCTACAAATGACAGCAAAGAAGAGGAAAAAGAACAATTTTACAACAGACTCCAGTCCATCCTAGAGAAATGCCTTGAGAGAAGCATCACCATAGTGATGGGGATCCTCAATGCCAAGACTGGAAGCAACAACACTGGATACGAAGAAGTGGGCAACCATGGCCTTGGTGACATGATTGAGAATGGTGATAGGCTCGCAGATTCCTGCGCCCTGAACAGTCTGGTGATAGGCCATAGTGTATTCCCACACAAAAGAATACACAAGGCAATGTGGGTGTCACCAGACCATTCAACAAAGAATCAGATCGACCATGTCTGCATTGCCAAGAAGTTCCAAAGGTCCCAACAGAATGGGAGAGTGATGTGAGGAGCGGATGTGGCATCTCAGCATCACCTTGTCATGGCCAGGCTGAAGCTAAAGCTGAGGAACCAACAAACAAACACCAGCAATATAACACCAGTCTCCTCAAAGATGCACAGAAATGGAGTGAATACTCAGTCTTCCTCAGTAACAAGTTTTAAGTCCTGTAAGAACTACAGGATGACAGAGACCCAGTAGAAAGTCAGTGGGAGAAGATCAAAGAAACAGTGTGTTATACCTGCTGCTCAGCCAGTGTGAATGTGCTGTGGAATGTTGGTGTGCATGGTGATGTAATTGAATGTGAGGATGCCTGGATGTGGAGAGTGTCAGTTGGAGGATGGGCTGAGCAGCAGGAAGGCTGCTCCTGGTGGGGCTTCTCTTATTACCATCTTACCTAATAAATCTACATAAGCAATCAACATGGAACCGGACCTCCTTTATTTACCACATATTTTGGCGACGATTTATAAAAGAACCTGCGTGAGAGAACAACATGGAACCTGAGCCTTTGTGGAACCTGATCTTCTTGAAGCCTAAAGTAGCTCCTGGATGTGAACTTCCTTCAGAAACTAAGCGCAACCTGTCTTACAGCTTTCTGGCACCCCTGAGCCCCACCAGTGACCTTAAGATCGGTCGGCCCCGACCCGGGTGTGCCAGTTCCTGCTGTGTCTTTTCTGCTCTTATTTGGGATGGACCTGTGCTCTCCTTGGACCTTTTACCGGTCTGATACAATCACGATTTGGGATGTCCAGCTGTGTCCCTGTCACTAGTCAAACTGTCTCCCCAGCATTGTGTGGTTTTGGACAAATGCCTTGTCATCTGCATACTGCCTGCTTTTTGCTGCACAGCTCAAACTGTCCTTCCATGGGGAGTTTTGCGACCTTAAGCTACAAGTAATAGGAGTCCCCGAGTCCTGCTGTCTTTAATGATGTGTTAGCACATCGTTGGTGGAACATTACAATTTACGCTCGCTATGTGACTGTCGCATGTTCTTTTAAGCAATCTTGATGGCGTGTTACATTTTTTCAAGTTTCACAAGTCGTTTGGAAGTGTGACATTGGCACCGGCAGCAAGAGCGTTTTTTTTGTGTGTTTGTTTTGTCATTTTTGACTTTGGTTTGTCATGGCAGTTCAACTGTTGCAGCGTATTTTTGAAATGTGGCACGAGTCAAACGACGCACACGCCCGCCTACCTTCAGCTGGTGGATCTTGCGGTTTTACTTCAGCGTCGTCTTGCCACCATCCAGAAGTCTTCATTTGTGACGTTCCTCGCTCTCTCCGCGTCTGTATAGCTGCGCGGCAACGTTAGGAGCACGCACCTGCCGTGAGCCTCCCGATCCATTCATTCTCAGGTTGCCACCATCTTGGTTTTGCTTGCAGCCAAGCCAGACCTCGGTTTGCTTTACAAAAGTAAGATTACTGGACTGTTTGATGTGCGAGTGGAGACGCCGTTCGGCTGGAGAACAATGTATATTTGGAAGTTGTTCATCGCACGCAAAGTAAGACTTGAACCTTTTATTCATCTTGAACTCTCCACTACGGCTTGTTGTATGTTCGCAGCAACATGGAGTTTGACGAAAAATATTCAGTATGGGTGAAGACTTCGGGTGAGAGATCGCTCACCGGAGTAAAAGTTTTTCTTTCTGCTTTATTTTGAATTTATTTCTGCTGCTGTTTTTTTAATTTTTTTATTTTCAATGTACTTTAAATGTTTTGTTGCACAAATTTCATGTGAATGAAACCTAATGGATAGTATCTCAGATAGCTAATTATACAGAGGTGATTGTGTAGGATTGTACTTGAAACCTGTGTTGTTTTGCTAAGGTGTTTATTTACTGTACATTCTCTTTGCTTTGTTGTGTATTAGAATGCCACCCTTATCTGGATTTTTGTGTGCGGGCAGTTATGTTGTGAGGATTCTGTACTTTTGTATGGAGTTGTAGAATTGAGTGCCCCAGTACTGTTCTGAGGGGTTGTGTGCCTTTCATTGTTGTTTTAGCTTACTTGTATGGTACTGTGTTTCTTTTGTTCTTCCTTTGGGAGCTTGTCTCCTGGTACTTGGGGTGGTGCAGTATTACCACCCACACTTTTGATTGTGTTGGTGTCTCCCACTCTTATGTGGTTGTGGGTTGGCGCAGAAATACCACCCATCGTAGTGCAGATTAGTGAAGAGTGAGTGTTTTTCTTATTGATTGTAGTTTTTTTCTGTATTACTTTATTGGGTGTAGCATTGTGCGTTTTTACATGTTTCGTGTGGAGCGTTTTTCCACACATACCACTCTAACTTTGGGTTTGGGTGAAGGGCTAAGTTGAAGCTGGATTTTTTGAAGAATGAGTGTTTTTCCCTAGTAATTGCTGTTTCTCCACGATTTGGTTGAGTGTTGAGTTGTGCACTTTTACATGTTCCGTGTGGAGTGCCTTTCACACGTACCACCCTTACTTCGGGTAATGGTGGAGGGCAGCGTTTTTGCCGCTTGTTTGGGTGGAATGATTTTCTACATTTTCTATTTTTTTTAAATTTTATTGCTCTTGTTTGCATGGTTCCCTACCGCGCCTCGCAGTTGGTATCCTTCGTACTTCTTTCTTGTTGGCCTGGCCAGCCAGCTTGTTTTTGGTATCTGGGATTAGTTTGTGTTTTGTGGTGTGGTAGTGTGTGCGGTTTCTTGGTTTGGTTAAAAAGGGAGATGATGTGTGTATATTCCCTTTTATTATCTTTATCTTATCATTTGTTGTACACATGCATGATATGTTTCCAGCTCTTATCTGCATGCTTTTGCATCAGCACTTTGCTACATTTATTATTGTCTTGCATTTGCTCTGTCATTGTGTTGCATGTAATAGCTTTATTGTCATCCTTGCATGCACTATTTTTAATCGCTCCTTTGTCATCTGTGTGAAGAAAGGAGATGTGTTATACCTGCTGCTCAGCCAATGTGAATGTGCTGTGGAATGTTGGTGTGCATGGTGATGTAATGGAATGTGAGGATGCCTGGATGTGGAGAGTGTCAGTTGGAGCCCCACCAGGAGCAGGAAGGCTGCTCCTGGTGGGGCTTCTCTTATTACCATCTTACCTAATAAATCTACATAAGCAATCAACATGGAACCGGACCTCCTTTATTTACCACACAGTGGCATCAACCTGCCAGGAGATACTGGGCCCTAAGAAACACAAGCATAAAGAATGGATCTCAATCGAGACTTTGTGCAAAATCTAAGAGAGAAAGGAAAAGAAAGATGAAGATAACAGCAGCCAAACAAGAGCAGAAAAAGCAAATGTTCAAGGTGAATACACCAAAACCAACAAAGAAACAAAGAAAAGCTTAAGAGCAGACAAGTGCAGCTTCAACGATGGTCTTATCACAGAAGCCCAGGTAACAGTAAGCCATGGAAACTTGAAAGAGCTCTACAACATAACAAGGAAACTCTCTGGCAGATACAGCAAGCCAGAAAGACCTGTTAAAGACAAAGCTGGAAGAAAATCAAGGGTAACGAAGGCCAACAACGAAGATGGGTGGAGCACTTTGAAGAACTGCTGAACTAGCTTATGCCGCAGTCTCCACCAGACATACAGCCAGCTGACAAGGACTTGCCAATCGACCGAAGCAGACCAACCAAGAATGAAATATGGCAAGCCGTCAAACATCTGAGAAATGGAAAGGCAGCCGGACCCGACAACATTCATGCAAAGGCACTGAAAGCAGACATTGAAACCTAATGAGACATGCTCTACCCCACATGTGGAGGGATCTGGGAAGAGGAAAGGAACTGTCAGACTGGAAGGAGGGATATCTCATCCAGATCCCCAAGAAAGGTGACCTAAGCAACTGCGCAAACTACAGAAGGATAACTCTTCTAACAACCCCAGGCAAAGTTTTCAACAGAGACATCCTGAACAGAAGGAAGGAACAAGTCAATGCTCAGATGTGAGGTCAGCAAGCTGGCTTCCGCAAAGATAGATTCTGAACATACCAGATTGCAACAATGCGCATCATCATTGAGCAGTCAATGGAATGGAACTACCACCTCTAGGTCAACTTGTTCAATTATGAGAAGGCATTTGAGAGAGTGGACAGAGATACCCTTTGGAAACTCTTGAGCTACTATGGTGTGCCAGATAAACTCGTAAGAATCATCAGGAACTCTTATGAGGGAATGACCTGCAAGATAGTCCATGGAGGACAATTCATGGAAGTCTTCCGAGTGAGGGCCAAAGTCTGCCAGGGCTGTTTGCTCTTGCCTTTTTTCTTCATGCTAGTCAAAAACTGGATCATGAAGACACCCACAGCAAGGAAAAGAAATGGGATCCCGTGGACACCTTGGACACAGCTCTGCCACCCTACCCTCCCATACCCATCTGCAGATGCAAGAGAAGACCTACAAGATGGCAGCCACTTCAGCACAACTTGGCCTCAATATTCACTGGGGAAATTCCAAGATCCTGAAGGCTAACACAGCCATCTCAACTGCAGTCACTCTTGCAGGTGATGCACTGGAAGAGGTGGAGGCCTTCACCTACCTGAGCAGTGTCATAGACAAGCAGGGTGGCAATGACGCCGATGTCCAAGCAAGATTTAGCAAAGCAAGGGCTGCCTTCATTTAGCTAAAGATCCGTTGCTCCAAGGACCTAACGCTGCAAACCAAGATCAGATTTTTTAACACCATTGTAAAATCGGTCCTTTTGTATGGAGCTTAAACTTGGAGGACAACAGCGACCACCACCAACAAAGTCCAGACCTTCATCAGCACCTCCCCAAGCAAAATCCTCAAAATCTGCTGGCCAAGCACCATCAGCAACAACAACCTATGGCAGCAGACTTTCCAACTCCCTGCTCATGAATAAATCATGAAAAGGCACTGGGGCTGGATAGGTCACACCCTCCAGCAAGCCCGCAACAAACCTCGTCAGGCAAGCCCTGACCTGGAACCCTTCAGGGAAAAGCAAAAGAGGAAGGCCAAGAAACGCCTAGCACCGAGGCCTCAAGGCTGAAAGAAATGGGTTACACCTGGAGTCAGATTGAAAGAAAAGCCCAGGCAGAGGTGGCTAGAAAGTACTGGTTGATGCCTATACCCCAGGACGGGTAGTAGGCATAAGCATGGACGCCAATTGGGGGTCGCCAAGGGTTGCAACTGGCACCTAGGCCACCTGTTGCAACCCCTGATACTTTGCTTGTGAACCCTGGCTCCCATTAACACCTGTCTAGTTCATCCGTTTGGCCCCTTGATAAAAAAAAGTTTTGTTTATGTTTCAAATTTGGATAGTTTTTCATACATTTCCAGCCTTCCGTGATGCTAACCACATTGTGTGAGGTTGCAGTTATACTGTTTGCACTGTAATGCAGACAAAGCGCTGGTGGCATCATGCGCTTATTTGCAGCATGTGTTTGTCTTCTGCGCATGTGGCTGTTCAGGCGTAGCTGGGCAGGGTAATGCATTTAAGTCAGCGAGCGTGAAGCCTGCTTTAGCCGATGTACTTCGCTTGCAAAGTTGTAGCGCCATTGTTCTTAGAGAGCTGTAACACTGAGCATGGCACGTTGGTGACAAGTGTCCCAGCGTGGCTGTGGCGTGTCTTTTTACCAGCCATGGAGGTCCACGCTGCGCTGCTAATGCACATGCAGGTAGGCTGGGGCCAGGGTTTGTCCAGAGCAAAAGGAGCTTTAGTTATAGGATCAGAAGAGAGCATGCAGGCATAGCCTTGTAGATTGATTCATTTTTAAAAAAAATATTTTGCTTCAAAAAGTATAATGGTTGTTTTGACAACAGTAGAACTGTTTTCTTTATTTCTGACGTAATTATTAGAGTGTATCAGTCCGTACGACTCAAACATAAATGAAGAATGCAAAAAATGTTTTCCCTTCCCAAATGACATAAACGAAGAAATTTCTTTGTTTGCTGAAGGACCTAATAGATGTTGAAATGTTTTTAACTTCCAATTTTAAGGTGCAGTACAATAATAATTTGGTTGGCGGTATTAATAAATGAGCTACAGGAGATTAGCTATTGTTAGTTTCCAGGGGTATGTCTTTTAACGAATATTTGAAATGAGGCGTGGGAAATTTGCAGAGATACAAGAATAGGGATTTAAGACAAACATGCATGTGACTTACAGTAGGCTGTGCTCGGAGTGAGGTGGCATGCAGAGATGGAAAGGCTTTTTAGTAATATTGTGGAGGTTTCTTGAGATTGCATGCAAAACTGTAGAAAGAAACAACATAATTTGCATTTGTTGCAATATCATTTAGGCCATGAGAACACCAGCGCTCGCACACACCTTCATCATCTGTGGATAAATAGATTTAAAATAAATATGGTATCATTTGCTCATAAATCTGATGGAAGGAAAATTTAAAACAGGAATGTTGTACTTTAAATGTTTGTGTTTGAGATGCTCTTCCCCTTTCTATCTGGTGATCATGGTGGGATGAAGGATAATAGTGTCTGTTTTAGTGAAATTGTGTAGAGTAAAGTTTCATGGGGCAGGAAGCACTGGTGTTGTCTCCAGTCTGAAGCAATCACAACAAAGGCACAATGAAGTGTGATATCTTACATCTGAATGTCATTCAGCCTTCCTGTAGCAGTAATCAGACACACAAAAGCAAACACCCTGCCTAAAAACGTCTTCACCTGAACAACAAAAACTGCAGTCTTCCCCTCCCCCTCATACTTACCATCTATCAACCTGCAGTACTCCGGAAAAACAAGCATTTGCAAAGCAATAGGTCTCACATTTGCAAGAGTTTAAGCTATTAGCATTGTAAATGACAATGCCTTTTATTTATATGTTTTGATAATTAACACATAAATAAAAGGCATTGTCAAGTACAATGCCAATTGCTCAAGCTCTTGTAAATGCGAGACCTATTCAAAGAAGCGGCTGCCATTGTCCCGGGCTGCTTAGAAAGTGACAGCGCGCACGGCACACTGAATGTTGCAGGAAAGCATGTTGTGCCTGCAGTAGGAGAAACACATTAAAGAAAATAGTGCTTACAGACTAAAAAAGACTCACCGTGTAACAACCGAAGTTAAAGGGCCAGTCCTCATGGGAGGTAACGAATAAAGACAAGGCGGTACTAAAAAGGGACTAAGAAGCCTATTAAAGAATCAGAAGCCAGCATTTACGAAGGACAATGACACAAGCCAATGACAAATGTGGGTGGAGAGTGGGCGGGCCTTCTATTCCATACTCCAATACAGCATTGCTCGCAGATCAGCGCATGTGCTGCCCAGGCTCGACCTAACAAGCAATCAGCAGCCCCTTCCTAACAAAGACCTCAATGAATTTCAAAAGAGGAACCATGTCTGCACTCTCTCACTTCAATGTCTGACCTCTGACCTCAAGCCATAGGAATGCAGGAAATACACTTCCACTGTCCGGGGAGGTGGCAGCATTTGTTTGTCTTGAGTTCAGAAGCAACAGGGCACAACATTTAGATACGATTTTACACTATGAAAATGTAGAAGTGGAAGCCTCACACGAGCTTGATCAACATCCTGAATCACAACATGCAAGCACATGCTTTCAACAAACTCATAGAATGCTAAAAGCCAGGCAGTGTGATAGACATATCTGAAATGCTCTATATGAATTGCAGTAATGCAGCGACAGACATGATTGGGAATTCTCTTTTTTCTCGCAGTGATGCCGTATGATAGGCATGTCTGGGGGTGCTGTTTATTTCATAGAAATACATGTCTGTGGTGTCAGCTTGGGACACCTTTTTAATTTCATACCAGTCGAGCATCAACTCAGCCTAGGGTCAGTCTCTTTATAGAAGGATGCCCAGCTATCACTTGTACCACAGCAATTCATGGCTGCAGATACCATTTCATCTAAGGATATGTGAACTGTTGGCCTCTTTATATCCTGCTAGTCAGTCAACTATTTACTGCCCAGTCAGCGCCTTCTTCTTTTCAAGGATGCCAAGCAACAGCGTCATAGTAATAGGCATGTCTGTCAGCTTCTTGATTTCCAGACTCTTCTCATCAGTTATTCAGCTGCAGCATGGCAGCCAGTATAAGCTTCCATGTGAGTAACTTCTTACCACCTTTTCCTTACACACTAAAAATGCTAAGGGCGACAAGTATACTATCGATCAACACAAGAACTTTACTGATGATGTGCACTTTTTTCTGTAGAAGTAACAAATGATAGTAAACCTGGGAAGGGGCAGAGGCTCCTAAACTGAGAAAGTATATATACCATGCAATGGAAAGAAAGGTTGCCTGGAGACTTTGAGCTGCATTAAATAGCACTGTGACCTACATTCTAGGACTAAATTTTAATTACATGGTTGTGAGAAGTTGGCCTGGCATATGCTGTCCACTAATTATAGTGGGCACCTTGCACCAGTCCAAACAACCCCTTATTGGAGATAGGTTAAAGACAACCTTATTGAAAGCTATCCTAGTGGTAGCTATGGAGAGCAGCCTTCAGGCTAAGTCTTGAAGGAATGTAAAGCAGCTTGTTTTACCAGTCTATAATCTCTTGAGTGACCAAATGAAAGAGCACCACACCAGGTATATATTCAAAATATATGTATTTATTGCTAAACACACCCCTCTAGTCTCTTTATGAGGCTAGAGTTCGAAGTACATAAGTTATAAGATATTAATTCACAGTAATAGCACAAATACACGTTTGGGCCCTAGAGGCGTACCAAACCATATACCAATAAAGTGGTATGCGAACCACGACTGAACTAGACACTAGGCCTAGAGCCTCTAGAAGTGCTTGGACCACAAGGAACCACCCAAGGTAGTGACACAGGGGACCCACGGGAGACGCGTGCAGTGTAAATACACAACCGCGATACGCCGTTAACTTCTATGGAGAAAGTCGGGATCTGGAAAATAGAGGAAAGGGACACTTAAAAGAGGACTAGGACAAAACCCTTTGAGATCTAGGACTTTGAAGAGTCTCTACCCACGGGAGCACCGGAGTACTCGTGTTACCTCACCCAGGGAAGCCGGGTGCATAGGTGCCTTTCGGGGTCGGGTTTCGTCGTCGATTCGAATGGCGATCTGCTGCAAAGTGCTGCTGGCGGCCAAGAGAAAAGTGTCCGGGTGGATCCAAGAGTGGATCGGAGTTCTGGTGAACCTGAAAGCAGAGGGGACAGAGTCTGGGTCACTAGCCAGTGACCAGGAAGGCGATGGACAGATGCCCACCGATGTCGAGTGCTTCAGGTGCGTTGACGGTCATCTTGACTCTTCAGCCACGAGGTCCAGGAGGCGTTGTCGGCGACCAGGAGCAGGATTCGGGCTGGTACACAATGTCTGTCGAGTGCTGAGGTGTCGGCGACCGGATTGGACCCAACAAGCCTTGGCAACGGCAAGTCTCGAGGAAGATGTAGATCGTCGATGGTGCAGACCAGCAAGGTCTGTGGAACTCACCCAGCAAGGGTAAGTGAGGGCAGGCCTGGAGCAACCAGGATGCCAAGTAAGAAAAGGATTGGCCTTCGTTAAGGGCTACTAGCCAACGGGCTAGCGACCGCGAAGGAGCCTCGTGACACCGCACGTGGAGCTGGCTTACAGGACACTCGTGGAGTGGGGGCCAGTGATCTTCGGTGCAGGTGGTGCTGGAGGCTAGGGCTACTCAGAGCCCAAAGCATGACTTCTTGGGAGACCCAGAAGATGGTGCACTTGCAAATGTGCTCGGTGTCCAGGGGTCACGGTCTCAAGTCACCCACGATAGCCACGGGCCTCAGCTTTGCTGGGGACTCGGGGTAGCCTCGGGGAAGTCTGAGAATCCACCTCTGGTGATGCGATGACTTCGGCGTCCGACGGGAGCTTCAGAAATGCGAACCGGACAGATGCTTCTTTGGTGCCTGCCAAGCAGGGGAGTCACTCCTTGACCCCAAGGGAGATTCTTCAGTCCTCTAATCTTGTCGTAGAGCGTCGAAGGTCCAGGATTCAGTTTCAGAGTTTCGTCCAGGTATAATCTAAAGTCCTAAAGACTGGGTTCCTATCTTTATACTAAAGATAGGGGTTGGACTACTCTGTGGCCCCACCTATGGGTGGGTCAGGGCAGAGGGGTGGCTACACCCCTTTCCCTTTGTCCAGTTCGCGCCAAAGCAGGGGCTGCAAGCCCCTGATCCGGTTTGAACTGGGGTATGCACAGGGACACCAAATGTGCCCCCAGTGCAGGACTTCAAAGCACCCGAAGTGCTCCCGCCCAGCCCCAATACACATTATCCTGTCTGGGGAGGTGGTCACACCTCCCTGGGACAGGAAACCTATTGTCCAGGCCTCCCCTGCCGGAGTTTCGTCCAGCAGCAGGAGGCCAGACTCGTGTCTGTGGCAGCAGCATCCATTTTGTGATGCCAGGGCTCTGGAAAGAAGTTACCGGACTCGTCAGAGTTAACATGTCTTTCCCTCTAGAAGGGTGGAATGCTACCCCCGCCGCCAGGATTGGCGGGGGGTAGTATTCCAAGATGTTTGACACCAAACACGACATGTTTAGGTGCAGTCATTCCAAAGTTAGCATTTTACCGCGAGGATATAATGCGCTTAAGAGTATATGGTCAGGCTGCACTACAAACAGCATCAGAGATGGTCTCCGAACGCTGCAGAGGGGCCCTGCTCATGCAGGGGCACCCTCTCACATAGGAACCATGCACTCTGCCTTTAGGATTGATAAGGCCTGCCTTAGGAGTGACTTATAGGTTTATATGTGTGTATGTATTTCGTGATATAGGTAACCTATATCACAGTAAGGGGTGCATGCACCACCTTACCCAGGCTGCAGTAGCAGACCGGTGGTGTCAGTTTGGATGGCCTTCCAGGGGTGGCATAATACATGCTGCAGCCCCTGGCAGGCCTCTGAGGTACCTATGCCCTTGGTACATAGTATACCATATACTAGGGACTTATAAGGGCACTCCAGATCCCAATCAGTGATGTGCCTAAGGCACCTGGAAACCATTTTAGAGAGGAAGCAGCTAGGCTGGGGTTCTGATTAGCAGGGCCCCAGCCAGACTAATGTCGAAAAACAGTGAAGCATCAGCAAAAAGTGGGGGTACCGATGTGAAGCAGATCCTACTCTCCTACACAACCCCCAAACGTAGGGACATTAAACTAACCTTGCCCAGTTAAGTCTTCATGTTCTAAGTGGAAATACCTAGAGAGTCCATCTGCATTCGCATGGTTACTCCCAGGCCTATGTTCCACTGTAAAGTCCATCCCCTGTAGGGAAATGGACCACCTAAGCAGTTTGGGGTTTTCACCCTTCATTTGTTTTAGCCATAAGAGGGGCTTATGGTCTGTCTGAACCAGGAAGTGTGTACCAAACAAGTATGGCCTCAACTTCTTCAGAGCCCAGACCACAGCAAAGGCCTCCCTCTCTATGGCTGACCAACGTTTCTCTCTAGGGGTCAGCCTTCTGCTAATGAAAGCTACTGGCTGATCCTGACCTTCTTCATTCAATTGTGACAGTACAGCCCCTACCCCCAATTCAGATGCATCAGTTTGAACAATGAACTTCTTGGAGTAATCAGGACTCTGCAGAATTGGAGCAGTGCACATGGCCTGCTTGAGGTCATCAAATGCCTTTTGACAGCTAGCTGTCCACTGAACCTTTTGGGCATTTTCTTAGAAGTTAAGTCATTCAGGGGTGTCACTATTGATCCATACCCCTTGACAAATCTCCTATAGTACCCAGTCAGGCCTAAGAAGGCTCTCACCTGAGTCTGGGTAGTGGGAGCAGTCCAGTCCATGATGGTCTGGATCTTGCTCTGCAAAGGTTGAACCTGGCCTCCACCCACAAGGTGGCCCAGGTACACAACCTGACTCTGCCCTATCTGGCACTTAGTGGCCTTGATAGTCAGGCCTGCCTTTGCAGGGCCTGTAAAACATTCCTGAGGTGGACCAGGTGATCCTCCCAGGTGGAGCTAAAGACAGCAATATCATCTAGATAAGCTGCACTATAGGCTTCCAGTCCTGTGAGAACTGTATTCACCAACCTCTGGAAAGTGGCAGGTGCATTCTTCAGACCAAAGGGCATTACCACAAATTGATAATGTCCACTAGGGGTTGAGAATGCTGTTTTGGGCTTTGCAGTATCAGCTAGTCTGATCTGCCAGTAGCCAGCTGTTAGGTCAAATGTGCTGAGATATTTGGCAGAGGCCAAAGTATCTATGAGCTCATCTGCCCTGGGTATTGGATGCGATACAAAGGGGATGATGGACGGACACGCTTGAGCCAATCAAACACTCACCCCCAGTCAACTGATCTGGGTTTAATCCATCATCATTCTTTAGCTCACTCCACCACCCCAGTTCTGAACTGGGGTGGTGGAGTGAGCTAAAGAATGATGATGGATTAAACCCAGATCAGTTGACTGGGGGTGAGTGTTTGATTGGCTCAAACGTTCCGTCCATCATCCCCTTTTGTATCGCTGGGTATTGGATGGGCATCAGTCCTAGTGACTGCATTGAGACCCCTGTAGTCTACACAAAACCTCATCTCTCTTTTTCCACCACTGGTGTGAGGTTTCGGTACAAGGACTACTGGACTAGCCCAAGGGCTATCTGAGGGTTCAATTACTCCCAATTCCAACATTTTCTGGACTTCAGTCCTGATAGAGTCCCTGACATGGTCAGGTTGCCTATAAATCTTGTTTTTAATAGGCAGACTGTCCCCAGTGTCCACTTCATGAGTGCACCAGGTGGTCTGACTGGGTGTCAGTGAAAACATATGTCGAAACTGATTGAGGACTTGCCTGCAATCAGTTTGTTGCTGGGTAGTGAGGCTGCCTGCCAAGGCTACACCATCAACTGACCCATCGTCAGGGTTCTGTGAGAGCAGGTCAGGGAGTGGGTCACTCTCTTCCTCCTGCCCTTCATCAGTAGCCATGAGCAAGCCCATGTCTGCCCTGTCCACATATGGTTTTAACCTGTTGACATGGAGAACCCTGTGGGGACTCCTGGGTGTTCCTAGGTCTACTAAATAAGTGACCTCACCCTTCTGCTCAACAATAGTGTGGGGTCCACTCCATTTATCTTGGAGAGCTGCTGGGGCCACTGGCTCCAACACCCACACCTTCTGTCCTGGCTGGTAAACAGTCAGAACAGCCTTTTGGTCATGCCAGGCCTTTTGCAGTTCCTGGCTAGCCTCAAGGTTTTTGGTTGCCTTTTTCATGTACTCAGCCATCCTGGAGCGGAGACCAAGTACATAGTCCACTATATCTTGCTTTGTGGGCTTGAGAGGTAACTCCCATCCTTCCTTCACCAAGCACAGTGGACCCCTCACAGGGTGGCCAAACAGAAGTTCAAAAGGGCTGTAACCAACCCCTTCTGAGGCACCTCCCTATATGCGAATAAAAGGCAGGGCAAGAGTATGTCCCATCTACGCCTAAGCTTTTCTGGGAGCCCTTTAATCATGCCCTTCAAGGTTTTGTTGAACCTCTCAACTAAACCATTGCATTGTGGGTGATAGGGTGTGGTGAACTTATAAGTCACTCCACACTCCTTCCACATTGCTTTTAAGTACCCAGACATGAAGTTAGCACCCCTGTCTGATACTACCTCCTTAGGAAAGCCCACTCTTGAGAAGATTCCCAGGAGGGCCCTTGCCACCACAGGTGCTGTAGTGGTCCTGAGGGGTATAGCTTCTGGGTACCTGGTGGCATGATCCACTACCACCAGGATAAACCTGTGCCCAGAGGCTGTTTGGGGATCCATGGGACCAACAATGTCAATCCCTACCCTTTCAAAGGGCACCCCCACCACAGGTAGTGGTATCAGGGGGCCTTTGTAGTGCCACCTGCCTTGCCACTGGCTTGGCAGGTTACACAGGAGCGACAAAACTCCTTGCTGTCTTCAGACATGTGGGGCCAGTGAAAGTGAGGGACAATCCTGTCCCAAGTCTTGTTCTGGCCCAGGTGACCTGCTAAGGGAATATCATGGGCTAGGGTCAATAGGAAGCCCCTGAACTTCAAAGGTATTACCAACCTCCTGGTAGCACCAGGCTTGGGGTCTCTACTCTCTGAGTACAGGAGTCCATCATCCCAATACACTGTATGGGGACCACTAGCTTTCCCAGCAGCCTCAGCAGCAGCTTGCTGTCTGAGGGGTTCAAGGGAGGGGCAGCTCTGCTGCTCCTGGCTCAGATCTGCCCTAGAAGGTCCCCCTGTCCCCAAGAACTCAACCTGGTCAGGTTCAAGTTCCTCTGGGACAGTTCCTTCTTCAGGGCTGAGATCATCCCCCTCAAGGGACTGATCTTCCTCCTGAGCCAAGGGGAAGACACTGCCTTAACCCTACTACTCCTCCTCTTGGAAGGCACTTGGTCCATTCTTCCAGAATCCAAGGCCTGTTCAGTGCTAGACATTTTGGCTTGTGACCTGGTCACAGCAAACACATCTGCAGGGATCCCCAGCATTTCTGCATGGGTCCTGAGCTCCACTTCTGCCCAAGCAGAAGTCTCTAAGTCATTGCCAAGCAAGCATTCGACTGGTAGGTTTGCACTTACCACAACCTTCTTAAGGCCAGTTACCCCTCCCCAGGAGAAGTTAACAACTGCCAGAGTATGGTCTGTTCTGACATTGCTAGCATTGGTCACTTGGTACATTTCACCAAGCATAACTTGCCCAGGTAGCACAAGGTCTTGTGTCACCATTGTGACGCTTGCCCCTGTGTCCCTAAATGCCAAAGCCTCACGTCCATTGATTAAAGGCTGTTGTCTGTACTTGCCCAGATTACTGGGACTCATAGAGGAGGGCACATCCATGCCTCCATCACAGACTAACACAGCCTGAGTCAGTTCTCTGACTAGGTCAGAGCCCAACTCAGTACCCAGGGTGAACCCTACTAAACCCTTGGCTGGAGCACTCCCACCAACTGTACTAGGGGGAACAGGTGCCTTAGGGGCATTGGTGGGTGCTGGACTGGAGTCTTTGGACTTGGTGCAATCACTGGTCCAGTGGGTCTTTTGCTTACAGACCTTGCACCATGGTTTTCTTTGGCCTTTCCCTTTGGTAGACTGTGAATCCCCACCAGAAGAAGATTTTTGGGGGCCTGATGAAGACTTTTGATCTTTACCCTTCTCCCCACCCTTTTCAGAGTTCTTAGCATCTTGCTTCTTGGTTTCCCCACCTTGGTTCTGTACCTTCTGCTTCACCCTGGTTCTGACCCATTTGTCTGCCTTCTTTCCCAATTCTTGGGGAGAGGTCAGATCAGAGTCTACCAGGTATTGATGCAACAGCTGATTTTGACAGTTATTAAGAATCTGCTCCCTCATTATCAGATTGTACAATCCTGAGAAGTCACACACCTTACTGCCCATCAACCAGCCTTCCAGAGCCTTGGCAGAACAATCCACATAGTCTACCCAGTCTTGAGTCTGTGCTTTTGGGTATCTCTGAACTTCAACCTGTACTGTTCAGTGGTTAGGCCAAACCCATCAATAAGAGCACTCTTCAAGACCTTGTAATTATCAGCATCCTCCTCTCTAACAGTGAGGAGCTTATCTCTACCTTTGTCAGCAAAGGAGAGCCACAAGATTGCTGCCCACTGCTCCTGAGGGACCTTCTGTACCTTACAGGCCCTCTCTAGAGCAGTTATCCACTTGTGGATGTCATCCCCATTCTGATAGGGAGGGACAATCTTGCTCAGGTTCCTATGGTCATAGGACCTTTCCCTATCTCTAGGGATATGGCTGCCACCATGGGACTCTAGTCCCAACTTTCTTCTCTCTCTAAAGAGATCTAGGGACTCCCTGTCTATGGCTAGTTGCTTCTTTTTGAGTTCAAGCTGAGCTTCCTCATATTGAACCAGCCTCTTTCTTCTCTCATGAGAGGATTCCCTCCTATGAGATGAGACAGAGCTCCCTATTGAGGTGCCAGAGTGGTTAGACTCCTGAGAAGAAGATCTAGACCTTCTGGGCACACTCACAATCCTTCCTGGGGGACAAAGGGAGCCTCATTCTGATCCTCCTCTTCCTCTTCCTCAGGAGGGGTTGGATTATCCAGGTCAGGGCCATTGTCACCCTCCTGGCCAGTTTCAGAGGGGGGCTGGGGGTATTGGTACCCCTGGCCTCCTCCTCTTCTTCTGCCCCACCCTCAGCTCCTACCCCTTCAGTCCCTACAGGCTTACTAAGGTCATAAGCCACCAACAACTCCTTGAGGTGTTGGGTGGTGGGGCTTTGGCCTGTCCTTATTTTTCTCAAGTTGCATAAAGCTCTCAATTCCAAGAATGGGAGTGTATCATACTTGGAGGGTGGAAGCTCAATGGCTTCCTGCAAGGATTCTTTGGATCCTGCCCTTAAAGACATTACGAGTGTGGTGTGGTGTATGCACTACCTACCCTAGTGTGGCCTACTAAACTCTCTTGAGTTGTAGAAAGGGTTGTGCTATCCCTTAACACACAACTCTAAGTTCAGTAGAACTTACTGTTATTCTAAGCTTAAATTATATGTACCTTAGGTACCTTTAGTGGTTTTCAGTTGATCAATTCAATTGAGATTATCTGGTAAAACAATAGCAAGCTGGAATCCCACACGCTGCACACCAATGTGAGAAGTTGGCCTGGCATATGCTGTCCACTAATTATAGTGGGCACCTTGCACCAGTCCAAACAACCCCTTATTGGAGATAGGTTAAAGACAACCTTATTGAAAGCTATCCTAGTGGTAGCTATGGAGAGCAGCCTTCAGGCTAAGTCTTGATGGAATGTAAAGCAGCTTGTTTTACCAGTCTATAATCTCTTGAGTGACCAAATGAAAGAGCACCACACCAGGTATATATTCAAAATATATGTATTTATTGCTAAACACACCCCTCTAGTCTCTTTATGAGGCTAGAGTTCGAAGTACATAAGTTATAAGATATTAATTCACAGTAATAGCACAAATACACGTTTGGGCCCTAGGGGCGTACCAAACCATATACCAATAAAGTGGTATGCGAACCACGACTGAACTAGACACTAGGCCTAGAGCCTCTAGAAGTGCTTGGACCACAAGGAACCACCCAAGGTAGTGACACAGGGGACCCACGGGAGACGCGTGCAGTGTAAATACACAACCGCGATACGCCGTTAACTTCTATGGAGAAAGTCGGGATCGGGAAAATAGAGGAAAGGGACACTTAAAAGAGGACTAGGACAAAACCCTTTGAGATCTAGGACTTTGAAGAGTCTCTACCCACGGGAGCACCGGAGTACTCGTGTTACCTCACCCAGGAAGCCGGGTGCATAGGTGCCTTTCGGGGTCGGGTTTCGTCGTCGATTCGAATGGCGATCTGCTGCAAAGTGCTGCTGGCGGCCAAGAGAAAAGTGTCCGGGTGGATCCAAGAGTGGATCGGAGTTCTGGTGAACCTGAAAGCAGAGGGGACAGAGTCTGGGTCACTAGCCAGTGACCAGGAAGGCGATGGACAGATGCCCACCGATGTCGAGTGCTTCAGGTGCGTTGACGGTTGTCTTGACTCTTCAGCCACGAGGTCCAGGAGGCGTTGTCGGCAACCAGGAGCAGGATTCAGGCTGGTACACGATGTCTGTCGAGTGCTGAGGTGTCGGCGACCGGATTGGACCCAACAAGCCTTGGCAACGGCAAGTCTCGAGGAAGATGTAGATCGTCGATGGTGCAGACCAGCAAGGTCTGTGGAACTCACCCAGCAAGGGTAAGTGAGGGCAGGCCTGGAGCAACCAGGATGCCAAGTAAGAAAAGGATTGGCCTTCGTTAAGGGCTACTAGCCAACGGGCTAGCGACCGCGAAGGAGCCTCGTGACACCGCACGTGGAGCTGGCTTACAGGACACTCGTGGAGTGGGGGCCAGTGATCTTCGGTGCAGGTGGTGCTGGAGGCTGGGGCTACTCAGAGCCCAAAGCACGACTTCTTGGGAGACCCAGAAGATGGTGCACTTGCAAATGTGCTTGGTGTCCAGGGGTCACGGTCTCAAGTCACCCACGATAGCCACGGGCCTCAGCTTTGCTGGGGACTCAGGGTAGCCTTGGAGAAGTCTGAGAATCCACCTCTGGTGATGCGATGACTTCGGCGTCCGACGGGAGCTTCAGAAATGCAAACCGGACAGATGCTTCTTTGGTGCCTGCCAAGCAGGGGAGTCACTCCTTGACCCCAAGGGAGATTCTTCAGTCCTCTAATCTTGTCGTAGAGCGTCGAAGGTCCAGGATTCAGTTTCAGAGTTTCGTCCAGGTATAATCTAAAGTCCTAAGGACTGGGTTCCTATCTTTATACTAAAGATAGGGGTTGGACTACTCTGTGGCCCCACCTATGGGTGGGTCAGGGCAGAGGGGTGGCTACACCCCTTTCCCTTTGTCCAGTTCGCGCCAAAGCAGGGGCTGCAAGGCCCTGATCCGGTTTGAACTGGGGTATGCACAGGGACACCAAATGTGCCCCCAGTGCAGGACTTCAAAGCACCCGAAAGTGCTCCCGCCCAGCCCCAATACACATTATCCTGTCTGGGGAGGTGGTCACACCTCCCTGGGACAGGAAACCTATTGTCCAGGCCTCCCCTGCCGGAGTTTCGTCCAGCAGCAGGAGGCCAGACTCGTGTCTGTGGCAGCAGCATCCATTTTGTGATGCCAGGGCTCTGGAAAGAAGTTACCGGACTCGTCAGAGTTAACATGTCTTTCCCTCTAGAAGGGTGGAATGCTACCCCCGCCGCCAGGATTGGCGGGGGGTAGTATTCCAAGATGTTTGACACCAAACACGACATGTTTAGGTGCAGTCATTCCAAAGTTAGCATTTTACCGCGAGGATATAATGCGCTTAAGAGTATATGGTCAGGCTGCACTACAAACAGCATCAGAGATGGTCTCCGAACGCTGCAGAGGGGCCCTGCTCATGCAGGGGCACCCTCTCACATAGGAACCATGCACTCTGCCTTTAGGATTGATAAGGCCTGCCTTAGGAGTGACTCATAGGTTTATATGTGTGTATGTATTTCGTGATATAGGTAACCTATATCACAGTAAGGGTGCATGCACCACCTTACCCAGGCTGCAGTAGCAGACCGGTGGTGTCAGTTTGGATGGCCTTCCAGGGGTGGCATAATACATGCTGCAGCCCCTGGCAGGCCTCTGAGGTACCTATGCCCTTGGTACATAGTATACCATATACTAGGGACTTATAAGGGCACTCCAGATCCCAATCAGTGATGTGCCTAAGGCACCTGGAAACCATTTTAGAGAGGAAGCAGCTAGGCTGGGGTTCTGATTAGCAGGGCCCCAGCCAGACTAATGTCGAAAAACAGTGAAGCATCAGCAAAAAGTGGGGGTACCCATGTGAAGCAGATCCTACTCTCCTACACAACCCCCCAAACGTAGGGACATTAAACTAACCTTGCCCAGTTAAGTCTTCATGTTCTAAGTGGAAATACCTAGAGAGTCCATCTGCATTCGCATGGTTACTCCCAGGCCTATGTTCCACTGTAAAGTCCATCCCCTGTAGGGAAATGGACCACCTAAGCAGTTTGGGGTTTTCACCCTTCATTTGTTTTAGCCATAAGAGGGGCTTATGGTCTGTCTGAACCAGGAAGTGTGTACCAAACAAGTATGGCCTCAACTTCTTCAGAGCCCAGACCACAGCAAAGGCCTCCCTCTCTATGGCTGACCAACGTTTCTCTCTAGGGGTCAGCCTTCTGCTAATGAAAGCTACTGGCTGATCCTGACCTTCTTCATTCAATTGTGACAGTACAGCCCCTACCCCCAATTCAGATGCATCAGTTTGAACAATGAACTTCTTGGAGTAATCAGGACTCTGCAGAATTGGAGCAGTGCACATGGCCTGCTTGAGGTCATCAAATGCCTTTTGACAGCTAGCTGTCCACTGAACCTTTTGGGCATTTTCTTAGAAGTTAAGTCATTCAGGGGTGTCACTATTGATCCATACCCCTTGACAAATCTCCTATAGTACCCAGCCAGGCCTAAGAAGGCTCTCACCTGAGTCTGGGTAGTGGGAGCAGTCCAGTCCATGATGGTCTGGATCTTGCTCTGTAAAGGTTGAACCTGGCCTCCACCCACAAGGTGGCCCAGGTACACAACCTGACTCTGCCCTATCTGGCACTTAGTGGCCTTGATAGTCAGGCCTGCCTTTTGCAGGGCCTGTAAAACATTCCTGAGGTGGACCAGGTGATCCTCCCAGGTGGAGCTAAAGACAGCAATATCATCTAGATAAGCTGCACTATAGGCTTCCAGTCCTGTGAGAACTGTATTCACCAACCTCTGGAAAGTGGCAGGTGCATTCTTCAGACCAAAGGGCATTACCACAAATTGATAATGTCCACTAGGGGTTGAGAATGCTGTTTTGGGCTTTGCAGTATCAGCTAGTCTGATCTGCCAGTAGCCAGCTGTTAGGTCAAATGTGCTGAGATATTTGGCAGAGGCCAAAGTATCTATGAGCTCATCTGCCCTGGGTATTGGATGCGATACAAAAGGGGATGATGGACGGAACGTTTGAGCCAATCAAACACTCACCCCCAGTCAACTGATCTGGGTTTAATCCATCATCATTCTTTAGCTCACTCCACCACCCCAGTTCTGAACTGGGGTGGTGGAGTGAGCTAAAGAATGATGATGGATTAAACCCAGATCAGTTGACTGGGGGTGAGTGTTTGATTGGCTCAAACGTTCCGTCCAACATCCCCTTTTGTATCGCTGGGTATTGGATGGGCATCAGTCCTAGTGACTGCATTGAGACCCCTGTAGTCTACCCAAAACCTCATCTCTCTTTTTCCACCAATGGTGTGAGGTTTCGGTACAAGGACTACTGGACTAGCCCAAGGGCTATCTGAGGGTTCAATTACTCCCAATTCCAACATTTTCTGGACTTCAGTCCTGATACAGTCCCTGACATGGTCAGGTTGCCTATAAATCTTGTTTTTAATAGGCAGACTGTCCCCAGTGTCCACTTCATGAGTGCACCAGGTGGTCTGACTGGGTGTCAGTGAAAACATATGTCGAAACTGATTAAGGACTTGCCTGCAATCAGTTTGTTGCTGGGTAGTGAGGCTGCCTGCCAAGGCTACACCATCAACTGACCCATCGTCAGGGTTCTGTGAGAGCAGGTCAGGGAGTGGGTCACTCTCTTCCTCCTGCCCTTCATCAGTAGCCATGAGCAAGCCCATGTCTGCCCTGTCCACATATGGTTTTAACCTGTTGACATGGAGAACCCTGTGGGGACTCCTGGGTGTTCCTAGGTCTACTAAATAAGTGACCTCACCCTTCTGCTCAACAATAGTGTGGGGTCCACTCCATTTATCTTGGAGAGCTGCTGGGGCCACTGGCTCCAACACCCACACCTTCTGTCCTGGCTGGTAAACAGTCAGAACAGCCTTTTGGTCATGCCAGGCCTTTTGCAGTTCCTGGCTAGCCTCAAGGTTTTTGGTTGCCTTTTTCATGTACTCAGCCATCCTGGAGCGGAGACCAAGTACATAGTCCACTATATCTTGCTTTGGGGGCTTGAGAGGTAACTCCCATCCTTCCTTCACCAAGCACAGTGGACCCCTCACAGGGTGGCCAAACAGAAGTTCAAAAGGGCTGCAACCAACCCCCTTCTGAGGCACCTCCCTATATGCGAATAAATGGCAGGGCAAGAGTATGTCCCATCTACGCCTAAGCTTTTCTGGGAGCCCTTTAATCATGCCCTTCAAGGTTTTGTTGAACCTCTCAACTAAACCATTGCATTGTGGGTGATAGGGTGTGGTGAACTTATAAGTCACTCCACACTCCTTCCACATTGCTTTTAAGTACCCAGACATGAAGTTAGCACCCCTGTCTGATACTACCTCCTTAGGAAAGCCCACTCTTGAGAAGATTCCCAGGAGGGCCCTTGCCACCACAGGTGCTGTAGTGGTCCTGAGGGGTATAGCTTCTGGGTACCTGGTGGCATGATCCACTACCACCAGGATAAACCTGTGCCCAGAGGCTGTTTGGGGATCCATGGGACCAACAATGTCAATCCCTACCCTTTCAAAGGGCACCCCCACCACAGGTAGTGGTATCAGGGGGCCTTTGTAGTGCCACCTGCCTTGCCACTGGCTTGGCAGGTTACACAGGAGCGACAAAACTCCTTGCTGTCTTCAGACATGTGGGGCCAGTGAAAGTGAGGGACAATCCTGTCCCAAGTCTTGTTCTGGCCCAGGTGACCTGCTAAGGGAATATCATGGGCTAGGGTCAATAGGAAGCCCCTGAACTTCAAAGGTATTACCAACCTCCTGGTAGCACCAGGCTTGGGGTCTCTACTCTCTGAGTACAGGAGTCCATCATCCCAATACACTGTATGGGGACCACTAGCTTTCCCAGCAGCCTCAGCAGCAGCTTGCTGTCTGAGGGGTTCAAGGGAGGGGCAGCTCTGCTGCTCCTGGCTCAGATCTGCCCTAGAAGGTCCCCCTGTCCCCAAGAACTCAACCTGGTCAGGTTCAAGTTCCTCTGGGACAGTTCCTTCTTCAGGGCTGAGATCATCCCCCTCAAGGGGCTGATCTTCCTCCTGAGCCAAGGGGGAAGGCACTGCCTTAACCCTACTACTCCTCCTCTTTGAAGGCACTTGGTCCATTCTTCCAGAATCCAAGGCCTGTTCAGTGCTAGACATTTTGGCTTGTGACCTGGTCACAGCAAACACATCTGCAGGGATCCCCAGCATTTCTGCATGGGTCCTGAGCTCCACTTCTGCCCAAGCAGAAGTCTCTAAGTCATTGCCAAGCAAGCATTCGACTGGTAGGTTTGCACTTACCACAACCTTCTTAAGGCCAGTTACCCCTCCCCAGGAGAAGTTAACAACTGCCAGAGTATGGTCTGTTCTGACATTGCTAGCATTGGTCACTTGGTACATTTCACCAAGCATAACTTGCCCAGGTAGCACAAGGTCTTGTGTCACCATTGTGACGCTTGCCCCTGTGTCCCTAAATGCCAAAGCCTCACGTACATTGATTAAAGGCTGTTGTCTGTACTTGCCCAGATTACTGGGACTCATAGAGGAGGGCACATCCATGCCTCCATCACAGACTAACACAGCCTGAGTCAGTTCTCTGACTAGGTCAGAGCTCAACTCAGTACCCAGGGTGAACCCTACTAAACCCTTGGCTGGAGCACTCCCACCAACTGTACTAGGGGGAACAGGTGCCTTAGGGGCATTGGTGGGTGCTGGACTGGAGTCTTTGGACTTGGTGCAATCACTGGTCCAGTGGGTCTTTTGCTTACAGACCTTGCACCATGGTTTTCTTTGGCCTTTCCCTTTGGTAGACTGTGAATCCCCACCAGAAGAAGATTTTTGGGGCCTGATGAAGACTTTTGATCTTTACCCTTCTCCCCACCCTTTTCAGAGTTCTTAGCATCTTGCTTCTTGGTTTCCCCACCTTGGTTCTGTACCTTCTGCTTCACCCTGGTTCTGACCCATTTGTCTGCCTTCTTTCCCAATTCTTGGGGAGAGGTCAGATCAGAGTCTACCAGGTATTGATGCAAAAGCTGATTTTGACAGTTATTAAGAATCTGCTCCCTCATTATCAGATTGTACAATCCTGAGAAGTCACACACCTTACTGCCCATCAACCAGCCTTCCAGAGCCTTGGCAGAACAATCCACATAGTCTACCCAGTCTTGAGTCTGTGCTTTTTGGGTATCTCTGAACTTCAACCTGTACTGTTCAGTGGTTAGGCCAAACCCATCAATAAGAGCACTCTTCAAGACCTTGTAATTATCAGCATCCTCCTCTCTAACAGTGAGGAGCTTATCTCTACCTTTGTCAGCAAAGGAGAGCCACAAGATTGCTGCCCACTGCTCCTGAGGGACCTTCTGTACCTTACAGGCCCTCTCTAGAGCAGTTATCCACTTGTGGATGTCATCCCCATTCTGATAGGGAGGGACAATCTTGCTCAGGTTCCTATGGTCATAGGACCTTTCCCTATCTCTAGGGATATGGCTGCCACCATGGGACTCTAGTCCCAACTTTCTTCTCTCTCTAAAGAGATCTAGGGACTCCCTGTCTATGGCTAGTTGCTTCTTTTTGAGTTCAAGCTGAGCTTCCTCATATTGAACCAGCCTCTTTCTTCTCTCATGAGAGGATTCCCTCCTATGAGATGAGACAGAGCTCCCTATTGAGGTGCCAGAGTGGTTAGACTCCTGAGAAGAAGATCTAGACCTTCTGGGCACACTCACAATCCTTCCTGGGGGACAAAGGGAGCCTCATTCTGATCCTCCTCTTCCTCTTCCTCAGGAGGGGTTGGATTATCCAGGTCAGGGCCATTGTCACCCTCCTGGCCAGTTTCAGAGGGGGGCTGGGGGTATTGGTACCCCTGGCCTCCTCCTCTTCTTCTGCCCCACCCTCAGCTCCTACCCCTTCAGTCCCTACAGGCTTACTAAGGTCATAAGCCACCAACAACTCCTTGAGGTGTTGGGTGGTGGGGCTTTGGCCTGTCCTTATTTTTCTCAAGTTGCATAAAGCTCTCAATTCCAAGAATGGGAGTGTATCATACTTGGAGGGTGGAAGCTCAATGGCTTCCTGCAAGGATTCTTTGGATCCTGCCCTTAAAGACATTACTAGTGTGGTGTGGTGTATGCACTACCTACCCTAGTGTGGCCTACTAAACTCTCTTGAGTTGTAGAAAGGGTTGTGCTATCCCTTAACACACAACTCTAAGTTCAGTAGAACTTACTGTTATTCTAAGCTTAAATTATATGCACCTTAGGTACCTTTAGTGGTTTTCAGTTGATCAATTCAATTGAGATTATCTGGTAAAACAATAGCAAGCTGGAATCCCACACGCTGCACACCAATGTGAGAAGTTGGCCTGGCATATGCTGTCCACTAATTATAGTGGGCACCTTGCACCAGTCCAAACAACCCCTTATTGGAGATAGGTTAAAGACAACCTTATTGAAAGCTATCCTAGTGGTAGCTATGGAGAGCAGCCTTCAGGCTAAGTCTTGAAGGAATGTAAAGCAGCTTGTTTTACCAGTCTATAATCTCTTGAGTGACCAAATGAAAGAGCACCACACCAGGTATATATTCAAAATATATGTATTTATTGCTAAACACACCCCTCTAGTCTCTTTATGAGGCTAGAGTTCGAAGTACATAAGTTATAAGATATTAATTCACAGTAATAGCACAAATACACGTTTGGGCCCTAGGGGTGTACCAAACCATATACCAATAAAGTGGTATGCGAACCACGACTGAACTAGACACTAGGCCTAGAGCCTCTAGAAGTGCTTGGACCACAAGGAACCACCCAAGGTAGTGACACAGGGGACCCACGGGAGAGCGCGTGCAGTGTAAATACACAACCGCGATACGCCGTTAACTTCTATGGAGAAAGTCGGGATCGGGAAAATAGAGGAAAGGGACACTTAAAAGAGGACTAGGACAAAACCCTTTGAGATCTAGGACTTTGAAGAGTCTCTACCCACGGGAGCACCGGAGTACTCGTGTTACCTCACCCAGGGAAGCCGGGTGCATAGGTGCCTTTCGGGGTCGGGTTTCGTCGTCGATTCGAATGGCGATCTGCTGCAAAGTGCTGCTGGCGGCCAAGAGAAAAGTGTCCGGGTGGATCCAAGAGTGGATCGGAGTTCTGGTGAACCTGAAAGCAGAGGGGACAGAGTCTGGGTCACTAGCCAGTGACCAGGAAGGCGATGGACAGATGCCCACCGATGTCGAGTGCTTCAGGTGCATTGACGGTTGTCTTGACTCTTCATCCACGAGGTCCAGGAGGCGTTGTCGGCGACCAGGAGCAGGATTCGGGCTGGTACACGATGTCTGTCGAGTGCTGAGGTGTCGGCGACCGGATTGGACCCAACAAGCCTTGGCAACGGCAAGTCTCGAGGAAGATGTAGATCGTCGATGGTGCAGACCAGCAAGGTCTGTGGAACTCACCCAGCGAGGGTAAGTGAGGGCAGGCCTGGAGCAACCAGGATGCCAAGTAAGAAAAGGATTGGCCTTCGTTAAGGGCTACTAGCCAACGGGCTAGCGATTGCGAAGGAGCCTCGTGACGCCGCACGTGGAGCTGGCTTACAGGACACTCGTGGAGTGGGGGCCAGTGATCTTCGGTGCAGGTGGTGCTGGAGGCTACGGCTACTCGGAGCCTAAAGCACGACTTCTTGGGAGACCCAGAAGATGGTGCACTTGCAAATGTGCTCGGTGTCCAGGGGTCACGGTCTCAAGTCACCCACGATAGCCACGGGCCTCAGCTTTGCTGGGGACTCAGGGTAGCCTCGGGAAGTCTGAGAATCCACCTCTGGTGATGCGATGACTTCGGCGTCCGACGGGAGCTTTAGAAATGCGAACCGGACAGATGCTTCTTTGGTGCCTGCCAAGCAGGGGAGTCACTCCTTGACCCCAAGGGAGATTCTTCAGTCCTCTAATCTTGTCGTAGAGCGTCGAAGGTCCAGGATTCAGTTTCAGAGTTTCGTCCAGGTATAATCTAAAGTCCTAAGGACTGGGTTCCTATCTTTATACTAAAGATAGGGGTTGGACTACTCTGTGGCCCCACCTATGGGTGGGTCAGGGCAGAGGGGTGGCTACACCCCTTTCCCTTTGTCCAGTTCGCGCCAAAGCAGGGGCTGCAAGCCCCTGATCCGGTTTGAACTGGGGTATGCACAGGGACACCAAATGTGCCCCCAGTGCAGGACTTCAAAGCACCCGAAAGTGCTCCCGCCCAGCCCCAATACACATTATCCTGTCTGGGGAGGTGGTCACACCTCCCTGGGACAGGAAACCTATTGTCCAGGCCTCCCCTGCCGGAGTTTCGTCCAGCAGCAGGAGGCCAGACTCGTGTCTGTGGCAGCAGCATCCATTTTGTGATGCCAGGGCTCTGGAAAGAAGTTACCGGACTCGTCAGAGTTAACATGTCTTTCCCTCTAGAAGGGTGGAATGCTACCCCCGCCGCCAGGATTGGCGGGGGGTAGTATTCCAAGATGTTTGACACCAAACACGACATGTTTAGGTGCAGTCATTCCAAAGTTAGCATTTTACCGCGAGGATATAATGCGCTTAAGAGTATATGGTCAGGCTGCACTACAAACAGCATCAGAGATGGTCTCCGAACGCTGCAGAGGGGCCCTGCTCATGCAGGGGCACCCTCTCACATAGGAACCATGCACTCTGCCTTTAGGATTGATAAGGCCTGCCTTAGGAGTGACTTATAGGTTTATATGTGTGTATGTATTTCGTGATATAGGTAACCTATATCACAGTAAGGGGTGCATGCACCACCTTACCCAGGCTGCAGTAGCAGACCGGTGGTGTCAGTTTGGATGGCATTCCATGGGTGGCATAATACATGCTGCAGCCCCTGGCAGGCCTCTGAGGTACCTATGCCCTTGGTACATAGTATACCATATACTAGGGACTTATAAGGGCACTCCAGATCCCAATCAGTGATGTGCCTAAGGCACCTGGAAACCATTTTAGAGAGGAAGCAGCTAGGCTGGGGTTCTGATTAGCAGGGCCCCAGCCAGACTAATGTCGAAAAACAGTGAAGCATCAGCAAAAAGTGGGGGTACCCATGTGAAGCAGATCCTACTCTCCTACAATGGTGCTCTTAATTTCTGAAACAAGTAACAAAGTGGACTTGGGCTGAGTATTATAGGCCCATCAACGTTCCCATTATATATTTTATTTGGTATTGGCTGATTTCAACTTTGCCAGCATATTTTCTAATGTTGTACACTATTTAATAGATTCTCAACCGATGCTGTGTTATCTCAATCCTGTATCTAAAGATACTATCTGATACAGACAATGTATGTAACAGCATTTTCAATAGGATTTGAATAAACTATGTTTGTTTATAGAGTATTTCATTTGCATCCAAATATTTCCCAGCCTTTCTGTGTGATGTAACGAACCAAAGGCTGATGTATCACTTCGTGTGACTGTACCATGACAAAGGTCACGCAATGTGATTAACCCAGGTCAAAGGTCTTGTGGTGTGACTTTCTGTGACTTATCAAGGGGTCGTCAAAGGGTCTGTGATGTCCCTTTCCCTACCACTGGAGGTTTAGTGAATCGACGTCCATGGTGTGAGAAGTTGGCCTGGCATATGCTGTCCACTAGTTATAGTGGGCACCTTGCACCAGTCCAAACGACCTTTATTGATGATAGGTTAAAAGACAACCTTTATTGAAAGCTATCCTAGTGGTAGCTATGGAGAGCAGCCTTCAGGCTAAGTCTTGAAGGAGTGTAAAGCTGTTTGTTTTACCAGTCTATAATCTCATGAATGACCAAATGAAAGGAGAACCACACCAGGTATATATATAAAATATATGTATTTATTACTAAACACTACCCACTAGTCTCTTTATGAGGCTAGAGGTCGAAATACACAAGTTACAAGTCAATTAACACAGTAAATTAGCACAATATACGATCAGCCCTAGGGGCGTACCAAACCATATATTAAGAAAGTGGTATAAGAACCACGACTTGACTAGACACAAGGCCTAGAGCCTGTAGAATCGCTGGGACCCCAAGGAACCACCCAAGGTAGTGACACAGGGGACCCACGGGGGACGTGTGCAGTGTGTGAACACAGCTGCGAGCTCCGTTAGCGTCTATGGGGAAAGTCGCGGTTAGAGTTTTAAAGTTTAGGGACACTTCGGAGTGGACTAGGAACAAACCATTTTGGACTTAGAGGGTTCTAGGGCCAACACCCACGGGAGCACCGAAGTACTCGTGTTACCTCACCCAGGGAAGCCGGGTGCACAGGTGTCAAATGGTGTCGGGCCGCGCCGTCGTTTTCAAAGGCCGCTGGCTGAAAAGTGCTGCTGCCGAGAAGCTGCGAAGTGTCCGAAGAGATCCAAGCCTGGATCGAGGATGAGAAGAACCTGAAAGCAGAGGGGACAGAGTCTAGGTCACTAGCCAGTGACCAGGGGCACGATAGTCGAATGCCCACCGATGTCGGGTGCTTCAAGTTCGAAGAGGTGAAGATTGTCTCTGCAGCCATGAGGACCAGGAGGTGTCGACAACAACCAGGAGCTGTAATCGAGCTGTCCCATGAAGGTAGTAGCTGACTTCAGTGTTGGTGCCCAGATTGGACCCAACAAGCCTTGGTAACAGCAACCCATGCAGAAAAAGAACAATGGCTTCGGTGCGGACCAGCGAGGTTCAAGGGACTCCCCAAGCAAAGGAGAGTCAGGGCAGGCCTGGAGCAACCAGGGAAGCTCATTGAAATCAGAGATGTCCTTCAGAGGGATCCACAAGTCGACGGACAAGGGATTGCAAAGGGACCTCAAGCAGAATCACAAAATGGCGGCCCACGGGTCACTCGGAGTGGCCAGGCTGGCAATCTTCAGTGGATTTACGGCTTGGGGTTGGGGCTATAAATAACCCAAAGCACAGCCTCTAGGATTGACCAGAAGCTTATGCACTTGCAAATGTGCACGGTGTCCAGGGGTTCCGGTTCCACGGTACCCACGAGGGCTATGGGTCTCAGCTTTGCTGGAGACTTGGGTCAGCCTCTGGGAAGTCTGGAAATCTATCTCCTGGGTTGCAGGGTTGTCGGCGTCCGGTGGGAGCTTCAGAGATGCAGACCAGACAGATGCGTCTTTGGTGCCTGCCAAGCATGGGAGTAACTCCTTTACTCCAAGGGAGATTCTTCAGTCATCTGGCGTTTAACAGATCGTCGAAGGTCCAGGATTCAGTTTCAGAGTTTCGTCCAGGGATATCTAAAGTCCTGTTGCCAGGGGTTCCTATCTTATACCCAAGGAAGGGGTTGGACTAACTCAGGGGACCCACCTATGGGAGGGTTTGGAAAGAGGGGTGGCTACACCCATTTCCTTTGTCCAGTTTCGCACAAGAGCAGGGGCTGGCAGCCCCTGCAACCGGTTTGAACTGGGGTATGCACAGTGACACCAAATGTGCCCCCAGTGCAGGACTTCAAAGCACTCAGAGAGTGCACCCACCCAGCCCCAATACACTAAAGCCTGTCTTGGAGGTGGTAACACCTCCCTGTGACAGGAAACCTATTGTCCAGGCCTCCCCTGCCGGAGGTTCGGTCAGCAGTAGGAAGCCAGACTCGTGTCTGTGGCTGCAGCATCCATTTTGTGATGCCAGGGCTCTGTTTAGCTGGTACCGGGTATACCGGTGCTGTCATGTCTCTCCCTCTAGAAGGGTGGGATCATACTCCCACACCAGTTACTGGTGTGGGGGTATGATTCCAAGGTGTTTGACACCAAACACGACATGTTTCCGTGCAGCCATCCCAAAAGTTAGCATTTACCGCTGAGATATAATGCACTTAAGAGTATATGGTCAGGCTGCACTCACAGACAACCCCGGAGGGTAGATTCCGAAGGCTGCAGAGGGGCTCTGCTCATGCATAGGCACCCTCTCACATAAAACCAAGCACCCTGCCTTCAGGATTGATAAGGCCTGCCATAGGGGTGACTGATAGGTTTATATGTGCAGTGATAGGGTGAGATATAGTGAACCTATATCTCAGTAAGGGGTGCATGCACCACCTCACCCAGGCTGCTGTAGCAGTCCTGTGGTGTCATTTTGGAAGGTTTCCCAGGGATGGCATAATACATGCTGCAGCCCCTGGTAGGCCTCTGGGGTACCTATGCCCTGGGTACATAGTATACCATATACTAGGGACTTATAAGGGCACCCCAGAATCCAATCTGAAGTGTACCTAAGGTACATGGAATCCATTTATAAGAGAAAGCAGATAGGCTGGGGACCTGAATAGCAGGTTCCCAGCCAAAGTAAGTCAAAAACAATCAAAACACCAGGAAAAAAGTGGGGGCAACCATGTAGTCAGACTCCACCTTCCTACACATGGGCATAAGTAAGTCAGTTTCTCTAAAACTGCATACATTTTCGCATCCCTGCTCATATGCAAGCATTGCTACTGTGGTTTAAATTTTTTTAAATCATCGTGTTATAGATATGTGGTACATTTCAACTTTACACACCAGTGTAGTGATTGCGTTATTATTGCCAATTTCGCAGTAAGTCTCTTTCCTGCACCTCTCTAAGGCTGTACCTCTCCCTTCCCAAGTGCCCCCCCTCCTACCTGTACCTTTCCCTTCACATACTTCTCCCTGCCCACATCTTGGTCAGTCTGCACCCATCCTGCTCCGATCTGTGCCTGTATCTTCCCATAATACACCTCTCAGCCAGTTCCTTTTCCAGCCTTCATCCCCATACCTTTCCCCGCCCACATATAGCTCAGCTCCCACCTCACCTCAGTTCACATCACCTCACCTCTAACTGCCTGAAGCTCTCCCTGCTTGTAATTTTCCCTGTAAGTACCTCTACCTGCCAGTACCTTTAAATGCCTTCACCCAACATGCACCTAGCTCTGGGCTCCCTTCTCCTTCCCATACCCTTCTCTGGCCACACGTCACTTTACCTCTGCCTGCCTGCCTGCCCCTTTTCTCTCCATACTTCTCCCTATTTCATCCCCTTCTTGTTCATACTGCTTCTTGTCCATGCATTTACCTGCCTGTACCTCTCCTTACCCCTAATTCTCCCTACCTGCATCTCTCCTACCTCCACCTCTCCCTCCCTGTACCTCTCACTCCCAATACCTATTCCTGCCCGTACCCCTACCTACCCATGCCTCTACTGTTTGTGCCCGAATGCCTCCTCTACTGTGCCTTCTTCTCCGCCCATCTCTCCCAGCCAGCACCCAGGCCACACCTCTCCCCAAACTTCCGCCTAACTGTACCTTTTCCTTCGCCTCTCCCATCCCGCAGTTCTCCTCGTTCATACGTGGACCGGCCTGCTCACAAGCTGCACCTCTCCCAACCATCACTTTTCTCTGTCCAGCCCTCTTTCTGACTGCTCCTCTTATTGCCCATACCTCTCTCCCTGTCCATATTTCTTCCTACACTCCATGCCACATCTCTATAAACTCCTGCAGCCCACTACAACTCTCCCTGTCCACACCTGTGCCTGCTCGCATCTTTTCCTGTCTGTAGCTCTTACTGCCTATACCTCTCCTTGCCCAAAATTACGCTATCGGAGCACAACTTGCTTTGCGTCTATGGTGTGTGACTTTTTCACGCAAATGCACACTTCACATAAAAAGCACTGCTTGATATTAGCAGCAAAATGGTTTGATTAGAAATTGTCTCTCAGTGTGATATTTTCTGGCAAACGAGCCTCCAACATGCAAAAGGTTATGTGGTATTGCATAAGGCGAAATTTTGTTAATCTCTCATAAGGTCAAACTTCAAAATTATGCAACATTTCACCACATAATTACATTTTTGCCCAGGCCTTGTTCAATGTGAGTAACTAGGAGGCAACAAGCATACTACAATAGCATGTTCTTAGTGAATGAGGAAAACTAGGGCAGCATACCTAGAGCGCCTATCAATTTGGGAGCACCTATCAATTTGGGCCTTAAGCTTGAATGATACATGGTTATTAAAGCTATCCCTTGGGCCCACAGAGGCTAGAATCACATCCAGCTCACTGTGCTACCAAGTCTGAAAACTTTTAGTTGTCCTTTATTGGTCATTACATTTAACATTTAGAGGGGTGTCTGGTTTGCAAGAGAGATTCGGTACTGCCAATTCAAACAAGTATTGGCAAGGTCTGGCTTATGTATGAAGTCATCATACATGCACTCTGTCGCTCAACTTTTCACTCATGCATCCATTCATAAAATCACTGACTCATCCCTCTATTCACTCTCTGACACAACCACAATAAAACACAGACAGACTCAAAAACATATGCAAGATAAATTAAAAGAACGCAAGTAGAAAAAAACATATGGGGGCATATTATCAAGAAACGGCGTTAAAATTATCGCCGCTTTAGCGGCAGAAAACTGCCGCTAAAGCGGCGATAATGGGCTTGATAATATGCCCTTGAGAATTCCAATAGAAGCCCATGTTCTGGGGTCAACATGGGCTTCTATTGGAATTCTCAAGGGCATATTATCAAGCCCATTATCGCCGCTTTAGCGGCAGTTTTCTGCCGCTAAAGCGGCGATCATTTTAACGCAGTTCTTGATAATATGCCCCAGGGTCTTCTAAACAAGGCGGGCATATGTTTGTAATAGATGGTAGGGAGTAGCTGGGCACAGCCTCACACTTACACCTGATTAGACTGTATCCTGTCCACACACGAAGGGCTGCATACCTCCTTGTAGTAGGTCTGGAGCCAGGGCAGGAAGGGAGGGCCTCGTTGCACTTAAAAGCCTTTTTGAAGTCTCCCCAAACTTCAAAGGCACAACGGGGTATAAGTACTTGATCTCTGACACCATGATTTTAGTACACTTCTGGACCTGTGACAACACTGCCAGGAAGATGAATTGTTGTGCTGCTGAAGGACTGCCACTCTGCTGGACTGCTGCTTCCTCGGTGTCTGACATGGTCAAACATGACAAATGAATTGACCTTCTTGAAAAAAGGATGGGATTTTCAGATCCAATCTTAAATTGGTTTGCCTCATTCCTTCAAAATAGAACACAAAAAATCAAAGTCAACCATGACCTTCCCAACAGTAAGCCGGTCTCAATTGGAGTTCCACAAGGATCCACACTCTCACCCACTCTTTTCAACCTGTATATATGACCTCTCGCCGAAATTCTGACACATACACTATCACATGTACGCTGATGATACTCAACTGTACATGAAAATCTTTTCACCGGACGACATCACTACTCTCAACTGTGCTCTTCTGAAAACTGAACAGTGGTTATTTCACAACTACCTTATGCTAAATACACTCAAGACTGAATTCCTCTTGCTTGCCCCCCACAATCATACTGCCCCCATTCAAGATTAGCTCAAACAACTAACAGCCCTCAACTGCACCCCACATGTTGTTAGCTCCACTAGATCACTAGGCCTAGTTCTGGACAAATGCCTGAATATATTTGACCACATCAGTGCGACAACAAGAGGAGCCAATCACCAACTCTTCACATTAAGGAAAATCAAATTGTTCCTCCCGCCTGCTGACCTGCAACTAGCAGTCCAATCCCTAGTTATCTCCAGTTTAGACTACGGAATTGTGACCCTGGTTGTCCTACCCAAAGCTGAACTGGCCCCTTTAAGGGCCACTCAACCGTGCTGCCAGACTCATCACGGGCTCAAGAAACCGGGACCACATCATGCCAGATCTAATCCAACTCAACTGGCTTTCCCTCGATGCAAGGATCAGGTACAAGATATCCTGCTGGACGCACAAAGCGCTTGATCAGAGCATGCCCACTTACCTGGCAAATAAACTTGAAATATCGTGTGGGAATCATGCCCTAAGAAGGTCAAACACTCTACTGCTGAAACCATCAAACTTCAAACAGAAGTGAACCTACAACTGCGTCTTCTCCGGTCTTGGCCTGAGAATATGGAACGCTCTCCCGCCAGAAATCAGAACGAACCCCTCAACCTCCGCATTTAAAAAACAAGTCATAGGTTTGCTCCTGAATAGCTATATGTGACAATAGTCCTGTAGCCATAAAAAACTAACTGAAATAGCGTTACAACCTTGCCCTCCCTTATCAACTATGCTCTGTACATCTTGGGTAACTACTCATATGTCTATTTGTGACTGCAATGCGCATCTGCTGTATCCACGTATTTATCTATTATGTTTTCCTGTACCAGCTTAACCAGCCAGCTTCGAAGTACAGCACTCTGATAACCTGCCGGGTCTTGTTTGCGCTTTATAAAACTTTTCAAATAAATAAATGGTGAAGTCAGATTTTAAATTGCAGTGCTGAAAATGCCACTTTTAGAAAGTTAGCATTTGCTTACTTTAGCTATTTTGTGCCTACTGCCTGTCTCTGTTCAGTCTGGGTTGGGTGTCAGCTGGGATTTGTGTATTCCCTCTAGACAGCCACACACAATGGAAGCTTAGATGTGACTTGATGGGCCATCTTGGGGATGGGAGGGAGGAGCTGGGCACAGCCTCACACTTACACCTGAATAGGCTGTGTTCTTTTCACACACAAAGGGCTGCATCCCCCCCTTCCTGTAGTGAGTCTGGAGCCAGGGCAGGAATGGAGGACCTCTGTGCACTTCAAAGCCTTCTTTGAAATCTCCCCCACTTCAAAGGCACAACTGGCTATCAGTACTGGACCTCTGACACCATGATTTCAGTATACTTCTGGACCTTTGACCACTCTGTCAGGAAGAAGAACTGCTGTGCTGCTAAAGGACTGCCACTCTGCTAGACTGCTGCTTTGCTAGACTTCTGCCTTGCTGTGCTGCTGCCTGCTGTTTCCCTGCCTGGATGAGAAGGACTGGACCTGCATCACTTGAACCCAGAGTGACTTCAAGGGCTTGCTCGCTCGCCTTCTAATTTAAAGTCCCAGGTACATAAAAGATTTCCATCTTACCTGCATCTGCACCTGGACTCTGCCATCTGTGAGTCTGTCATGCCAAGTGGTGCCACTCCAGTCTTTTGACCTTGGAAGTGAGGCCTAAGGTGCTTCTTCAAGCCAACCCACGCATCCTCATTGGAACCAGCGGAACTTCACCTTTGCGTACATCGGAACCAGTGCATTCTTGTTGTTGCGTAGGAAGGACCAGGAGCTTCGCCTTCTGAAGTAGCGCATCGACTTTGGAACTGACGCAACCTTTGCTGCAGGAACAGAAGCAGTGCATCGCCTTCGGAACAAGCACATCGCACTCGGAACCGACGCATTGCCTTCGTTGCGTGGAGAAAATCAACGCAACTCATCCACTGCGTTGCTCGACACCGACGCATCGCTTCTGCTGCACCTTGCATCTTCTTTGACGACAAAGCAACCCGGACCAAGGTACTTTTGCTCAGCTGGCCTAACTGGGTCCATGTATCCAGCCTGTGCTCCATTGCAGTTGGCCTGAACTTTTGACTTTGCCCCGGTCCGGCACGAGCAGATATCCCAGATAAGTTTATTCTTTAAAAATTCATATCTTGACTTCTACTTACTGGATGTTGGTCATTGTGGTCTTGTTTTATTCATATAAGTATTCTCTATTTTTCTAACATGGTGTGGGGTCTTTTTGTGGTGTTTTCACTGTGTTACTGTTTGAACTGTTACACAAATACTTTACAGATTGCCTCTTTAGTTAAGCCTGACTGCTCTGTGCCAAGATGCCAGAGGGTGAGCACCATATAATTTAGGGTGTGTTGTGACTTATAACACACAAAAAGGAGTAGGAAAGTGTATATTGATAGTGGCACGTGCTCAGTGAGCAAAAACTACCCTTACTCACAAAATTGTGACATGCTTCATCATCGGGCTTGCTAACTGACACCCCTGCGCAGACCAACGCCTGGGGTGGAGCAAAAGGGAAGGGGAAACAATACAAACAATAAGTTTTGGGATCACCAAAGAAAAGTGCAGCTAGTGAAGGTTAAAACTGGCTCGGATGTGTCTCCACTAAAAATAAATTATTCCTGGGCCAGCCGGCTAGGTTTAAAAACGTGAAGGATGGTGGTGATAGGAGAAGATTAGGATTCCTTCACCCCTCCTTACTGCAAAGGTATCGACTTGTTTCTGCCGCTGTAACCGTGCCCACAGTGTTGGGTCACTCCGGCATTCAATAGGACCCTCAGCATCCCAAAACGTAATACCCTCCGAACCTGACTTAGGTATCTATGGGATATGTTCTTTCCAACATAGGGTTTTCCTACTTCACACTCTCTTCATAATCGAGTTCCACTGAGCGGATCGCTTGAATTAGAGAGATATTGGGAGCAACCTCCTGTAGTCAAACTTTCATCAAGGTAGGTGTGCTGCCTGGAAAATCTCCAACTCTCGCCGTGAAGGTGGCCTGAACTTTTGACTTTGCCCCGGTCCGGCACAAGCAGATATCCTAAAAAGGTTTATTCTTTAAAAATTCATATCTCGACCTCTACTAACTGGATGTTGGTCATTTTGGTCTTGTTTTATTCATAAAGTTATTCTCTATTTTTCTAACCTGGTGCGGGGTCTTTTTGTGGTGTTTTCACTGTGTTACTGTTTGAACTGTTACACAAATACTTTACAGATTGCCTCTTAAGTTAAGCCTGACTTCTCTGCACCAAGCTGCCAGAGGATGAGCACCGTATAATTTAGGGTTTGTTGTGACTTACCCTGACTAGGATTGTGGATCCTACTTTGTCATGTAGTTCCTAATTAATCAGTATAGGATATGCATGTTTAGACAACATAACCTGTGTGATTTTCCTACTTCACACTCTCTTCATAATCAAGTTCCACTGAGCAGATCGCTTGAATTAGAGAGATATTGGGAGCAACCCCCTGTAGTCAAACTTTCATCAAGGTAGGTGTGCTGCCTGGAAAATCTCCAACTCTCGCCGTGAAGGTGGCCTGAACTTTTGACTTTGCCCCGGTCCGGCACGAGCGGATATCCTAAATAGGTTTATTCTTTAAAAATTCATATCTCGACCTCTACTAACTGGATGTTGGTCATTTTGGTCTTGTTTTATTCATAAAGTTATTCTCTATTTTTCTAACCTGGTGTGGGGTCTTTTTGTGGTGTTTTAACTGTGTTACTGTTTGAACTGTTACACAAATACTTTACAGATTGCCTCTTAAGTTAAGCCTGACTTCTCTGCACCAAGCTGCCAGAGGATGAGCACCGTATAATTTAGGGTGTGTTCTGACTTACCCTGACTAGGATTGTGGATCCTACTTTGTCATTTAGTTCCTAATTAATCAGTATAGGATATGCATGTTTAGACAACATAACCTGTGTGATTGGTGCCCAGACTGATTTCAGACACCCCCACCGGGTAGGTTCGCCTGTATACCAGCTAGCTCGCAGTGCCACTGTAAATTCCTCTTACCCAGGAGAGAATAATTCCTGGCAACTATCGAACATGACAACCCTGTCCCTTCAGGGATCGTGGAAACAGTATAGTACTTTTCGTTCAGTCACTCGTGCTTACTTGGTCTCAGAGAGATACACAGAATAAACAGTGGGTACGTTTTCAATAAGCATTTATTGAACCAGCGTCAAACCAGCGTAAAATAGGTGTGCTGAAACAACCATAAGACAGAAACAGATATAAATCATTATAAGCACCAACAGAGTAAGTGGATAGTAGATTTCTACCATAGTGCTAAAACAACGGCTATATGCAAGCATATAAATACATGACAGTAACAATGCGTACTCCTACGATGCAGACCCTAACTAGATGTACCAAAGTGTACCTAGCATGTATATAGGTGTAGAGCCAAGAATCCCCCTAGGATGAAGCCAACTCCATTACCTGGTGTGAGAGAATGAAGGACCCCGTCTTGGTCTGGAGTGTCTGCGTGCAGGAACCTCAGCGTCTCGCGTCAGTGTGTCAGCATGGAAGTCTTTCTCCTCTGCCTGCCCCAGCAAAGATAAGGTGTTTATATACCCAGAAGGTACCCTCAGGGGTTCTACCTTGCTGTGTCATGTCGGCCGAGGATGACGAAAGGGATGACCCTTATACATAGTTATTATGCAGAAGATGGTAATCCTGTAGTGATTCTGAGAATCCTCATGCATAATAAATGAGGCTAGTTTTCTGGTAAATCACACAACATTTTATACAGCATCTAACTAGGTAAAAGGTCAATGCCAAAAACCGTTATGTAGTACAATGGCAGGGAAAATGTAGGTGAAAGGTTAGGTGACTACCCAGGCCTATATTGGGGTAAATAACAGCTTGGGCAGGGTACATACCTCTCCCAACCAGAAACCCAATTTCTAACACTCAGGCAGATCAATGGCAGAAGATAGTGAACCTGAAGGCCCTCAATGTTACTATATGGATAAATATTTATATACACAGATGTATGTATCATTATTTTCTTTTTATTACAAGATATCTAGAAAAGATTCTAGCAAGAATTATTACAGTAGAGATTTTCTTTCCCTGTGGTTTGTCAAAGGCAGTAACCAACACCAAAGTGATTCCCTACAAAGGTAATTTGGCATTTTGTGTAAAAATAAATACCTACCTTTAGGCTTCAATACAGAGAATTAACAATCCAAACTTAAATTCCTGTTGATTTCAACATATGTTTTTCACGATCAATATGTGAAGACTATTGTGTGTATCATAACTTTTCCTAATAAACAGATCAGACCTATGACAATATAAATATTTTTCCTAATGAACCAATCATGCCTGTAGCTGTTATAAATGTCTTATCACCATAACCAACTGTGTCCTCCTGCACTGAGCATAAGATTTCCCCCAGGCAACCATCAGGCATACAGCCATAAAATTACATAGTATACAAAATTACACTTGGCAAAGCAAAATACTATCTCTTCTAAGAAGGCTTAACAAGGATTCTAACAGTACAAATCTTTTACACCCACTGTTTGTCAGAAGAGGTAACCAGCACTAGAATGCTTGCTCACTGTGGTGATCTGTGAGAATCCACGTAACAAAATACCTATATGTAGGTTTTAATACGCAGTAAAAACAATTTACCCTTAAATGCCTATTGCCATTAGCATATGCTTTCCACAATCAGTATATGAGGCCTACTGCCTTTCATGTTACTTTTCATTATAAACAATCGAGCCTGTAACCCATATCATGTACTTGTCACCATAAGCAACTCAGACTTACTTAAAGGTATCCACTAGTTATACTGTGATAAAATTTCAGATATGTACAAAATATAGTTGTCAAAACAGTACAAATTCCCTGATAATAGATCTTAATAAGGATTACAATAGCACAAATTGTATATCCTCATGGTTTGTTCAGGTGGGTCACCAGCACCAACACCCTTGCGCACTACAGTAATCTGTAAGATTCCTTGTAGCAAAATGCCTTCCTACAGGCTTTAGCACATTGTAATAACATGCCACCCATAAAATCTGTTTGCCTTTAACACATATATTCCAAAAAAAGTAAGGAACGCCTTTTTGCTTTGTCATAACTTTTCATTTGAAACAGATCGCACTGAAGGAATCTGACGTAACTTTTCCCAGTGAATTAATAAGGCCTTTAACCTTTACCAATAGCTTTATGCTATATACAATCCAGGCATACAGAAATGCAAAGAAGCTGGCAACCATCAGACATACATTTATAAAATTAAGAATATGTACAAAATTACAGTTGGCAAAACAATATAAAGCACCTCTCCATAGGGACCAACAAGAATCCTCACAGTGAAATTCTACTCTTAGGGGTTTCAGAGTGAGTGACCAACACCATAACCCTTTGCCTTCGATGGTAATCTTTGAGATTACATGCAACCAAATGCCTTTCTATGGCCTGTAACATAATGTGACAACAATCCACTGTCAGAGGCATT
This sequence comes from Calotriton arnoldi, assembly GCA_963921515.1. Classification (NCBI taxonomy): domain Eukaryota; kingdom Metazoa; phylum Chordata; class Amphibia; order Caudata; family Salamandridae; genus Calotriton; species Calotriton arnoldi. Next base: position 1,596,555 of record CAWUFW010003467.1, on the reverse strand, counting down.
CTGACTTCAACATAAGCTTTTCACAATAAATAAGCTAGGCCTACTGCTTTTGTAATTGCAGGTGACTTGACAAGAATTCTCACAGTGCAAATCTTCTATACTAATGGTTTGTCAGATTCCATTAAACAAAAACCTATCAGTAGGCTTTTATTCAGAGTAATAACAATCCACCCTTAAACTCCTATTGCCATTAACATTTGCTTCTTCACATTCAATATGCCAGGCCTACTGCCTTTATCATAATTCGTCATAATAAAAAATCAGGCATACAGCCTTTATGATTGGCTTGCCACCATAACCAGCTTAAGACCATGAACAGCTTTCCATAAGGCAACCATCCTGCATACAGTCATAACAGTATAAATATATACAAAGTTACAGTTGACAAAAGCAAAATATTTTCTTTCTTAAAACAGCTTAATAAGAATGATTGTGGTACACATCTTCTGTCCCCACAGTTTGTTCGGGTAAATCACCAACACTAAAGCCCTTTCCTACTACAGTAATCTGTGAATGTTCATGTAACAAAGCCCCTGCCTACAGGATTTAGTACAGTGTAATAAAATTCTATCCTTAAATGCCTATTGTCTTAAATACATGCTTTTTACAATACATAAGTCAAACCTATTGGCTTTGTCATGACGTTTCTTAATAAACAGATCAAACCTATGAAATCGGGCATGCTTTTACCAATGATCTGATGAAGGCTTTACCCTTTAACTTTGGCTTTACACTTTACCCAACACTGGCCTATTCAAGTGCACATAACTGGCAACCATCATGCATACAGTTTTAAAATTCTGAATATATAGAAAAATACAGCGTGTAAAACAATATACAACCCCTCTCAACAGGACCTAATAATTATCACTGTGAAAACCTCCAGAGTTTGTCAAAGAGGGTGGCCAAGTCAAAACACTTGCTTTTTATGGTAATCTGAGATTCATGAAACAAAATACATATCTGTAGATTTTAGTATAGAGTAATAACTATTCAGACCTAAATGCCTATTGACTTTAACATATGCTTTTCACAATAAATACGCCAGGCCTAGTTTTTTTAATCACATTTCATAATAAATATATCAGGCCTATAGCCATGATCATTGAATTGCCAGCATAAGCAGCTCAGTCCTCTTACATCGAGTATAAACTTTGCCACAAGTCAAAAAGTACAATACATGCAGTGTTTTTAGAGGAGGCACTCACATTCGGCCCAATGTACTCAGGTGGACCAACAAGTGAATGGAGCCTAAGCCCCTCTCTCAGTAGGACTCCGAGGCTCTTTTTTTTGTTGCTCACACAAGGTCAAGTGACAGTTGCACTGTCCAGCCAGACTAAAAATCCATGTACGTTAATGGCTACCCTCATCCCAGCTGTGCTGCTGCCAGAGAAAAATAGATACAATTATTTAGCTATCTAAGACATTTTAATATTAAACTCATGTGTCTTCCCTTGAAAGTTCAAACTCAGGCAACTGGATAAAGAAAATGATCATAGGTGCAATGAGGGAACGCACTTTTTTGTGGAAGCACACAACTTCTCTCTATCAAAACATGTACTCTGGCCCGCAACATGTGGGCGGAACCAAAGCCCCTCTCCTGGTGATACTCACATAATTATCTGGTGACAGCTGCACTGTCAAGCCAGATCATAAAATGCTCTCAGAGCACGGCCCTAAGCAGATCTCAAAGAAAACTCCCGTCTAATTCACTCAAAAGGCAATGAATCACTAAGTTCTCTACACGCTTCTAGGCTATGGCGTCTAGTACATCCAGGTCACAATTGCAGCACAAAAACACCTAAATCATTGATAAGAACTGGCAGGAATTTGGACAGGTTTAGCAGTGGATTGGTATCAATGTTCAAAATGTAAGTGTCAGTATTTGACATTTTTAAAGGGCTCTTCTGCATGAACGTCCTTCTTTCAAGATGCTGTTCACAAGGTTTCAATGTAGGCTGAAATGAGACTAGAAAGGGGCATGACCATGTGGAAAAGGGATTCTCGTGGAGAGATATACATAGCGATGGCATATCTTAAGAGTAATGTACTCAAAAAGGCTGTAAGAAATCACTGGAGGACTACAAAGACACGGTTGTGTATGTTGTTATTGAGATAACATTTTATTTAATACAGGGTTCAGTTGTCTGGGCGTTCTACTTGCTTGTGTTGGTGTGAGTCTTAGCTCTAGTAAATAATTTCAGCAGGAATTGAGACTCTTCGGACATTAGGACCCTGAAGTCTTTCTTTGCTGTCTAGCAGGCCACTGTGACAATCCTTAGCTCGTGTACTCATGCTGTGTCTGGAAATATTGAGGAGCAATTCACGAGAACTTAGCAGAAACAATCTGGTAGGAGTGTCTGATATAAACGTGTCTTTTAATTTGAATAATGTCATTCACCAAATACTCGTTTATTCTGTTCTGTGAATGCGAGGCCAAACATCATTAGACAGAAAGTCCTTCTGACTTGATTCACCTTCAAAGCCATCTCACTTTCTGTTCACCCACACGAGTTCTCTGCAGCACCCTTGTCTGTCGTATGATGCGTATTTATACTTTCATCCTACTCACTTCTGGAATTACCTTATAATTTTTCACCTGTCATTTAGAAGCCATATTATTTTCCCTTGCACATCCTGGAAATCTTGGAGTACTGGTGTTATGATGCCAGTATTGCCATGGACCAGGGTGAAAAGGATTGCTAGGTATGCTGTTATGCATATCTTAGTTGTATAAGGTATATAAAAAGAAAGACTGGAACTGATGAGAGGTGTCATCAGAGCAGCTTGAAGTTTACGTTGCATCTGTCCTGTCGCTCCCTCACACACTGTAGAAATAGTCAGTTTCCAAATCATACCATCCAGTCCTTCCATTGCCATCTGCTACGTCTAGGGTCGGACTGGTTAAGTAATAAGTAAAGACGCTCTAGGCCTTCCCTGACTACCCTTTCACACTCTATATAAGGCTTTCAACCTCTATGAGTATGTCTGCAACAGGGCAGCTCTGGAGTACTTTGGATTCTTTACTCTACCTTTAGCAAAGCATGCCCACTAAGTGGGTGCCGGCACGCTGGCACAGGAGAGCTGGAATAGTTAAAATGGTTGTATCTCACTTGAACATGCACGGAAAGACAGAGCTCCCTCTTGGTTGGTACACATTGGTTATTTCTTCTATAAGAGTAATATGTAGGATCTTAAAAGTCACACTCAAAGGTTTTGGTGAATGTTTCCTTACTAAACACAAGCCGTCCTAGTAGAATACAATCTAACCAGACCTTTTCATTCACTCGTCCCCCATAAACAGATTGAACACAGGCTCAGATTGATCTTTATAGCAGAGAATCAGTTTTTTAAAATGGCACACGTTCCACCCCGGCTGACTATGGCACCAACAGCTTTAGGTGAACTACTTCAACTCAGGACCCATTATGATGGCAGTGACTTAATTTTGTTCACTGGGCTTGTACTCAGTCGCGGCTCCTGCAGGTAAGCGAGGTGGGGCAGGGCCTGGAGGGGGGGGAAGTCGACAGACAGAATAGGGATAATAAAATAAATAAATAAATCCTATTCCGTCGTCTGTCGACTCCACCCTCACCCCCTTCCCCCACCCGCACCACCGCCCCATCGTGCTTACCTGCAGAAGCTGCAACTGGTGGTACTGTTGGGGCAATACTGGGATCTGGTCATTTGAGGCCAGCATCTGTGTCACCAATCATATGTCATGAATGTCTGCTCTGGATGTCCAGTCTGGGTGGACAAAAGGCTAAGGCACCTTCCTCAGGCCTATTTCTGCAACTGGAACCTTCAATAAGCACAGGTGATTTATTGGAGGACCTCAAGGGGGCATGGCAACCAAATAATGGCAATGTAGCCTTCTTTGATCCTCCTTCAGCAATTCTTGTGCTGAAGTGGGGCTGGTGTAGTAAGATGATTGGGAAATAGCTGGTGGCATATCACAGTAAACCCCCAAACATTCTTATGAAGAAAAAAGCCATGGATTAGGACAATGAGATCCCACAAGAAAAGATGGACTCCTTCAACATTAACTTCAACTGTTGTATATACCCTAAGGAAATATCAGGGGAAAAATAAAGACCACTTGAAAAGAAGGGTATCAAAAGGACAACACATCAAGACTACACCCATTATACCGCTAGGAATATTTACACAGACTCAGACTAAGCAAGGAAATCAACACCGTACAAGGCTTTGTTGTGGTCCTATCTCTTCCTTATAAATGTGCCACACCTTGTCAGTTGAGATGGACATGCTTTCAGGCACTACAATTCTTTGACCCTCAATACTTCACTGGCATAACACATCCATCCTCTTGCAAGAATTATGCTAGGTCACAGATGTATTTAACCCCAATGTGGCATGCAATACCACATTTCTCTAGACACCATAACAGATACAGCTAATAGAGAGTTCTATGGCAATGCAGTCATCTCCCCTCACAATAGGGGTTCATAATATCATGCACATCACAACCATTTATCTGCAAGGTACAAAGAAAATTCATGATTGAACTCAAACCCAAAGTGGAAGGCCATGTCACCTGCCCCAGAACACCACAGTAGATATGGCAAACAGAGATGGACATCTTTAACATCTGTGGCTCACCATATGGTCATCAATTGGACAAGGTGTATCACAAATAACAACATTGTCAGGAGCTAGGTTATTAATTTAGGAGTGGTATACCACTATTAACTAAGTAAACACCACCTTGTTAGGTCTAAACACAGTTCTAAGAGAATCTCTGTTCAACCTCTGATAGCAATTGCACAAGCAGCAGAGGAATGCCATCTACTTGTTTAAGCAGTACCAAAGAATTTTAAAATCAAGAACACAATACAATAAAATGTGTATACCAATATTGAAAAATAGAGTAAATTTAATGAGCAAAAAGACGCCAAAACTATTAAAATCAGACAAGGAGAATCAAAGACATTAATTTGTAATATGTTTGAGCCAAACATCACCTAGAAAATCCTAAGTGCCAATCACAAGTTATAATTTGTTATTTAGTATGAACTAGGTGTGATTTGAGGCTGACCATCAAGGAGCAGGAGTATTGCAAGAACCTGAAGCCAGAGGGGTTCCTTCAAAGTCAGATATGCCATCATCTATCTGCTGATGAAGCCACTGGTACAGGCAGCGAAACTTCTGAGTGGGACCAAGAAAGTTTAAGTAGCCGCTGCGGTCACTTTGTGTTGGGTTATTTGCAATGCCTCCTCTGATCCAACATTTTATCTTTCTACTTATTCACCTTTTTTGGTAGCAAAATCAACCAGCATAGCTTGTCTGAACCTGTAACTGGGCAGGGATCTATGAAGCAAGATATCTTCGCTGGAACGTCCACCTGAAGGCATTTTCAGTGTGGCAAATAGCTCCAACCAGTACAAACCTGAATGTCTAGTTAGCTAGGGGACACCTTCCCTGGGAAAGCCTCAATACCTTGTCCCCCAGCCCTTCAGAAGTGGAAAGAGTTACTAAAGTCAATTTTTATCCAACTGCTGGCAAAGTTTCTCTTGGTCACTCCTTCAGACTTGAGGTCTAAGGACAGAATTATTGGCATTAAGTCTCTCTCTAGCTAAGACCCCTGCAGGGTCTAGCCCAGTGTGGCCAGCAGGGTCTTCCCGGAGTCCTTCTGCTGGTGATGTCCCTGTAGCAGGTTATAGGAAACAAACTACTTGGCCTTTGAGAGTAGTTCCATTCCCAGGGTGGACCGCTCTGGGTACCAGAAGGGTGCCAGAAGGAGTTCATTTGATCTTCTCCTTCTTCCAACAGTCAGGTAGAGTTTTCTTTCTTCAAGATGCTTTCTTTCCAAGTCCAGGTATGTTCTTTGTAGGAGGTGATGAGACACTGGTCTCTGAATGGAGAATTCTACTTTCTGGTATTCTCACCTTATTTTTCAGTATGTCCTTTCAAAGACTACTGTAAATCGTCCCTCATTTTCTCAACCAAGATGTGCCTAGCCTTCCTACAGCTTCAGGAGGCCTAGCCCTTGCTCTAGTCACTTCCCTATCCCTATTGAGATGAGGTGTCCTTCCGGCTATCAGTGCTAGAACTGGTTTTCCTCAAACCGGGGATACTGATAAAAAGTCTAAGATGGCTCTAAGTATCAATGGATGTAGTTCCTGACAGCCACCTTTCACATTTCACCTTCAAAAGCTGAACTATGAAAGTTGGCCATTTTGTTGCCAGCTATTCCCTCTCAGGGTTTATCAATGCTAAGTAGCCACTATTAACACTCTTGCCTTTCTGTTATTAAAGAAAAGGCCTTTGTCTTTTAGTGAAATTGTCTTTAACAAGTCAGCCAGGTATATGTATTCAGCCCTTGGAGCAGATCTGTGAGGTAAACCAATTCTAAATCAGTTTACTGTCAGGCAACACAAAGTACATTTTTCAAAAGTTACTTTTCCACTAAAGTTAACAAAATCTACTTTCATTAGAAAATTATCGTTTTAAAAGTAGGAAATAGCTTTTAATAACCGCTTGAGCAGTTTTCTATGCCTAGATAGGAAATTTAATTCATAACTAGGGTTGTTAATAGAAAATACAGCTTTACCTCTGTAGTACAAATAGATTTTAGAAACTGTTCACTCTGAGGGCATACTTTTCCCAATTTCTTGTTTGCCTTATTTTTTATATATTAAACATCCATCCATGGGGCTCACAATATACACTTTAGAGGTAACTTAGCTAATGTATAAAATAGGTTTTCCTACCTGGTAAAGGCCCATATCCTTGCCTTGTGCTACTGCAGTACTTTTAAACTGTAGACCAGTCCGAGCACAATGGCGCTCTCTAGAAGCATATTTATTTGTTATACATGCAGGTGGGGAAAATACACACTGCATGCCACATTTGAGGTTTAACTTTCATTGCACTGGGGCATTTTCTGTGGCATCTACCCTGGATTCACTGGAAAGGGTAATTAGTTAATTAGGTGACACAAATGCACAATGCATGTTTTAGGGGAAACCACAAGCACTGTGTCACTGTTTAGCAGTGGTTCAGTGAGGTAACATTTTGCAATGCACTACAATACATTTCTATGATTAAATATAGTCTATTGAATTGACCATAAACAACAACATATGACAAAAATAAAAATATATCATGCAGTATGTTTACACTAGTGCCCAGATTTATAAAGCCTTTGTTATGTCCTTTGGTCACGCAAGATGACGCAAGGACAAGTCAAAGGCTTCAGTAATATTCAAAGAGCCATTTAAGGGGCGGTTTGCGCCGCCTTGCCTGGCTTTGTAAAGAAATGCAACACAAAGAAGCTGCTTGTGCTGCGTTACATTATATTTCAACCTGGGAGGTGCTCCATGGGTAAACCATCCATCCACCCTTAGATTTTGCAACATTCGCAGATTTACTAAAAGTAGTAAAACTAGGAATGCAACAATATGCTATGCCTTCCATAGGCGTAACGAGCAGTAATATCTTTATTTCTCCTTGTTATTTCCTATTTCCACATGTGCTCAATTCCTTCACAAAAATAATCCTGCCTGTTACTCAGGCACCCTTGCACTATAGTACAAGGGTGCTTGCGTTGGTGCTAGGCTTCACATAGTGCGGGAGTGCAGAGAGAGAGTAGAAAAGCTCCAAATCTTTGTTAAAATGGAGCATTTCTGCTGTCTGTCTTTCACGTAACGCAGCATGAAAAATTTGTAAATATACCACAGGTTTGTTTGTATTCTAGAAAAATTATAATATAAAACAACATAATGAACTTTTCCGGGAAAGAGGATTTACAGAAAGGAAAGGACGTGCTTGATTCTTCATCAAGCAGTACAGAAGAAAATAGAAGTTTTTTTTACATTTAGATGTGTACCAAAGCATGATTTCAGCCAAAATCAATATTTGCAAGTTGTAGCGGAAAGTCCTCATTAAACCCTATACTCTCTAGGCTTGATCGCCAGAATCATCAAAAGCATTTTGATCTCCACACAGGCTGTGGATCATCAACAGGACATAGGATTGAGCATAAGTACCAGATACTAAAAAATGTGCTTGCGTGTAAATTGCTTCTGATATAGCTTGTAGGGAATCAATAACAGTGGAATTGTCTATTTAAATACTTTGTGCGCTGATAAGGGACAGAAGAACTCAGGATGACCTTAATACATTACTGTAAACTTACATGCTGAACCAGCACATCTCTTTGGACACTGATGCGTTTAGTGCCTTTCTTGGACGATGCAATGGATTAGCACCACTTATTTTTTGCCTTACTGGCAATCAGTTATTATACTGACTAACAGGAACACCATAAAAGTTTACTCACCCTGCAGCCATGCAGCAATGCATTATTGTATTGTATTGTATTGTAATTGCATTTATATAGCGCTTACTACCCCTGACGAGGCGTCGAAGCGCTTTTTCGGCGAGTAGCACGCTACTCGGGACCCATAGAGGATTAGTGTTGAATTAGTATAGTGAAACATGCAAGTAAATTTTAAGTGATGGATAGGTTAGGCAGTTATTTGGATTTGGAATGATAGCAGAAGGATAGAAGAGGAAAAAAGGTTTGTATTTATATAGCGCTGGTTACCCCTGATGGGGTGTTGAAGCATGCTACTCTGGAAGCCCATCAAGGATTAGTGGTGAATTAATATGGTGAAAATATGAAAGTAGTTTCAGTGGTGGATATTAGTCAGTTATTTGGAGTGAGAAGGATAGCGGAGGGATAAAAGGGAAAAAGGTTTGCATTCATATAGCACTTGTTACCCCTGATGAGTGTTGAAGTGCTTTTCTGGCGAGTAGCACGCCACTCCGGAACCCATTAAGGATTAGTGTTGAACATTAGTCTAGTAAAAAATGAAGTAACTTTGATTAGTGGACATGTTATTCAGTTATTTGGGTAGAGAATGGTAGGTGGCGGGATAGAAGAGGGAAAGAGGTTTGTATTTATATAGCGCTTGCTACCCCTGATGGGGTTTTGAAGCGCAAGTAGCACGCTACTCTGGAACCCAGAAGTATTAGTGTTGAATTATTATGGTGAAACATGAAAGTAATTTTAGTGGTGGATATGTTAGTCAGTTATTTGGATTGAGAAGTGTTGGGGAGGGTAGAAAGGGAAAAAGGTTTGCATTTATATAGCGCTTGTAACCCTGATGGGGTGTTGAGACGCTTTATTGGCGAGTAGCACGCTACTCTGGAACCCATAAAGGATTAGTATAGTTGAAAATTGAATATGTTAGACTGTTAATTCTGATTGAAAAGGATAGTGGAGGGATAAAAGAGTGAAGGATTTTTTTTTTTTATAGGTCTTAGCAGTAGGAGGGGAGAAGGGGTTTGAGGGGAGGAGTCAGGGAAGAGTTTAGAAAGGTTTGTTTTAGGGCATCGGTATAGTAAAAGAGGTGTCCGATGATGCAAGGAGGGTAGAGTAGGCGAGAGTCTAGAAAGGGTTATTTTGGTGGTCATAGTAGTGGTATGGGGTTTGGGATAAATGAGTGTGGATGTAGAGGATATATTGATAGATGTATAGGATGAGAGATAGGGTAGTGCATTGGAAAGAGTAGTAGAAAGAAGTTTGAGATGCGTCAGATGGTTGGGCTAGAAGATATATTGAGATAAGTATAGGCTGAGAACTAGGGTAGTGCCTTGGAAATGCTAAATTAGAAGAAAGTGATAAATATATAGATCCATAAATACATTGAAAGTATATAGATACATAAAGGAGGTAAGTATATGCAGATTAAAGATATGGATAGAGGCACAGGATGAGAAATAGGGTAGTGCATTGGATATGCTTTTTCAGGAGAAAAGTTACAGAGACACACAGTTCCAAGTACATGGAAGGTACATAGATGCACAATGGAAGTTAGTACATGTAGACCAAAGATGATATTTATTTATTATTATTATTATTATTATTATTTTTTTCTCTCAACAACATAATTATTGTACATGTTTATACAAAGCAATACACAAAGATAGGTACATGTCTATAGTGAAAACAAATGCTTATATACAGAGGGATATGCTGTAAATTTCTGTTTGCGTATGGTGCTTATGTGGGGAAAAGCCAATTCTTGAGTAGTTTTCTGAAGATAAGGTGGCTGTCGGTGGATCTTATGTTGGGGGTAAAGAGTTCCATAGTTTGGCTGCTTGAACAGAGAAGGATGTGCCACCCATGGTTTTTTTCTTGTATCTTGGGATTTTGAGGCGAGATGCTCCTTTAGAGCGGAGGTTCCTCTGTTGAATGTGTTTGGTGATTTTATTCCTGATGAAGAGTGGTCCCATTCCATGTATTGCTTTGTGGGTAATACAAAGCAGCTTGAACGTGGATCTTCTGGCAACCGGTAACCAATGCAGGGCTTTCAAGGCAGGGGATATGTGGTCTCGCGGTTTGATATGTAAGAGTAGTCTGGCAGCCGAGTTCTGAATCCGTTGTAGTCTTTTCATGGTCGTCAAAGGTGATCCGTGGTAGAGGCTATTGGCGTAATCGAGTTTGGACAGGACAAGGGAGATGGTAGCTTGGACCTTGTGCGGAAATCCCAAATGAGGGAAAATTCGTCGCAGCGTTTTTATAGTGACAAAGCTTGATCTTGCTAGTTTGTCCACTTGGGCATTCATCGACAGCTTGGAGTCCATGGTCATTCCTAGGTTTCTTACTTCCTTCGATACTTTAGGTGGTGATCCCAGTTCATTAGGCCATGCAGCAAGCGGGTTGTAATGTTTCCAATCGCCACACGTGAGTATTTCCGTTTTTGAAGTATTCAATTTGAGATGGCTCCAAGTCATCCACTGATCCACGGCTCTGAGACAGCTGAAAATTGGTGATTTTCCAATGTCTTTGGGGCATTCCAGTTGAAGGAGTATTTGCGTGTCATCTGCATAGTTATAGCACGTGAGGTGAAATTTATTGATCAGTACTGGTAATGACTTCATGTAGATGTTGAAAAGCATGGGTGAGATGATAGAGCCTTGAGGGACCCCTGCTTTTGTGGAGTACGGTTTGGACGAGAAAGGTGGGGTATGGATGACATTAGTTCTGTTTTGAAGGTAGGACGCGATCCAGTCTAGAGCAGTTCCCTCTATGCCGGATTCATAGAGTCTTTTTTTCAGAGTGTCATGGTCAACCGTGTCAAAGGCAGCTGAGAGGTCCAAGAGGAGTAGCGCAGCAACTCCGTTGCGGTCAACTGTATTTTTTAGGTCATCCCAGATGGCAAGGAGGGCAGATTCAGTGCCTCTCCCCGGACGGAATCCTGTTTGGAAGTCTGAGAGTATGTCATTCTCTTCAATGAATTGTGACATCTGGGCGAACGCTGCTCTTTCTACCAGTTTGCCCAGGAAAGGTCCATTTGTAATGGGTCTGTAGTTGTCAGGGTTCAGCGGGTCCAAGTTTGTTTTCTTCAGTAAAGGGCGTATGTGTGATTTTTTAAGTTCTTCTGGAAATATTCAGGTCGTGAAGGAGTTGTTGATGATTCTTCTTACTGGAGTGGCAGCAGAGGTTGTTAAAAGAATTGTCTTGAAAATTTGTGATGGACAGGGGTCAGAAGGGCTGCCGGCAGGCCTGCTTGCTTTGACCAGGTCCATAAATTCATCGTGTGAGATGTGTTGGAAGGAACGGAGAGGCTTGGTTAGAGTATTCTTGGATTGTTGTTTTGTACAAGGGTTAGTGCTGGTGCTTTGTTTCTGTTTTAAGTATGAGTCCAACGTGTTTGCTTTGTCCGTGTAATGATTTGCCAGTTTGTCTGTGAAATCTTGAGTAACAGGATGAGTTCTTTCTAGGGAATTTGGTTTGCGAAATTCATTGAGTATTTTATAGAATTCTTTATTTGCACATTTAGCGTTTTGAATTCTGTCTGAATAGTACCTTTTCTTAGCTTTTTTGATAGCCGACTTGTATAATCTGTTAATTTTTTGTAGGTGAAGTTTGTCTTGTTTGGAGTTTGTTTTGAGCCAGGTACGTTGCAGCTTTCTAATTTGTTGTTTTATGTCTTTTATTTCTATGTTTCTCCAAGGCGCTTTTTTTCTTTTGTTCTGTTGTGTGGTTTTGAGTGGTATCAGGATGTCAAAAGCTTCTTGTAGCCACTCATATAGTTTTTGAACAGAATTTATTGTTTCTAGATTTGTACTTGATGTTAGTTGTGTTTCTAAGTGTTCCAAATTGAGTTTGTTCCACGGCCGATAGGTGGATGGATGTAAAGTAGTTTTAGGTGAGTCGCTTAGTGTTGTTTTATGTTGGAAAGCAAGCAAGTGGTGGTATGACCATGTGACTGGAGTTATAGTTTGAAAGGTAACTAGTTCAGTATTAGCAAAAATGACATCTAGTATATGTCCAGCGGTGTGTGTCGGTTTGTGGACAACATTCTGAGAAGCCACAAATGACATGATGCCTCCAAAATGTGTTATGAATAGTGCCATCTTCTTATTAGTTGCTTTGAGGATTCTGTATTGTCTCTTGACACTGATTTTTACATTCTGAGTATTTGCTTTTCTCCACTGTCTTTCATTGGTTGTATTCTCATAACTTTACCCCGAGATCGAGGCAGCCATCTTTCCAGCTATGTTGCCAATTTTGTGAGACTTTAGGGACACTCCTTTTGAAGGAGCTATAGATGGTATTGTTTGATAGACATCAGTGGATCAGGTGTGATGGGTAGTAGACAGTTACGTCTGAAAAGAGTCATGATTCATCTACTTCCATGATCAAATATGCAAGATTGTTTAAAGGCAGGTGGTACGACGGGTTGCTAGAGGTTGAAGTTAATGTGGTGATCACTCCAAGCAATGGGATTGTTTCCTCTAATTCTGATGAGTCCTATAAAGACGAAAATTGTATTAAAGGTCTGATCAGTAGCGTATGTGGGCTCAATAACTAACTGATTGAAATTGAGTCCTTCAAGGTTATTGAGGAGTGATGAGGTATAGAAGTTTCGGCTTATCGAACCAGGTGTTGAAATAGCCCAAGATACATAGGTTTCGGCTATCAGTTGTGATATTATAAAATAAAGTATGTGAGGAGCACTATTCCTGAATAATTCTTCTTTATTATGCATAGGATTCCAAAATACTTGGCCAACACATGTTACACAAATGGATATCTAATAATCAGATCTGTATTAGAAAATGAATGAGAAATATTATGAATTTATTGAAGGATTATCTGAAAATGTATTTGTGGGAGAGTTTAAACATGCAGCCAGTAGCTCGTGAGCTAATGTAGCTCTCCATTTACCTCTGAGTAGCTCAACTGTGTGCAGCCCAGCTTCTTAAATTAGAAAGCTTTTGCTTGGTTGAATTAATATACATATAAAAAATGGAGATTATACAACACTAATCATATTAGTAGCTCTCAATACGTTTAATTGAACATAAGTAGCTCTCAATACAGAATAGGTTGGAGACCAAAATAATATAAGTAATACTTTTCTGTGAAAATGTTTCATGTGTATATTATCAATGAATAGTAGTGTACTTGCGTCTTGTTTTATGTATGTATCGTAGTGAATGTCATATGAAAATGTATGGCCCCGATGAAGCGGCAAATATTGTAAAACATGAGTTGGCTGAGTATTTCTGAATCTTTATAAGAAATAAAGAAGAATTTTTCAGGAATAGTGCCCTCGCATAATTTCTTTTATAATTGTTTAATTTCCTATGTCAGTCGGGCAGGTTAGTCTACATATGGGGGTGTTCTGTACCGGTTGATAAATGTGTGATTTCCCCCCTTTTTCTGTATTATCAATAGTGATATGTAATTTAGAGTTTGGGAAGAATCTAGGAAAGATGTGCTTATTGGGGTATTTGGACATAATATCGAGTTATTAATACCGAGCTACACAAATATCGAGTTTTTAACATCAAGACATTAATATTGTGATGCAGAAATATCGCGGACAAAAATATAGATTTTCAGGGAAGTAATATCATTTGCAAGAATATCTGTGTTTTTAATATCATTTGCAATATTATTGTTGTAAAAAATATTGGGGCCCATTACGATGGCGGGCGGAAGCACAACCGCCGTGCTGGCGGATGCAGAAACCACCAGTTACCGCCGGCACGCAGCAGTCCACACGCCCGCCCAATTACGATGCGAAAAGCAGGCCAAACACCGCCGGCAAGCCAGCAACACCGTCCGCCATCAAAGTGCGCCCGCACACGTAGCGGCGCAGCACAACTGACACACACCGTCCGACGAAACACGCCCCGCCCGGCGCATAAATTACGATGCCGCAAACAAACGGCTCCCACGGCAAAGAGACACCGCACGTGAAAGAGAGGCGGAAACACGGACGCAGAGCACGGACAACGAAGAAGCGGCACCCCGGGCATGAATCCAGCACTGCAGGCCCTTCCCATGCTTCTGCTGATGCACCACCAAGGACGCAACGTACCGCGGAGACGCAGGTAGGCACACACACAAGTGCACGCAAACAGCGCACACAGTGCAAGGGCGGAAAAAGCGGACAACCCCCACCAGCGCGTGCACACTACACATCCACCATTGCATCCACATATGACACACAGGCCAAATCCTAACATCGCGGAACACATGTGCACACACCACCTGGGACTAGGAACCAACCACCCCGTCACGGCCCCAAAGCGCCGATGACGCCGCCACACATGCGCACAACGCAGAGGCCAACCGCAGCGCCATGCATGCGTCGCACACAGACACAGGGACACAACCAAGCAGCACACACATCAGCCCCACCCCGAACGCACATGACACGTGACAGGCCGGCCACAGACATGTCCCCAACGCCCAATTCACGGACAACACCCAACGCCACACAACCGACGCACACATGTCAGTGAAGACACGCAACTGCAGGACACACCCCAATGTAACAAACATGGCGTAGCACACAGCGGCGGCAACACCAACTAGGAGAAGCAGGGCTCCTTCGGGAAGAGGAACGCCAGTACCACACTGAAAAACCCATACCACCCTGCACATATGAACAAGACACATGAAACGGAACACCAAAGAGCCCGGGGACCGACAACAGGTGGCCCAAGAATAACATCCACACACAAGGCCCAACGCAGAGCGGAAAGGCAGCCTGCCGCCCACACAAGGGAGAGCAGACAGCACTGAATGACCTTCCATTCCAACACCGAAACCACAGCCCTACGACAGAAGCCGGTGAATACAGCCATTGTCCAAGAATAGACCAACACAGGCATGCCGAGGAGAACGACCACAGGGCAGATAGCGCATATCACAGAAGCACACAACGGACGGGGAAGAAAGAAGAAAACACTCCCCCATGTCGGCCACATGCAAGTTAATTGGAAGGAGTCACACAGCACTGACCTTGAACTGTCTGAGAAGCATGTGGGAAGAGGGCCCGTGTCCTCCAAACAAGCCAACAGAACACAAGTCCTGTCTCCCCACGACTACACAGAGCTCACAGCAACCCCGGAGCGTGCACATTGCAGACTGCACACACAGCCGGAGCACGCCACCTCTACGAACCGCTGCGAAATGGCAACCGCAACACACCTACCCAACTACGCCGAACAGCTCAAGCTGTACCAAACCAACACGATACATACATTGGGATGCGATCTCCTGTCCCTGCTGAACGTAAGTTACCGACTGACTTACCGCATCACATTGTTCAGCTGCGTCATGCCCGTCTTCTACTGTCGGAGGTGTCCCTACCAGCATCCCGTCGAGATATGCCTCTCCAACCCGGCATGTCTGAAGGCGGACCTGCTACCACTACTCCTCCCTCTGGACGCACACGACAGGGCCTGCTCTGCCTATGGGGGCATGGCGTATGTGGCCAACATCGCACGCGCACTGAAATGGAACCACTGTGCCTCCACACGACGGATCATCGAGAACAGCTACATCGAATGTCACCCAGCATGCCCCATCATGGTCCTCCAAGGGACAACCTACGAACAACACCTTGACAGCCACCATCCGCTTCATTGGCTGGCAAACATGTACACCACCAATGACATGGAAGCCCTGCTGGACGGCATCGCATACCTGACAACCTGTAAATACGTCGGACCACAACGCAGGTTCCCCGAGTGACCTATGAAGTCCAACCCCGCACCCATGCTCAGCTTCCGCACGGACTGGCCAGTCACCACCACAACAGCCATACCAAACGACCGGCAACTGTAACCACACCATCAACGACATCGCCATGACATCGGATATGACCGGGACATGCACACTGTTCCCCATCACATCCAGGAACACCGCATGCATCGTGGGAGGCAGTGGCATGGGCTCTGTGCATCGCACCCACATGGACGGAACTGCACGAACAACCAGGACACGACATGGATCCAGCGCACATGGACACACACACCGCTCAGTGGACATGAATAGGTCGCCTGGAGTCTGTGGGTGCTGCACCCCTCCCACCCCCGCCCCGGGAATCCCATACCAGGACCTTTGCATGGACGACAAGTGCATACAACAACAACACGACCCCAGTGACTGTGACATGTCCAGTAACCACCACAGTGCAACAACAAGTGGCACGCCGCTGCATGCACGCAAGCACATGCCCTGATGTCATCTCACATGCACGCGTGCATGAGGAACAACCGCAGCAAACCTGTCACATGGAACTGAGATGGACTGTGCCCATGATGCCGAGCGGTCTGGTAGGCCACATGTATACCGTCTGTGTCAAAGTCCGCAGCTCCGCAGCTATACGTAAATGTACATTAGCACAGCCTTGGCCAAGCAGATGTAACCCCACACCCTATCCCATTTGTAATCATGCTCAGTATATCCTCAACATGTATTCCGCTGCCAGTAGTGTCCACTATACTGCATCACAGAGGACAGAAGACTCAATATAATGTTTGAAACCAAAACTGTCTCCGCTGACTCATTTCACAAGTACGAATGAGAGAGGATGAGAGTATGTGAAGTACACGGCAGTCGTGACATGACCATGTAGTCCACTGGTATTGGATGTCAACGCAAATGAGTAGCACTACTGTGGAAGACACACATGTGTCGTGTGAAGTCGTATGGACGCAGTGCTCAGGTGGGTGGGTGCGACGGGTAGATGCGCACATGCCAAGTTGGAGCACGCCGTGTTGGGAGGGGTCATGAACAGTACACCACCGCTTCCCTGGGCATTGTGAGAGGACACCTGTCGGGGGGAGTGAACACGTGTGTGCACAGCAGCCGGGCACACGTACAAAGCGGTACCAGGCGCACCTCAGCCCACCCTCTGTGGACAAGCTGGATCCTGTTGTGCGCCCGCCATGCCCCTTGACAAGGCACACACAGCCCCAGTCGACCAGGTGTAACCCCAACATAGTCAATCCGCACAGGCGATACAGGGCACGGGATGGCAGTGGAGCATGGTGTGTGAGAGGTCTCCTCGCGCTCCTCCTGGTCATATCACGCAGGCAATAGAACCTCAACGTCTAGCATGGCACAAGTCAAATGGAAGTGTAGGGGGACGCACCACAGCACGAGCAGCACTGACGTCACGGGAGGTGGCTCGCACCATCCCATCCATTGCCCATCATACCAACCACGCCACATGCCATTGCGACTAAGTGCAAGCGCGTGCGCCACCACCCCCGAGCCCTCCCCAGAGAGGCCAAAGAGTGAATGTGTGGGCCATCAGCCACAGACGGACGCGGCCTGGCCGCAAGGGCAGCCACAGCCACTGGGTGTCGCAGGTGGCGGATCCGGAAGGCGAAGACTGTGATGCATAGTCCATGCAGGCCGGGTCTCCATTTGGGGCACCACGCAGGTGGACGGCGTCCCGCCACACATCATACCCTGGACCCACACATACACTCCTTGCCCTCTCTGGTGCGAGCTTGGGGCTGCCTGTGCAAGCGCTAGCCTCGCAGGTGAGCATGCATATTGGGGGGCGAGGGGAGGACATGAGGGCTGGGGCGAAGATGACTGTATCACTGTCAGTTAGTACAAGGGATGACCCAGATGTGGAAAGGAAGAGACGTGTCCCGTGTGTACTGCAACTAGTCGCCAATCCAACTACCCCCCATGTCCGGAATGTAAGCCCGCACCTAGGCCCGCCCATCCGCCACATCGAACATACCACCAGCACGACAACCTTCCCATTCGAAACACTGACTGGGGGTGGCGACCAGTGAACAATCATGTGTAGCCTACCCACGCGTACATGTGGGCCCTCCATGATCCATGTCACCTGCGGCAAAGACATGACATGCGCAATGAGGGAAGTGAGGAGAGCTGTCCGCCCCACGCGCAGAAGGTGCATCAGCTCCACAGACCCAGCAGCGAGTCCAGCAGGGGTCACATGTGCAGGGGCAGCTGTGCCTGGTGTGAAGGCACATGCATATAGACAGCACATCGACCAATGTGTAGTCTGCCCACATCCACAGTCCATCATCATGCGGACATAGGAATTGAACACAGGGCAACACATCTTAGTTGGTGCACCCACCGTGACCAACAATGCGCAATCATCGACGTACCCGCCCTGTGCATGGCCCCCCACCCAACGGAGGCACATCCAGTGCCACCATCCCACACACACAAGCCTTCCACGGAACATGCTGTGTCCAATGGTCAGTACAGAGTCAGCGCCCATCTGGTGGATCCTGAACAGGAGACACATGCACACACATGCCAGCTCCCACTATGTACGTCTGCCACCTGGCACGTGCAATGTAACCTCTCACCTGTGACGTGTGACTGCAAGCACACAGCCGTCTTGGCATGGGGCTGTCAATGTGGACACCAGTCAATGTTTCGGGAGCTGTGATCCGTACAGTGCTGTACATAGGGTGCAGTGCTGACACCTACTACTGTCTCATATCCCCTCGTGCCACAGGTCCCACTTGTATTGGCCGCTCAGCCCGTGCCCACATCGTCGTCGTCGTGTGCCATACTCATCCAGCCTCGGAAGCAGTTCCATGCTCAGCAGACACTCATGTTGCCGTGGCGTTGCCGCATGACGAATATGCAGTCAGTCCCCATCAGCACGCCCCGCAAGTCATTGGGGCCTAGATCCCCATGTGCATGCACATGGCAGTGGTATGTCTCACTTGCCATTGCCATTGTTGGGAGACCTGTGTAAGTGTATTGTGGCCGTGCCGTCCCAGCTTGACAGCTGGGCTGTGGCTCATGTGCTTGCTCAGTCATGTCAGTGATGTGTATGCGAAATTGCTATGTGCCGTGTTGCTTTGACATGTGTCCTCTGCCATTTAACCCAGGCGGAGACCGAACATTGACCGCCCATACCAATTGCTGGCGGACATGGACGATACAGAGGTAATCAGGAAGTTTCGGCTGGACAGGCCAACTCTGCATCGACTGTGTGCCATGTTAGAGCCCCATCTCCGTCCCCGCAGGGTGTATCCGACTGCTGTCACCCCCACGGCTAAGGTGATGGCCGCCATGCATTTCTTCGCCACTGGGTCATTCCAGCACACAGTGGGCAGTGGAGGAGGGATGTCCCAGCCCATGTTCAGCAAGGTGCTGAGGGATGTACTGGCAGCCATGATGCTGTACCGGAACAGGTACATCCGCTTCCCCAGGGCTCGTGAATTGGCGGCAGTGAAGGGTGCATTCTATTCCCTTGGCAGAATCCCACACGTCGTGGGAGCCATTGACTGCACTCATGTTGGCCTTGTTCCACCACAGGCCACTGAGCACCTGTACCGCAACAGGAAGCACACGCACTCCCTGAATGTGCAAGTGGTGTGCCTTGCGGACATGGTGATCACCCACGTGTGTGCCAAGTTTCCAGGCTCGGCCCATGACGCACACATAATGCGCAACAGCATCTTGCCACGACTGATGGCCAATCTGCAACAGGATCGTGCCTGTATTGTCGGTGAGTATGTGGAGTGGTGTAGCGTGCTGGTTGTGCGATGCTGTCCCCTGTCCAGTTGGAATTGCAACGGTTCTCTGTGTCCCTCACACCCAGGTGACTCTGCGTATCCGAATGGGGCATGGCTGCTCAGTCCATTGAGGAATCCTCGCACCCCAGCAGACGATCGATACAATGAGGCACATGGGAGGACCAGACGTGTGGTCGAGCGTACCTTTGGCCTCCTCAAGTCCAGGTTCAGGTGCCTGGACCGCACCGGGGGTGCACTGGCGTACTCCCCACAGAAGGTGTGCCAGATAGTGGTGGCGTGCTGCATGCTGCACAATCTGGCCATTCGGAAGCAGATCCCCCTCATTGTGGATGACGGAGATCAACCAGGGCCCCAGCCCGCAGACCAGGACAGCTCGAGTGAGGTGGACAGCGGAGAGGAGGAAGCTGGGAATGTGCGCCAGCAGCTCATCGCCCGCTACTTCACTTGACGGTGAGTGTCCATGTACGACGGATGATGTGTCTGTATCTGTGCAGGTGTGTGTGTGCTGTGTCAGGGTGGCCGTATGTTCACTGCGTGCAGTGTGTCAACGCTCCATGGCCAGGGTAGTATGCCACTGTTGGTGACTGTGGCATTGTGCCCTATTGCTCTGTGCGATGTGTGTACATTGCTTGTAGTTGTTGACATGTACTGTGTGATGGGTGTGTGACACACTCATTGAATGTGCTCCTGTTCTGTCTCCCACCCCTAGGTCCCTACAGGCCCTCCGGATTCCATTGCCATGCCACGCATCAGGTGCCTTTCCGCCCAAGGTGGCCGTTGTATTCCGTACAAATAAAACACAGGGCACAAACAGCAGTTAGTGAAAAAGGTGCATTTATTACAAACTGTGACATGTGATTGTGTGTAAGGTGATGACAAAAGTGGTGCGTGCAGTGACAATGAGCTGTCGGTCATGGCTGCGTGATGATCAGGGTGTACCCACTGGTTCTATGTCCATAGTCCAACACACACATGCCATCCAGCTGGCTGTGTGGAGTGGGATCGTAGAGCAAGTCAATGCAGTGGCTGGTCAAGGAAGGCTGGCGGAAGGCTGGCTGGCTGCCTCACTTGCGACTGGAGCGTGCGAAGTCCTCCCGGGAGATCTGTTTCCTCTTTGGACGGCCCCTTCCACGTTTGGGAGGGGGTGTGTGGTGGCGACCTGCTGGTGGTGGGTGAGGTGTGCTCACTGGCTGTGGACGCAGGGGAAGTGGACACTGCTGCCCGAGCCTGCGCCCTAGCAGGTGGTGGCGGAGGTGGTGTTGCTGGCCTTGCCTGTGACCCCACCGCCGCCACCAGCTGGCCCATGAGGTCCACGAGTTGGTCCATACGGGACACGAATTGGCCCATATGGGCGTCCATGGACCTCAGCACCCCCAGCACCTCCTGCGTGTCAGTAGCAGACCTGGCCCATTGTCCTTGGGCCTCTTCATAGGCCCCAAGGACTCTGGCCATTTGAGGCAGGGCATGGCTCCCAGGGGAGGCTGGCATTTCCCTGACCCTGCTCCTCCTACCAGTCCTGCTGCCACCGGCCTGCCCACTAGCCACATTGCACACCACGGTCCTCGCTGTGGCTCCCAGGGTGGATCCAGTCGGCCGGGCCACCACCTGCGCTGGGGCTGGTGCCAGCGAAGACGTGGTGGTGGTGGAGGCGGTGGTGGTCGGTGCGGCGATGGTGGCGGTTGCGGCAGTGGTAGTGGCCGCAATGACCGTGGGTGTGGCCGCAACGACAGTGGCAGCAGGGGACTGGGACTGTTCAGCATCCCTGGATGATGGGTTGGTGGGTAGGAGGGGTCCTGGGGAGCGGCTGGGCCCTGCCACGCCAGATGGGCCAGCTTGGTGGTCCGTGTCCGAAGAGGAGGACAGATCCTCCAGATCCGTGTGTCCTCGTTGGGGGCTTGTAGGCTGGCTGTGCTGGCTGCTGTCTCCATCCCCAGCATCCA
The DNA here is from genome assembly GCA_963921515.1 of Calotriton arnoldi. Taxonomy (NCBI): domain Eukaryota; kingdom Metazoa; phylum Chordata; class Amphibia; order Caudata; family Salamandridae; genus Calotriton; species Calotriton arnoldi. The sequence goes on along the minus strand of CAWUFW010003467.1, from coordinate 1,574,779 downwards.
GCAGTTCGTCACCTGTGGAGAGAATGAGATTTGTTATTGTGTTGCACCTGGCGAAGTATGTATTAGTCGTCTGACATTGGCAGTTCGTGCAATCTCGTACATGGGTTTCCCGGAGGCGAGTGTGTGGCTGTGGCATCTGTAGTTGTGTGTGCTAGGCAATGGGACTGTGTGCTGTGCACATGTGGCATGGGACGGATTGGCCATGCCGATGGGTGTGTTGCTGTGCCCCTACTCATTGTGACTCTGGTGTATGCGGGCTCCTGGCCCATCCTGGGTCTGGTTTGTACTTTGCTTTTGGAGTTCATATGGAACGCTTAGGAACGCATATGGCAACATGGGGGCCATGCCCCAGATTCGCATTTGGGAGGGGATATGCTTTTGGGGTTCAAATGGAACGCTTAGGAACGCATATGGCAACATGGGGGCCATGCCCCAGATTCGCATTTGGGAGGGGATATGCTTTTGGGGTTCAAATGGAACGCTTAGGAACGCATATGGCAACATGGGGGCCATGCCCCAGATTCGCATTTGGGAGGGGATATGCTTTTGGGGTTCAAATGGAACGCTTAGGAACGCATATGGCAACATGGGGGCCATGCCCCAGATTCGCATTTGGGAGGGGATATGCTTTTGGGGTTCAAATGGAACGCTTAGGAACGCATATGGCAACATGGGGGCCATGCCCCAGATTCGCATTTGGGAGGGGATATGCTTTTGGGGTTCAAATGGAACGCTTAGGAACGCATATGGCAACATGGGGGCCATGCCCCAGATTCGCATTTGGGAGGGGATATGCTTTTGGGGTTCAAATGGAACGCTTAGGAACGCATATGGCAACATGGGGGCCATGCCCCAGATTCGCATTTGGGAGGGGATATGCTTTTGGGGTTCAAATGGAACGCTTAGGAACGCATATGGCAACATGGGGGCCATGCCCCAGATTCGCATTTGGGAGGGGATATGCTTTTGGGGTTCAAATGGAACGCTTAGGAACGCATATGGCAACATGGGGGCCATGCCCCAGATTCGCATTTGGGAGGGGATATGCTTTTGGGGTACATGCTGTGAGCCATGGGTGCCGAACGTGACATGTGTTGTGGCAGCATGACAGTGCATGGTCTGAGGTGTGTGCATGCCTGACATGCCCTGCATATTTGCTGTCTGTTGTGGTTACTGGACATGGCATTGGACGCATCGTTATGAGTGAGTGATAGTTGTGTGCCAGCCAACGTATTGCAGTTGTCCCATCTCCTTGGTGTGCGTGCTGCCCTGTGCCATGTGCATCACTGCAGTGCTCGGGGGGGTATGGCCCATGTTGTGTGTTGTTGCTCACAGTGTGTCGTGCGCTTAATTGACTTCTGGCACATGGTTGGTCATGGGCATGTGTCTTAGCGTGACTGCTGTATGTGTGGCAGCTGTGCGGATGCCATGCCTTTCATGAGACTGGGGCTGACGGATGGGATGGATGGTATGTTGTATGTGCATGGTGTGTCTGTGAGTTTGATGGGTTCAGTGGTGTTCGTGTGCATTTCTGTTGTTCCGCTCTGTTGCGTCTAGTGTTGTTTGTCTTACATAGGCGTAGTTGTGGGGTGTGTGGTTGACAGGCAGTGGGGGCTACATGGACAGGACTTCAATGGTGTTTCGGTTGTGTGTGATGAGTTGCACAGTGGCTGCCGTGTGGGACTATATTCAGTGTGGCTTGTGCATGCAGACGTGGCTCCTTGGGTGTTGCTATGTCTGTGATGGGTCATGTGGGGTGTGAGTCTGTTGTTCATGTCCGTGTGCACATTGTTCACTTGTTCGTGACGGTGGGCGGTGCTGCGTGTTCGTCTGCTACGTGACATGTCCCATGTGTTGGTGGTGTTATGGTCCTCATGCCTCCAGTAATCCAGCCCTGTCCAGTTTCCCACCTGCAAGTTGTTCGTGCGTGCACTGTACTGGATGCCACATGGCTCTAAGCGGGGGTGCTCCATGTTGCAGGTCTGTGGGGGTGGGGGGTGTAGTGGGTCGTGGGGTGGCTGTACACCCACTGACACCGATTGCTGTGGACCGTGATGTCTGCCTTTCGGCTGTCGTTGTGCACTGCGGTGGCTGACACGTGGCTGTGGGGTGTGGGGGATGCTCCTCCTTGCTGTGCTGTGGGACTGGGGCCTGGTGTGTGTTGTACTTGGGCTGTCCACCGTCCCACCCACTGCACTTTGTGTTCCTGCCACTTACCTGTTACTTGTCGGTTAGTGCCGCTGTGGCGGACACATGGGTGTGGTGGGTGCTCGTTGTGGCGCTTCTGGCATATTTGGGGACCTGTTGGTGGTTACGTGGCTGGCTTAGTGTACACATGTCCCCACGCATCTTACAGTTGTTCGGTTTGGGCTGTGTGTGGTAGTGTCTGTTGCATGTGTGTGTGATGTGTTGTGTATTGTGTGCTGGACATGGGGGTGTTTGTCCCTGGGAGCTGTGGCATGGTAGTTGCGCATGTGAGTACATAGCGGTGTGCTGGTATACATTAGTTTGTACTTACCAGCCTCCACTCCCCCTGCTAATCCGGCGAGGATCTCCGGATGGATTACGACTCGCACCTTCTCCTCCCACGCTTTGAAGGTCTTAAAGAGCGCGGGATTCCCTCCGCCAGTGACGGCAGCCAGCTCTCTGTTTTTGCCCTCCTTCTTCTTGACCAGGCTCTTTACGTCATTCCAACGTTTGTTTATCTCGACTCTGTTCCTGGGCAGGGTCCCGACTGCATTGACCTGGTCTACGATCCGGTTCCACATTCTGTTTCTGGTGGCTAGTGGTGTGTGCTGGACCATGTTCCCATAGATTTGTGGGTACACCTTGATGATCTCGTCGACCATGACCGTCAGCTCCATGGGCGTGAACTTGGGCATCCTTTGTGGTGCCATGGTGTTTGTGGTGCTGGTGCGGTGTGTGTTGTGTAATGTGCAGGGGGTTTGTGGTGCCGGTGTTTGGTGGTGGTGGTGGTGGTAGTGATGTGTGCGTTTCTGTGGTGTGCTGCTGTCCTTGCTGTGTCACTGTGTCCTCTCCTCTCCTCTCTGGTTTGCAATGTAGCAAGGGGTTGTGGTCTGTGGGAGTGCTGCTTTTGTACTCACCTATGTGGGTGTGTCCTCATGGTCTGTTGTTTTCAGGTGTGTTGTGTCTGGGGTTCTGGCCTTTGTATTTTTTGTTTGTCCGGGGGTGTTTTCGGGATGTGTACTGTGCTTGTGTATTTGTGCGTGCCTTGCTGTGTGGACTTGTTGGCCATGTTGTGTGCTATTGGTTTTGTGTGCGGATGGTTTCTGTGCAGGTACGTTGGCGCCATGGCTTCTGCCGTGTCGATTCTCATCGGCGTTGTTTGCGCTGGCGGGCGGTATATTTGTTGTTTTTCCGCGCTCATGGCGGTGCGATCGTAATTTCACGTGCGGTGTGTCGGCCGTGTGGGCGGGCGGTTTTGTGTTGTCGTGCGTGTTTCCGTCCGTGGCGGGCGGTTTGACTCCGACTCGGACGATGGCGGGCGGTATTTTGTGTGATTTTTCCGCCGATGGCGGTTTTCGGTTTGTGTACTCATAATGGCGTGGTCGGTGTTCAGGCGGTGTGTGCGGGCGGATTTATGCCGCTTCCATGCCTGGCGGATTTATTTACGCCGGGTATCGTAATGGGCCCCATTGTTTTTAATTATTTGCATGTGTTTTAGTTCATATTTTACTTGTATTTGTTATATATTGTTGGTATAATTGTTGTTGATTTTAAATCGTATTTTTTAATTTTAAGATATTTATATTTTTTGATTTAATTGTTAAGAGTAATTTATAATGTCATAGCGGGTTGTGAGGTTTGCAGGGGCTCCGTTTGGAAAGTTAATTAAGTATAATTAATTAATTATTAATTTTTAATTAATATTAAATATTTAATTGATAATTAATTATTTAAATTCTGTAATTATTATATTTATTAAGTGATATTTTAGGAGTGTGTTTTGTTTCTAGGGGCATAGGGTGGGAAGTTAATTAAGTAATAATTGATTCATTATTAATTAATTGTTCATTATTAATTAGTTAATTAATAATTAATCATGTAAATTGTGTATTTTATTTTTAAGTGATATTTTAGGTGCAGGCTGTTTTGTTTGTAGATTCATGGGGTGGGAAGTTAGTTAAGTAACAAGTTATTAATTAATAATCAATTGTTTTTTATAAATAGTTAATTGTTACTTAATTATCCAAATTGTGTAAATATAATTTTGTTTTTATTTTTTTAAGGTGCGGGTTGTTGGGTTTGTAGGGGTATAGGGTGGGAAGTTAATTAAGTAAAGTAATAATGTATGATCAATTAATTATTAATGTTTAATTAAATATTTAATTTATTAATAATTATATAAATTGCGCAGAAATTATATCATCGGGCTTTAGCTCCTCGTGGGGCCGGAGCTTCAATGTCCCACGGGTAGCCAAAGCCCGATGATGAATCATGACATCCATATGGGTGTGTGAGGGCAACACTTTCTAATAAGGAAGATCCCCTCAATTTGTATATTCCAACCATTTACTACTTTTTCTCTCTTCATAGGAACAGCCACCCCTTTTTGTTGCTAAATAGTACATTTTACCCTTCCGGAGTCCAACGCTTTCACTACTGTTGCACAGACTGCAGTGGTAATAGAATGTCTACTTTTTACAAAGTTTACTAAATTTTTATCATTGTTTAGATTTATGTAATATTAGTATTTGTTTAGTTTTAAAAATGTTATAATATCTTTATATATATGTGTATGTTTGATTTTGTTATTAATATTTTTAGTAAATATTCTTTTTAATGTTTTTTTAATTTTTCTATTTTTATGTTTTAAGTATTTATATACATATATATATATATATATATTTGTGTGTGTATATTTTTTTATTAGTACATTTAAAAACACAAAAAAATAATAGAATGTAAAAAATATACATGCAATATTCGTTGTTTTATAGATATGTATATATAAACATACATACATGTTTTTATGTGTGTATGTTTACAAAAGTATATATTTATTTTTAATATTAAATGTTACTTACATTTATGTAATATACATTATGTTATAGTTATGTACTAAAATGTTTATGCTTTACTATGTGTAACTGTGAATTTATTGCAAAAATGATATATTTTTAATGATATTAGTGTCAATGATATTGTTTATTGGATATTTTTGTACTTACCTTTATAAGTTTAGGAAAACGATATTTGTGTCAACAAATTTTTTGACACGATATTTCTGTGTCACGATATTTGTGTGGTCGATATTCTGTTACTGATCCGTTTGTCGGGTGGTGGTTGATCAATGAAAATGAAGGAGGCAGAGAAAGTCGCGATTGTAACGTCCTCCCCAGCACGGGAGCATGCAAATGAATACACCACACACGGAGCTCTGTAACAGACGTCTTTATTCCTCAGCACACGATCACACACTGCACTCTAATCAGGTCATAACTGTTAATCACCACACCTTAACACCTCCCAGCAAGTTATGTAATTCCTCTGTTGAGTCCGCCCAGTACCACAACGGTCCTAGCGCACACAGGCTCATGACACTTAGGGGTCGATTCCGATTCGGGCCGGAAAACGTACCGACCGACTCGGAGCCGGAATTAATTCCGACCGACGCGTACCGGTGCAGCCCGACCCGCAAAGTACGATGAGAAGCGTGCAAAACCCGACCAACTCGTACGGAACACAAGCCGAACGACCGAGCCGCGCGGAAAACAGCAATCCGGCCGGAAAAACACGCGAATCGAACCGACCGACACGCACCCGGAACAATCCCGAACGAAACGTACCCGCGAACTCCTACCCGCCAAGTACGATGCAACGCGTGGAAAACACGGCCGAGTCGCACGGAGGACAAGCCGTACGACCGACACGCATAGAAAACTGCGAGCCGAAGCAACCCAAAACACCGCGACCGACGCGTATGCAGCATAGAAAACAGCACAAACACAGCGTGAACGAATCGGAGAAGCCCGTACGAGACAACTGCAGGGTCCGACTCGGTCACAAGAACGTCTCCTACATGCACAAAAAGTACAAAGGGAAAATACACAAAAAAAAGGCCAAACAAGCAATTACAAAGCCAATAAATACTGGGGAAGAGGGGCAGGGAACAAAGACACACCCACAACTCCACCCATATAAAGGACACAAATCCCTACCATGATCCTTTGCAAATTCAAATTACCTGCCAGCACTCAACAGACAGCAACCACACACCCACAGCTCATCCATCACACAAGCCACACACCATCAGCACCCCAACAAATAGCAACCTCACATACACCCAGCAAAACACACACTCACACACCTTCACCTGCACACCAACACACACATCACTCACCATCACCACCCATCACCATGCCCCCAAAGAAGAATCATAAGTTCCTAGATAGTGAATTGGAAGTCCTGGTAGATGAGATCCTCAGGGTAGAGCCACAGCTGTTTGGTACACTGGTCCAACAGACACCCATGGCGCAGAAAACCAAGATGTGGGAGAGGATCGTCGACAGGGTGAACGCACAATCACCATGTTTGCGCACAAAGATAGACATCCAGAACAGGTGGTATGACGTGCGCAGGAGGGTCAGGCAGCTGTTGAAGAAGGACTACCTCGTGAGCCAACACACCGGCAGTGGCCCTCCTGCCAAGCCAGTATACCTCAGGCCCTGGGAGGAGAAGGTGCGGGCTATCCTACCACCAGTGAGCGTATATGGACTAGAAAACATCCCAGAGCCTGGTGAGTACACAACAAATGTACACAATATTGTGCGACAATACACACACATCACTGTCAAGGGGAGAGTCAAACCATGCACCCTTAGCAAATACACAGCAACCAGAACAGAACCATCCAAAAATGTGTATGTCACTCAGATAAACACAACACATGCCATCTCATAGTGACATGTAACTGTGTCATCACATGTACAAACACAACTACAACTACAGCTGGGCAGTGGCACAAATATAACTAACAAACACATCCAGACATGTAGCCACCACTACAACACCACCACACAGTGAAGGCCACTGAAAGGAAGGAATACTATGTATGCTGGGCAAGTCAGTGTAGCCAATAGCATCATGGGAGTCGTAGTCACAGATATTGCCCACCCTCACAATGCGCACATCAACACCACCATGAACCATGCTCACATCACAGGGAGTGGAAAACAACTGACAAGATGGCTGACACTGGCTACTGCTGTGGGGAGCACAAGGGCCTGCTGGCAACTGTGCACCAACCAACAGCAGGACACCACTGACTGACATCTTGCCATTGCTCTCACACTCACACACAGTGAAGTCCACCCAAAAGCAAGTAAGTATGGGCATGCTGGGAAGTGGGGTGGAGGCAATAGCATGATGGGAGTGGTAGTCACAGATATTGGTCACCCCCACAACTGTCCCATCAACACCACCATGAACCATGCTCACATCACAGGGAGTGGAAAACAACTGACAAGATGGCTGACACTGGCTACTGCTGTGGGGAGCACAAGGTCCTGCTGGCAACTGTGCACCAACCAACAGCAGGACACCACTGACTGACATCTTGCCATTGTTCTCACACTCACACACAGTGAAGTCCACCCAAAAGCAAGTAAGTATGGGCATGCTGGAAAGTGGGGTGGAGGCAATAGCATGATGGGAGTGGTAGTCACAGATATTGGTCACCCCCACAACTGTCCCATCAACACCACCCTGAACCATGCGCACATCACAGGGAGTGGAAAACAACTGACAAGATGGCTGACACTGGCTACTGCTGTGGGGAGCACAAGGCCCTACTGGCAACTGTACACCAACCAACAGCAGGACACCACTGTCTGACATCCTGAAAGACAACTTGCACTCCCTGCAATGGAAGCATGTTCCATGGTGGGATATCTGGCTGGGTGGGAAGGAGGACTCACAGCCCTGACCATAGTTACCAGCAGCGTTTCTCACACACACCCCTAACACAAACTCCACATAACTCACCTGGGAGAATGCATTGCCTCACACTCCAATCAAATATCCCACAAAGAACCACAACCCTGGGTCATGCTGAGTGAAGCACAGGGACACACATGGGACTTGTAGCAAAACTAACCCCAGGATAACACTGTCAGCCATCTTGTCAGCACAGGCACACAACCCCACAGGGAAGCAGAGTCAAATGGAAGGAAGCATGGGCATGCTGGGAAGGGGGTGGAGGCAATAGCATGATGGGAGTGGTAGTCACAGCTCAACATCCCCCACCCACATGGCCCAGCAAGCTCACACTCAAGCATGCACACCCCACAGAGAGTGGAAAGCCCCATCAAAGATGTCTGACACTGGTGCTCTGTTGTGGGGAGCACAAGGCCATGCTGGGAACTGGCCACCAACCAACAGCAGGACACCACAGTCAGCCATCTTGCCATTGCTCTCACACTCACACACAGTGAAGTCCACCCAAAAGCAAGTAAGTATGGGCATGCTGGGAAGTGGGGTGGAGGCAATAGCATGATGGGAGTGGTAGTCTCAGCTCAACATCCCCCACCCATATGGCCCAGCAAGCTCACACTCAAGCATGCACACCCCACAGAGAGTGGAAAGCCCCATCAAAGATGTCTGACACTGGTGCTCTGTTGTGGGGAGCACAAGGCCATGCTGGGAACTGGCCACCAACCAACAGCAGGACACCACAGTCAGCCATCTTGCCATTGCTCTCACACTCACACACAGTGAAGTCCACCCAAAAGCAAGTAAGTATGGGCATGCTGGGAAGTGGGGTGGAGGCAATAGCATGATGGGAGTGGTAGTCTCAGCTCAACATCCCCCACCCATATGGCCCAGCAAGCTCACACTCAAGCATGCACACCCCACAGAGAGTGGAAAGCCCCATCAAAGATGTCTGACACTGGTGCTCTGTTGTGGGGAGCACAAGACCATGCTGGGAACTGGCCACCAACCAACAGCAGGACACCACAGTCAGCCATCTTGCCATTGCTCTCACACTCACACACAGTGAAGTCCACCCAAAAGCAAGTAAGTATGGGCATGCTGGGAAGTGGGGTGGAGGCAATAGCATGATGGGAGTGGTAGTCACAGCTCAACATCCCCTACCCACATGGCCCAGCAAGCTCACACTCAAGCATGCACACCCCACAGAGAGTGGAAAGCCCCATCAAAGATGTCTGACACTGGTGCTCTGTTGTGGGGAGCACAAGGCCATGCTGGGAACTGGCCACCAACCAACAGCAGGACACCACAGTCAGCCATCTTGCCATTGCTCTCATACACACACACAGTGAAGTCCACCCAAAAGCAAGTAAGTATGGGCATGCTGGGAAGTGGGGTGGAGGCAATAGCATGATGGGAGTGGTAGTCACAGCTCAACATCCCCCACCCACATGGCCCAGCAAGCTCACACTCAAGCATGCACACCCCACAGAGAGTGGAAAGCCCCATCAAAGATGTTTGACACTGGTGCTCTGTTGTGGGGAGCACAAGGCCATGCTGGGAACTGGCCACCAACCAACAGCAGGACACCACAGTCAGCCATCTTGCCATTGCTCTCACACTCACACACAGTGAAGTCCACCCAAAAGCAAGTAAGTATGGACATGCTGGGAAGTGGGGTGGAGGCAATAGCATGATGGGAGTGGTAGTCACAGCTCAACATCCCCCACCCACATGGCCCAGCAAGCTCACACTCAAGCATGCACACCCCACAGAGAGTGGAAAGCCCCATCAAAGATGTCTGACACTGGTGCTCTGTTGTGGGGAGCACAAGGCCATGCTGGGAACTGGCCACCAACCAACAGCAGGACACCACAGTCAGCCATCTTGCCATTGCTCTCACACTCACACACAGTGAAGTCCACCCAAAAGCAAGTAAGTATGGGCATGCTGGGAAGTGGGGTGGAGGCAATAGCATGATGGGAGTGGTAGTCACAGATATTGGTCACCCCCACAACTGTCCCATCAACACCACCCTGAACCATGCGCACATCACAGGGAGTGGAAAACAACTGACAAGATGGCTGACACTGGCTACTGCTGTGGGAGCACAAGGCCCTGCTGGCAACTGTGCACCAACCAACAGCAGGACACCACTGACTGACATCCTGAAAGACAACTTGCACTCCCTGCAATGGAAGCACGTTCCATGGTGGAATATCTGGCTGGGTGGGAAGGAGGGCCGGATGTCAACCAAATACAACCAATGCAGACCATGTACACACCCCAACATTCACATAGAAATGCCCAAATAATGCAGGACAATGTGCTACACCAATATCAACCCCTGACTGTGACAACTTAGGACAATGCAATGTACAGGCCCGCATCCAGAGGCACAGTCACAACTGTCAGGTGTGTCAACCATTGATGCCTGCAGAAACATAACATACATTGTGTGTGTCTCCCAAAAACAGGTGATGATGGGGACACAGCAGCAGACGCTGAGGAGTCCCCGTCCCAGGCTCAAGAGGATATGGAGCTCACTGGTGTGGAACAGCCTCTGCCCTCCTCGGATGAAGAAGACCCACCTGGCACCTCCGGAGCAAGTCATCGTGCAGCACCAGCAGGACCACCAGCTGCACCCCCTGCACCCACCCCTCCAACGACTGTCAACACACATACCACCCCTGCCGACATGGACAGACCAAGGAGCACCACCACCACCAGCACAGGGACCCTGGACCAACGTGGGGCCATGGACACCAACACCACCAACAACCCCCAAGGGGGCCCAGGGTCACCTGTGCTTGCCACCTCAGGTACTGCACGTGTCGCCAGGGGTGGTGGGAGGGGTGGGAGACATAGGTCGCTGCTCGCAAAGGGGTCTGGACTGCATGATGACCCACAACTGGCACGCATAGCCGATGCGTACCAGTCCAGCACCGGAGAGTTCAGCCAGGTAGTGGGGCTCCTCAGGGACATTAAACAGCAGCAGGCTGCCCATCATGCCCGCTTGGACTCACACATGTCCCGCGTGGAGTCCAAGTGGGACACACTGCAAGAGATGACGGCGGTGCATAGGGACATATTACAATGCCTCCGCCAGATGAGCAGCAACCAGTCAACACCTCCCTGTCTGCCCACAACATCTGGTGCTGAAACAACTGCAACTGCCACAGGGAGGCAGGATGACTCTGGCGGAGAGTCCCCTGCACCGCAGCAGCCTGCACTTGAGGGTCCCCCCAAAGAAGAGGGGTCGTCCGAGGAAGGACAACTGAGAGGCTGATGGCCATGCACAACCCCCAGGAAGCCAACACCTGTTCTGGATAATCACCTTTGTGCGCAAACTGTTCACCCTGTTGACTGCAACACAACTCCCCCACATGACGTGGGAGTACAAGTTGGACCAATGTCTCAGATGACTGTGGACTTGATACAGGACATTTCTGCTACCAGGACTTCCAATTCATCTAGGAACTTTGGATTGCAATCAAAATGTACAGCACTCACCATCCTGTGCACTATTCACACACATGTATGACAATAAACACACTAATACACCATACCTGCATCTGTCGTGATTCCAACGTGGTTTCTGTCATGGAGATGATGACCAACGAAATTACACTGTGCATGCTAACTGCTACAGCAAGTACAACACAGGCATGTGAGTCATGGCAACGTGACACATATGAGGGAGACACACCACCAGGGCTACACAACAAATACACACCTAGGCCATCTGACTCATTGCCTACACTGATGTTGCCAGGAAATACGGTGCAATGCACAGACACAACATCTATTCACAGTCTTAGTCAACTAGCCCACTGGTGCAGTAAGCAAATGTCAGTCAAATGTGTGACCACAGACAACGCACATCACAAAGTGAAGCACAGGTTTATTACACATTTGCAACATGTTGTAACCACTACAGATGCAAGGTAATCCCACCTGGCAGCGGGCACACAGTCAACAAGTGTAGAAGGAAGGAAGTCCATGGGTGTGGCGCACATCACCTGTAGGGACACGACAGCTACCACCCTGGAAGTCAAATCACGGTGTCAGGGATCACAGTTGACCAAACGACTCTGAAAGTACCCTGTGAAGGACAGAAATGACACACAGTCAAAAGCACTGAAGAACAGGACAGAACTGCAATACTCATGCCCAATACATGTCACAAGATACCCACCCAGAACCAAGTTAGCATGTCAACACTGTTGGGGAGTACAGACTACCTGTAAGGACACATCGCTACACGCATACAGTCATGTAGCCCATGGACACACTCAAACAGCACCAGAGCACCACCAACACATATCATGCAAACTCACATCATTGACATGACATCTCTGGATACTCACATTCAGCTGAAGAAGTTGGTGATGAGCTGTGTGCGGACATCACCATCATCATCATCATCATCACTGGCATTGTGGTCCAGGCCAGGATCCTCCACAGGTGGCGGACGTTGGTCATCGTCATCCAGGATGAGAGGCAACTCCTTCCGCACTGCCAGGTTGTGTAGCATGCAGCAGACGATGACAATCTTGCACACCTTTGCAGGGGCATATGGGAGGGACCCTCCTGTCTTGTCCAGGCAGCGGAAGCGGCTCTTCAGGAGACCAAATGTCCGCTCAATCACTCTCCTGGTCCGACCATGTGCCTCATTGTAGCGCATCTGGGCTGGTGTCACAGGGTTCCTGAGGGGCGTCAGCAACCACGGCATGTTGGGGTATCCGGAGTCACCTACATACAGACAATTGCACATTAGCTGAGTTGAAAAAGAGGGTGGAACACTACATTGCAGAACACACACAATGGTACAAAGTCAGTACACACCAACAAGCCAGGCACGCTGGTTCCGCATCTGTGACATCATCCTCGGGATGCGACTACTCCTCAACACGTAGGCATCGTGTGCAGAACCGGGGAAACGGGCACACACGTGTGAGATGCTCATATCTGCAAGACAGACCACCAGTGCATTGACCGAGTGGTCGTGTTTGCGGTTCCTGTATGCCTGCTCTTGGGCCTGTGGTGGTACCAAAGCCACATGTGTCCCATCAATGGAGCCAATGACATGCGGCATCCTCCCCAGGGCATAGAAGTCACTCTTCACGTCAGTGAGTTGTTGGAGTCTAGGGAAATAGATGTACTGGTTCAGGTATATCAACATAGCCTCCAAAACATCGCGGAGCACACGGCTGAACATGGTCTGTGACATCCCACCAGCAGTCGCCACAGTGTGTTGAAAGGTACCGGTGGCAAAGAAGTGTAGGGCTGCCATCACCTTCACCTTGGGGGTCAGCGCTGTAGGGTACGGCCGGCCAGGTTGCAAATGTGGTGTCAAGCGCACTGCCAAATCCTCAATCAGCTGCCTGGTGAAGCGGTACCGCCGGATGCTGTCACGTTCCACCATCGTTGCCAGGTCAGGGAATGGTCTATGGACAGCTGGTGCCCTGCAGTGCATAGCTGAAGAAAGAAAGATTGTCAGTCACCCCACATATGTGGCATTGAACACACTCAATATCACATGATACATCATTATGAGGCACAAGTACATGATGTGTGCAGTTCCGTAAGGACATGTATGGGAAATCCATACATGGCCAACATCTAACATCACAGTTCAACAAGTGGCATCAATAAGTCCCAGGTTGTGCCATTGGATATCATGAGGCCATGTCACAGTTCCCATCTCCTGCTGCCACGTTACAAACACACCCCACAGTGACATGTGAGGACAGATGTGCCCCAGGCATCACAGCTCAACGACAGGTAGATTCCCAGGGACCCTGTATTGCCACATGGACACTGGCATGACATGGTGTATCATGTATACACCACAGCAAAACAACCATGACCCCCACAGGTAGTGGTCCCTGTTGCCTCGGCAGGACAGACATGGACGTCTGTGACACACACACGCACAACATCAAAGTCCATGCACAAACAACGTGGATGTGGAGACTGTCTCCCATTGTGCACATGAAATCAGAGACATTGTAAACACAACATGCACACAGACTGTGGAGGACCATCACTATTGTGCCAATGGGTCACCCTGGTTGAAACATACCGTCCCACATGGGACTCAGGGGGTATGTGACATGACATACACATACACCACCGTGAAATGTGACCATGCCACATGCTCAGATATGAACAGTTGCACATCACAGTGGTCATGTACACGAAACACCAAGGAATCTGTCCACATGAACACGTGCACAGCCTGGGGGTGGCTGCCCCCAAGTGACACCCACAGAACAACATGTTCACCCCCATACATGCAATAGGTAATGCAGCCTTACATGCCTTAGGATACAGTTTGGACAGGCTGTGGTGTTGTAGGTGTTCCCCTCACTCCCTGGGAAGTATATGTGGCTGGCATATGTTCACCTGTGACAGGCATGGTGACATATGCCAGTGACTTGTACAGGGACGCGTTGGACAGCAATGGACCGATCGGTGCGCACACATTGGCCATTGCATTCAATGTGTGCTGGTACGCGTTGTATTCGCAATACGCGTTGGACAGCAATGGACTGATCGGTGCGCACACATTGGCCAATGCATTCAATGTGTGCTGGTACGCGTTGTATTCGCAATACGCGTTGGACAGCAATGGACCGATCGGTGCGCACACATTGGCCATTGCATTCAATGTGTGCTGGTAAGCGTTGTATTCGCAATACGCGTTGGACAGCAATGGACTGATCGGTGCGCACACATTGGCCATTGCATTCAATGTGTGCTGGTACGCGTTGTATTCGCAATACGCGTTGGACAGCAATGGACCGATCGGTGTGCCCGGCCGGCCCATTGCATTCAATGTGTGCGGGTACGCGTTGTATCCTGGGTACGCCTTGAACAGCAATGGACCGATCGGAGTGCCCGGCCGGCCCATTGCATTCAATGTGTGCGGGTACGCGTTGTATCCTGGGTACGCGTCGAACAGCAATGGACCGATCGGTGCGCACCCATTGGCTATGGCCTGGCCTGGCAACAGACGCGTTTTCAAATTTTGAACGAGTCTGATGCTGTAAATTCAGTTGGTCACCCACAACAATGTTGCAAATTCATGGGTGTCATGAAGTTGAACTTTTGAAGGATGCTGTGGGCGTGTGTAAGTGGTGCAATTCCATGGATTGGCCAGATTCAGAAGATGCAAATGACTTGGACCTATCACTTTGGACACATGGGACACTATCTGCCTCTGCAGCACACATATAATGCTGGCTGTTCCCCTGAGAGCTCACTTGCCTGCACTACATGCTCCAGGACGACATCTGCCACCACCACTGCTGCTGTATCTGCACCCTCTGGACCCTGCAATGGTACGTACTGCACTGAGGAGAACCAGGCCCTGCTGGACAGCCTCCTTCCACAGTACAGCAAGCTGTATGGGAAAGCAGGGGAGCAGGTGAGTGTTCTGTCCACTGCCTTCCTAAATGTGCATGTTGTCTGACTAGCAAGGCTAACAGTCTGCACGCCACTGGCTAGCAGGCTCACTGAGTAGTTGTCACCCCCCATAGTGTGTAGTTACATGCACTGGACAGGTATAGTGCAGTGACAGTGCATTTAAACAAGGTTTTACTTCCCAGGCAATGATACCATGTAGTAACTGCTGGCATACTGACCATGGCCATCGTTGCACTGCCTGTGTACATCATGTGCCCCTGTGATTGAGACATGTATATCCAACTGTGTAATGCATGGATATGTTGCATGTGTAGTAATGGCATTCTCACTTTGTCATCCTCACAGGTTGATGCCCACCAGAAGCAGCAGATATGGCTGACCATCGTCCGGGCAGTGAGATCCGTGGGGGTCTACAAGCGCCGGATCCGCAACTGCCAGAAGAGGTGGCAGGACCTTAGGGGCTGGACCCGGAGGATCGCACGGGTCCAGCTGAAGCTGTCGCCTCCTCGCAGGAGGGGAGGACACCGGAACCTGAACCCCACATGCTCAGGATCCTGGCGGTGGTCTTCCCTGATCTGGATGGGCAGCTGAAGGCCAGAGAGCAGCAAGGAGGGGGTGAGTCCATGACTGCATTGTGAACTATGTCTGCCATGCTATGTGCCCTCCTCTGGCCTGGTTAAACTTCTACAGTACATCAGTCATGTGGTCCAGGACCCATGTCCCTCTATTGTGCACTGCCCACTCCTCATCTGATACCCAGGTGTGGCCCTTACAGTCAGGGAATTGTGTCACTTGGGTACTGTGTCCTTGCAGTTTGCTTGACTCAAGGTGGGGGACAGCATCTGTTTCCCTGACTCTGTGGTGGGCATCATGGGTGGGTCCATTGCTTACACAATGCCTGTGTTCTGACATGTAATCTGCATGTTACTTTGATGTGGTCCAATTGCTGGGCTGATCCACCACATGTGCCTGGGGTATCTGGCACACACCCATGCTGCGGGTGGGAACAATGTTTGGGCCCCAGGAGTGTGTATATTACGTGTGTCACACATACTTAGCCAGCTGCCTACTGTCCAGGGCTCATCCCTCATTCATGTGGGGCAGGACAGTCATGCCTACTCCAGGCCATACAATACACTCTGTACTCCCACTCCCGTGTATCAGCTGACACGTTGTGCTCAGTGAATTGTCCCCTTAGGTGTCTGCCTCTGTGTCAGTGTGCTGTGGCTTCGTTGTCAGGACTGCTGGGGTGTTTCTCGGTTGGGGCTCAGCATGCCACCGGAGATGTGACCATAGGAGACGATACTTGTGTGACACATAGGTGTTTGATCGCCTGACCGTGCAGACTGGGGTATGCGAATGTGAAGTTCAGGCAGCTGTTTCCCATTCACAGCAGATTGTGAGGTGCTCAGGTTCAGAGGGTTGTGTTACAGGTCTCCCATATGTCCAATCGGTATGACCTGGACAGATAAGGGTTCAGATGATGTGGTGTGTGGGGGATGTACATGTGCACTTGTTCAGCTCCAGGACTTGCATTCCCCATGACCTACTATTGTGACACAGTGCAGAGTGTTGTTGTCTGGCTGCCCTGCCCATGTGACTGGAGACAGTGATGTATGACTTAGCTGGAATGCCTGTGCCATGGCATGTGACTTCCTATTAGTGATCCTGCAGGGGAGTGACATGTGCTACATGCACACCATTGTGGCAATGGCTATCAGGACATGGGTGCATCATGGTGACTGTCGCTGGTATGCATCACATGCATTTCCTATTTGACTCTGGGCATCCCTTTCATCCGGACACCTGTACTGACTCAGTGGCAAGAGTTGTGATGTGTGCATGTTCACATGCTTAACCGGGTTCTCTGCACTGTCCAACTACTGTGTAGGTGGTGCATGTGTCCACACTGGGGTATTGCCATCCAACAGACACCAGACAGATGGGTGCAAGGCCAGGTGGAATGTGAGTGCCATGGTTGACCATCAGACTGACAATTGGCTTCTCCTGTTCTGTTTGGGCACTTTTAGCAATGTTCAACTAAGGATGCCAGGGCTTGCTCTTTAATGTGCTGTACTAACTGTGGTGTGTGCGTACGGTGCAGGTGACTGATGTCTGTCTGTTTCCCTATTGATTGCAGATACATCCACGGCCACAGGAGTGGACAGCTCCATGGACCAGGAGGAGCCGCAGAGCCAGACTGGGTGAGCAGCCGAGGAGTGGTCGGAGGGACCCAGTGGCACGGAGGGCGAGGGGAGCCACACCGAGGAGTCCTCAGCACCATCCACCTCAGCTGAGGACCACAGCAGCTCGGAGGATGACTCCCTTATGGAGGCGGGTGTCAGCAGCCACCACACCCCAGCTAGTGTTGCTGTCCCCGCCACCACCACCACCAACACCGCCCTCCCATCGGCTCCCATTTCCGAGGTCCGTGGAGGCTCCCATGTTCGGGAGCGTGTCTCCTTCGGGCCAGGCACCGCACCCCCTGCCCCTGTGTCCCCTGCTGCCCTGAGTGAGGAGTCTGTGTACCTCCTTCGCCAGCTCCATGTAGGGCAGACAGCGATGCTGAGTGTCCTCCATGCCCACACCACTCTGTTGACTCAGCTGGTGTCGTTCATGGAGGGCATCTCATCGGGCATGTCTGCCCTACAGAGGGGCAATAGGTCCATGGACTCCTCCCTGACGGCAGCAGTGTCCCTCCTCCGACAGTCCCTCACCCCTCCTGCCTCTGCCCCATCCACACTCCCCAGCACCTTACCTGTCCCAAGCACACACACACCGGCACAGGCACACACCAGCACAGACACGAGCAGCACACAGACACACACGCCACAAACAAGATGCACACGCACGCACAGTCAGGGGACTGAAACCACACTCACAGGGGATGGGGCCCAGGCACACACACACGCATCCACGAGCACTGCGCAGTCCTCAGTTGCCTCTCCCTCCAAAGCCCCCTCCCTTGCCTCACCTGCAACCCCAAAGACACAGCGGCTCTTCCTCAGTGACCTCGGCCTCTTCCCCTCCGATCCAGCTGATACAGCATTCAGGGGGCAGAGGAAGCCCACCCACATGGAGCGGAGTGCCCCTCGCACCCAGACACCCTCCCCCAGGCGCAGACCGACTGACGCCCCCACCCGCAAGTCCCCCCGGACCCGGAAGAACAAGACCCCGCCACCGCCCTGCAGCTCAGGCACCAAGTCTCCTTCCTCCATCCCTCAGGCCCCCACTCCACAGGTGCCCCCACCACACCCTGCCCCAGGTTCCCCCACCCACAGATACACCATCCCCAAAAGGATCAGGCCTTCTCCCCCTGCCACTTGCTCTTCCGGCCCCACACCCCCCGCTGCGCTTGTCTGTGCCACTGGTGTGGTGAGGGTGTCCTCCCCCTCACTGCCCACCTTACCTGATCCCCATTCTCCTCCCCTGGAGGTAGGCACTGCAGTGGAGGCCACTACCACCCTGTCTGACTTGGGCACTGCAGTGGCGAACCTGTCCACTCCATCTGCACGGTCCACTGCAGTCGTGCCGGCGCCCACACCATCTGAGTCATGCCCCCCAGTTGTGCCGGCACACACCATGTCAGACACCTCCACTGCAGTTGTCAGTGGCTCTCCAGCACCCACCACCCCTTCCCTGCCTCCTTCTGGTGAGCCCTGATCCTGTCCCTGCGGTGCCTGGCCTGCCCCCCGTATGCCCCTCCGAGGGGATTGTCCCTGGTTTTCATCAGTGCAGGCATGCGTAGGGTGACATCTGCCACTGTCACCCTGTTTTGACTTTCATGATGGACTGGCCATTGGCCTTTGTTTATTTTTTACATGACTTCAACTTTTGAACCCACATATGCTGAATAAAGCAACTTTCTGTTCTCTAGTGCTTTTGCTTCTGATGTACATGATGTTGATGATGCTAACCATGCCCTTGCTGCAGTGATGGTGATATTTGGTCTCATGAATATGTAGTGTTACTGTGCAGGAACCCATGTGGTCCAGGGGGACTGTGTCCTATCCTGTGGTGTATCCATGTCATCCTTAGCAGCATCTGAGGGTGTCATGTTTTCAATATTTGGCAATGGGATTTCCTACTTACATTAGCAATGTCACATCTGTGGCTTCCACCCCTGCACATCTGTTGTGCTTGCCATTGTTCAATTAGTCTACTTCCCTGACCGTGTGGCCATCTCCACTGGACATGCAGGTTTGGGCATCAATGGGGAAGGACTCATCTGTGTTGTCAGTGCAACTTGCTATACATGTGTGTTGGATCTGTGCTGATGATTTTGTTGACACTCCCATGACCAGGCTGATGTGACAGGAGCCTTCATTTGGTGCTAATTGTTGACTGTGTGACCAAGTGTTCTGCTGACATGATGGAGCCCTACTGAGGCGACATATGGCACAGCTTTCCTCACACAGGAGTGGAGTCCCCTCATGGCAGTGTGTGCTCCTGTGACATCGCCTGCGCCCAAGGTGTGTGTTGTATGAGCATGTCTGTGTGTTCACTTCCATTTTGCTGTGCATGCTGGGATCCCTAGTGATGTTCCTGTTTGTGATGCTTGCTGAGTTGACCTATGTTCCCCCAAAGTCTTCTCCCTGGGTTCTCTGTGATGTGGGTGCATGGCACATTACTGGTCATCAGGGTGTCACCCATAGGTGTGTTTGCTGTCAGGGCTGAGTTTGTGGGCAGACGCTGATGGGTCACAGTCAGGATTCCCCTTGGCACTTGTTGTTTACACCTGTCATGTGATTTCCGGTTTGTGTTAGCTTTCATTGGTTGTGACACGTTGTGTGTGTGACTGCTGGCACTCCTCAGGGTCAGGGCTGCAATGTTGGTAGTTGTCTATGTGTGTTCTTTGTGGGTGACCTTGGCTTCTTCATTGGTGTGTGACTGTGGCTGGGATCCCATTGGTTGGTGTGGTATTGCCGTCATGTCCATGTACAGCGTAGTGTGCAGTGTGTCAGACATTCAGGAGTCTTGTTGAGTGGCCATGTGTGATGTGTTTCTGCACCTTGGTTCCCACCACCACCCCTGGGATTGTCATGGGTGCATGTGCAATGTCACCAGTGCATGTGTGCTTCACTGATGCACATTGTTGGAGGTCGAGGTGTGTGGTGTTGAGTGTGTGCAGATGAGAGTTGTTGCCCGGCTAGACCCCTGCCTCCATGTTGGCCTTGGCTTACTGGCCGTGCTGATTGATTTGTGCTTGTGTAGGTGTGGTGGTAGTTTGTTGCTCAGGACACATGACTGTGGTTCACAGAGTGAACGACATCTAGCTTTGTCATCACAGTGGGATTGTAATGCAGCCCAGGGTCACCACATTGTGGGGGCCCTGGGGGTAGTGCTGTGGTGTCTCTGTGTCTTGCTGTGTCAGTTGCTGTTCCTACATGCTTGTGTGACATGTGTGATTTGTGCTCCCTCTCATCTGACAATGCCTGATTGCCCACATAGGGGATTTGGATCCATGAGTTACCTTTGTGTGGCACTGTATGCACATCTGTGTAATTGGTATTCAGGCCTCCTCATGTGTTGTGTAGTTGCCTGGGGACACTGGTACCCCCCCCCTCACCTGTTGAGTTTGATGTGCAGTGTGGGTCTGCCTGTTTGTGTTTGTGCATCTGCACCACTGCATTGGCATATCTTTAGTGTGCCATTGGCTGTATGTTGTTTGGTGTGTTTCCCCTGCTGTCCCTGGGACTCCTAGGTCATCAGTCAGCACAATGATCATTGTTTGTGTGTCCCATTGCTGCCATGGTATGGTATCTGTTCACCTCACATCTACAGTCTCCACAGGGTATCTGCATTTGTGTGCCCATTGGTGCAAATATGTGGGTCTGCATTCTGATGGTCACTTCTGTCATTGTGTCATTGATGAATGTTGACAGTGTCAGCCCCCATGGGTGATGTTTGTCTGCACATGGCCAAAGGTATGTCTTATTTGCACTGCACTGTTTGCCTCCCCCAATCTATGTTGCTATGGGACACAAGCACTACTTTGCCACTGATGTGTTTGTTGTTCTGTGACCAGGAATCATCCATGCAGTTTGGCAGTTGCAGCTTTTTCTTTGTCAACACTTACATTTTGGTCACTGTGATGATGGGGGTTTGGACACCATTGCCACAATGTTCAAAATGTGCTTCAGCTATGGACCCCACACTTACATTTTGGTCACTGTGATGATGGGGGTTTGGACCCCATTGCCACAATGTTCAAAATGTGCTTCAGCTATGGACCCCACACTTACATTTTGGTCACTGTGATGATGGGGGTTTGGACCCCATTGCCACAATGTTCAAAATGTGCTTCAGCTATGGGCCCCCACACTTACATTTTGGTCACTGTGATGATGGGGGTATGGACCCCATTGCCACAATGTTCAAAATGTGCTTCAGCTATGGACCCCACACTTACATTTTGGTCACTGTGATGATGGGGGTTTGGACCCCATTGCCACAATGGTCATGGCCTGCTTGCATTGTGGGGGCCACACACATTTATGTGTGGCACATGTGATAGGGGGTCACATTGTATGTTCAAAGTCATGTTCAGTGTTGTAGGCATTTGACACAGTCTACACACGCTTGTCATGGTGTTGGGGGGATGTCTTTATGTTGCATTCTTTATGTTGGTGTGTGCTTGTTGTGTCATGTATTAGCCATCCTGTGAGTGGGGGTGTTGTTGGTGGTAGGCATCCAGCCCCCATGGGTAGAGGTGGTAGTAGTGGTAGGCATCTGGCACCCCTGGGTAGAGGTGGTAGTAGTGGTAGGCATCTGACACCCCTGGGTAGGGGTGGTAGTAGTGACAGGCATCCAGCCCCCCATGGGTAGAGGTGGTAGTAGTGGTAGGCATCTGGCACCCCCTGGGTAGAGGTGGTAGTAGTGGTAGGCATCTGACACCCCTGGGTAGGGGTGGTAGTAGTGACAGGCATCCAGCTCCCCATGGGTAGAGGTGGTAGTAGTGGTAGGCATCTGGCACCCCTGGGTAAGGGTGGTAGTAGTGACAGGCATCCAGCACCCCATGGGTAGAGGTGGTAGTAGTGGTAGGCATCTGGCACCCCTGGGTAGAGGTGGTAGTAGTGGTAGGCATCTGGCACCCCTGGGTAAGGGTGGTAGTAGTGACAGGCATCCAGCCCCCCATGGGTAGAGGTGGTAGTAGTGGTAGGCATCTGGCACCCCTGGGTAGAGGTGGTAGTAGTGGTAGGCATCTGACACCCCCTGGGTAGGGGTGGTAGTAGTGACAGGCATCCAGCCCCCCATGGGTAGAGGTGGTAGTAGTGGTAGGCATCTGGCACCCCCTGGGTAGAGGTGGTAGTAGTGGTAGGCATCTGACACCCCTGGGTAGGGGTGGTAGTAGTGACAGGCATCCAGCCCCCCATGGGTAGAGGTGGTAGTAGTGACAGGAATCCAGCCCCCCATGGGTGGAGGTGGTAGTAGTGGCAGGCATCTGGCACCCCCTGGGTAGAGGTGGTAGTAGTGGTAGGCATCTGGCACCCCTGGGTAGAGGTGGTAGTAGTGGTAGGCATCTGGCACCCCTGGGTAAGGGTGGTAGTAGTGACAGGCATCCAGCCCCCCATGGGTAGAGGTGGTAGTAGTGGTAGGCATCTGACACCCCCTGGGTAGGGGTGGTAGTAGTGACAGGCATCTGGCACCCCTGGGTAAGGGTGGTAGTAGTGCTAGGCATCTGGCACCCCCTGGGTAAGGGTGGTAGTAGTGACAGGCATCCAGCCCCCCATGGGTAGAGGTGGTAGTAGTGGTAGGCATCTGGCACCCCCTGGGTAGGGGTGGTAGTAGTGGTAGGCATCTGGCACCCCTGGGTAAGGGTGGTAGTAGTGGTAGGCATCTGGCACCCCTGGGTAAGGGTGGTAGTAGTGACAGGCATCCAGCCCCCCATGGGTAGAGGTGGTAGTAGTGGTAGGCATCTGGCACCCCTGGGTAGAGGTGGTAGTAGTGGTAGGCATCTGACACCCCCTGGGTAGTGGTGGTAGTAGTGGTAGGCATCTGGCACCCCCTGGGTAGGAGTGGTAGTAGTGGTAGGCATCTGGCTCCCCCTGGGTAAGGGTGGTAGTAGTGGTAGGCATCTGGCACCACCTGGGTAAGGGTGGTAGTAGTGACAGGCATCCGGGCCCCTATGTGTATATGTGGCATTGGTGATGGCCATCCCGCCCCTATGGTGCTGCTGTTGCTGGTGTGAGTAATTTCTGCATCCCTCTGTGTGTGTGTGATATGTCGGGTACGTGTGGTTTGTTTTTGTGGTTGGTGTCTGACTTACCTTCTGCGCCGTACGCGTCCGTGCCTGTTCCGGTAGTAGATGTAGAATATTGGTAGGATCGGCACGATGGGATTCATGGTTGGTTCGTCTCGTTCGTCTTTCTCGTTGCTTCGCCTCGTCCTCGTCGCTGGCGTGTTCGTCTCGTAGCCGTGGATCGTGTTGTGGCGCGAATCGGAGCTTATGTGCGCCTCTCCCGGATGCTTTGACGTGCCGTGCGTAGCGACGGGTTCGGCGCGTACGGGAAGCGCATCGTACTTGTCCGGCCGGACGGGGCTGCATTTTGGCTTCCGTGCGACTCGATTCTGCGTTTACGGATCCGGCTCGGTCGGGGAACAGGACCTGGATTGGGTGAGTACGACTGGGTCGGAATCTATGCTGTTGTGCGCATTGTACTTGCTCGTTCGGAATAATGTGCGGTTCGGTGGGGAAACAGGCATTCGCATGGCTTTTTTCCCGACCGAATGATGTTAGGTGCGCCTCCGACCGAGATCGGAATTACCGGTTGGACGGTTTCTGAGCAGAGTTAGGTGGTGCATAGGGACGGCCTTGTGTGGTATGTTAGAGGTATATTCTCCCAGCTAAGATTCTTTGATAAATAAGATTTCCAGGTTAGAGTCAAATACTAGGTCATAGATTTGGTTTCTGCTCCTACTTAATGATCTCGTATCGATTAGGATACAGGAGACGTGTTCGTGGGAGTGACCGGAAGATCTGGTGTTGCCTTATGGTTCTTGTTGGGAGGACGCAAAGGTGTCTGCCACAGGGGTTCATCAACAATGTTGCTACTTACTTTTACAGTGACAAGCTTACACTGACAAAGGCTGCTCCACCAACAATCTAAACATGTAAAGCCCTATTACAAATAGATAGAATGTGATGTTCTGTGCAAACATGAATGTACATGCTGTAATGAGCATCATTTTTATTAATCAAACCTGCAAGATTATAAACTCTGGTTTGATTAATAAAAATGATGCTGATGTGTTACACTGATCTGTGCTCTTCATTGCTTTCGTACCTTAAACTTAGATTTGAAAATGAACGAGTATAATTTATACATGAATAAAAAAAATCAACAGGTTTAGAAATACAATTCGGGATTGTTTTTGACATTTTTAACTTTTTTTTCTGACTGTTTAACTAACTTTATAGCACATTTTGAGCCACGCTCATTACAGCATGTACATTAATGTTTGCACAGAACATCACATTGTATCTATTTGTAATAGGTTTAGCTGCTCGTTCGTTGATCCTACAAAAGTGGAGATCGAGTGATATTCCCACTCCCACACAGCTATTTAGTAAATTGTACAGGATTAAAGAGCACGAAAGAAAGTACGCTTTAAGAGCAGGCTCCTATAAGAAGTTTAAGGCCTTGTTGGAAAATCCGGGTTAAACTACAATGGTAGGCTGTTATGCTCTCGGATTGGATATGCTTTTAAAATATTGTTAAATTAGATTGTATAATTAATTATGTGAATTTTCCTACATTATAAACCTTTAAATTCATGAACTATGTATGGTTTTTAAACATCGGTCGTAACTGTGTAAATATGCCGTTATTGTTATTAATGAATTTCTTCCTGTTTTTTACTTATGTACTATGAATAGAGGAGCTATCTCCAAATAAAAAATAATAATAAAATAAAAAAAGATTATAAACGCGAATGATAATAATAATAACACAAATAATAACAATAATCATCATTACTAGCACCATAATAGCAACAAATTGTCTGAAACGAAAAAAGCGCAAGTTTGCCATCTAGTGGCAGATTAGAGATATAACGCCTACATTACACACGGCATCACTTGATTAACAGGGATAATATTAACGATTTGAGCAAAATAAAACAAATTGAAGAAACGCATCATCTCGCTGAGAAAAATATACTTACCATTATGTGCATTTTCAAGTGGAAAACTACTCAAATATAAAATGTTCTCGATAATCTTGAAATGCTGTACATGATAACCACAGATTAACATAGACCTGCCTTCATCAGTATGGCATTAATGTCGCCGATTTTTAAACATGGTAAATATGCGTCTCAGTCACATTCTCATGGACACGTTTTGCTTATCAACTTGCATTTGCAGGATAACTTGGCGCCCAGTCAAACCCATTGCACAAAGGACAGCCTCGATGTCGATGGGATAGGGGCAATTAAATAATGCAGTGGTAGATTTCATCCAGTTGGAGTACGACAAGCTAATGTGACAGTAACTTGTAACTCAGGTTGCAAATGCCATATCGTCGGCATTTCCATTTATTCGAAATAGAGAGAAAACAGAAATTAAGACAACATGTGGAGCAGCATTACATAGGAGTAAAAACACACCAAGCTGACTGGGCTTACGGTATATTCCGCTTTTCCGTACCAAATTCCGAGTGGATCATGCTTGTAAGGCAGGAAGACAGCACTTGGCACATCAAAAACCCAACTATTAAGTAGACATTTGAGGGCTTATTTACAAGTCCATTGGTCTACGGGTGTGTCACTTTTAATGACACACCGGAGGCGCAATGGGCTTTCCCATATTTACACAGCCATGTAAAGTCACCCTGCGTGACTTTTCATGGCCTTGTAAATATGTTTCACTTTGACGCATGACTGTGCGTGAAAGGGGAGTTCCATGGGTGTTACTGTGGGTGTTCCAACACAACATCCATGGAGCGTGACGCATTCCCAGATTTACAACATTTTGTAAACCTGGGAATGTATCCAAATCCAACGCTTCACCAGGGGAGGCGTAAGGAGGCACAAAGAGGAGAAATACTTTTATTTCACCTCGTTTTTCCTCTTTCTATAGAATGAGGAAAATGCCTTTAATGATTGTTTTTGTACAGAAAGGTGTCCCTTCCTAAACAAAAACAATCATCCCCTCAGCGCAGGCACCTTTGCAAAATGTTGCAAAGGTGCCTGCGCTGGCGCATGGCTGCTGTTTGTGTGCCTGCACAGGGGAGAAGGACAGGAATACGCTGTGTCTTGTAGATACAGCGCATTCCTGCCCTTTTATTTTGATGCACAGCAGGGTAGCAGGAAGACTTGCTGCACTGCTGTGCATCAAAATCTTGTAAATGAGGACCTTAGGGGCATATTATCAACGGCCAGCGATAATTATCGCTGGCCGTGCTGAGCGCCGAATTCCCTAACGCAGGCTATCTCTGGTATGTATCGCCCTGGTAGCGCGTTATTAACAACGCGTTTCCCCAGGGCGATAAGAATTCCAGAGATAGCGAGGTTATCGCCGTTTTGCAGGGAACATCGCTGGTTTTCCAGCGATGTTCCCTGCAAAACGGTGATAACTCTTGCTGATACGACCCTGTGGTCGTATCAGCATAATCCATCCCCTATGTCTAACATAGGTAAGTCAGGATTTTAGCAGACGTTAGATTTTGGCGAAAACGGCAGTTTTCGCCAAAATCTAACGTCTGCTAAAATCCTATGGGCTGCCTTGTTAATATCGCGATGTGAACATCAGCGATATTCTCAAGGCAGTCCATCCGGGTACGCCCAGTGACGCCCACTTTGCATCTCATTAGAGATGCAAAGGGGGGCGTCGGGAAAAAGGGTGCTAACATGCGATTATGCATGTTAGCACCCTCTTGTTGATAGGGCGATAGTTTTATCTCCGTTTTCCTGGCTTTTAAAGCCAGAAAAACGGAGATAAAGCCCTTGTAGATATGCCCCTTGGTTTCTACTACAACCATGCAAGAGGAAACAATTGGGGCACGCTCTCAACTTTTTCATTGCTCGCAGTTTTCCCGGGTCCAGACATGAGAAGCTCCTGATGTACAAGCCTATGTTGCATTCGCAAACACTGCGATTTGCAAAATAGGTGCATTTGGAACAGAAAATACAATGTAAAGATGTACTAATCCCATTATACTAGTTGGTAAACTTTTACCAACTCCTAAAATGGGATTGTAAATGGATACCGATTCACAATTTGGAAGGGGCGTATTATAGGCATCCCTTCCAAATTGCAACTTGAGATAAGATGTATCAATGTTTTGCAACTGTAATCTGGTTGCAAAGCATAGAAAAGTTACTGACTCTGGAGTTCGGGTGGTAATGCATTTAGAAAAAAGAAAGTAGTCCTCTTAAGCCCCCTCCCCTTTGAGAATCTTAAAAAAAGTTTGTTAAAGAAACTTAAAAAAAAAAAAAGACTTATCTTGGGCTGTTCTTGAGCGTCAAAGCAGTCAATGGGGCAACTATACTTCCATAGTTTACCATAAAGTTCCTGCAATGCCCAGTGAGTCCTAGAAAGGTCGTCACTTCAGTCTGGGTAGTAGGAACTTCCCACTCCATCACCAACTGAATCTTCGCATCCAATGGGTGAATCTTCACATTATCCATCTCATGCCCAGTGTATACTACAGAGAACTGCCCTACCTGACACTTGCATGCCTTGATGGTCAGTTTTGCTTCCCTCATTCTAGCCAACACATGTCCTAGGCATCTCAGATGGTCCTGTCATGAATTGCTGAACTTCGCACTATCTTCCAGGCATGCCACACAGAACTCCTTCAGGACTGCAAAAACATGGTTCATCAGGCACTGAAAAGTGGCAGGAGCATTCTTCAACCCAAAGGGCATCACTTTAAACTGATATAACCCCTCTGGCACAGAAAATGCAGTATTTTTTGGGAATCGGGTGCTTAGGTAATCTTCCAGCATCCACTGGTCAAATTGAAGGTGCTCAGGTACCTTGCAGCACCTAGCCAATCCACTTCCTCATCCAGTCTTGGAATTGAATAGGCATAGGCCACGGTTACCTCATTGAGGGATCAGTAGTCCACACAGAACTGCAAGGCAGTAGACTCTTGCTTCGCTACTAGCACCACATGACTAGACAATGGACTATGAGATTTCTCAATGATCCCCAGGTCCAAATTTTGGGAAACTTCCGGACTAATGCATCCCTGAACCCTGGTCAGATATTCTGTATGTTCTGCTATTCTGTGTCTATGTCATGCACACAGGAAGTGGCAATCCCGAAGCCAGCAAAACAGGTTGGAAATTTGTCCTACCACCTCTCTGCATTCTGCCTGCTGCTCAGACATTAACTCAGGAGCTAACTTAATCCCTTCCGCAGTGCAATCCTTCATGTCGCTATGCAGCAGGTCAGGAAGAGGCTCTCTGTCTTCCATAACAGTTTTAGTACTAGTTCCATAACATCTACTGCCATAGCCATGATATTCACTGTGTAATCTCTACAGAGGTAAGACTTCAGCCGGTTCACGTGGAACACCCTCATGGGTTCCCATGTGGCACCTGTGTCCACCAAGTAGTTACCTCATAAATCTGCTGAAAACCCTTGTATGGCCCACTACATTTGTCCTTCAAAGCCATGGGACTAATAGACATCAACACCAACACTTCCTGACCTTCCTGATACCCAGTCAGTGTAGCTTTCTGATCATATCATTCCTTCATCAGGGCTTATCTAGCCTGAAGATTTTATTTTGCCTGATTCATGTATTGTGGCATCAGCTTCCTGAGGCCAATCCTATAGTCCACCACATCCTTCTGTGGAGAGTCTGAGGTTCCTTCCCACTCTTCTCTGACTAAAGTAAGTGGACTATACAAAAGTTCAAAGAGACTTAACTTTACTCACTTCTGCGGAATCTCTCATAGGCAAACAAGAGGCATGCCAGAAGATCTGACTTCCTCCTGAGGTACACAGGCAAAGTTCCTAACATGCTCTTCAGTATTTTGTTAAACCGCTGCACTAAACCATTGGTGTTTAGGTGGTATGCATTTGAGAAGTGGTAGGTCACACCAACTTACTCCCACATCTCTCTTATATGAGAGGAGATAAAGTTTGTTCCAAGGTCAGAAATTACCATCCTTTGAAATTCAACCCTAGAAAAGATCCCTAAGAGAGT
Source organism: Calotriton arnoldi (assembly GCA_963921515.1). Taxonomy (NCBI): domain Eukaryota; kingdom Metazoa; phylum Chordata; class Amphibia; order Caudata; family Salamandridae; genus Calotriton; species Calotriton arnoldi. The sequence continues at coordinate 1,545,227 of CAWUFW010003467.1, read as the reverse complement.
TCTCCCTACCACCCTGGCAGTCATGCCTCTGGATACCTGGCGGTGTGATCCACCACAACCAAGATATATTCGTTGCCTTACTGTGAGGGAGGTCAAATGAAGCAACTTTTTCTATTCTCATCTGCTCAAATGGAACACCTACCAATGGTAGAGGCACTTATCACATACCTGGCAAGAGGGACAAGTTCTACAGAACCTCTCTGTGCTTCTACACATCCCTGGCTAGTAGAACAGAAGATCCAACTTACCCTGGGTTATCCTAATGTCCACTTGTCCTGCTAAGGGCAAAATGTGGGCCTCTGACGAAAAAATTCATGTCACTAGTGGAACCACTACCCATCTACTAGAACCTGGCTCAGGATTCACTGGCTGGCTGTAGAGTATCCCATCTTCTCAGCCAACTTAATGTTTCCCAACCACGCCTTTGCTGATCCATTCTTGGGCTTCTCTTCCTGTAGGGCACTCTTGCTGTGCCTTGCGGACTCATCTCGGGTAGGCCCTCCAGCAGCTAATAGACCCTTCACTTCTGGAGGTGCCCAGATTTCCACACCTGGTCCACTCTGAGAGCCTCATCCTCCTTTCCTTCTGAAGCAGAAGTGATTACCTCCTCAGCCTGTGCCTTCCCAGAGTCTGCCCTTTCATGCAAAATACCTTTTTCTGGTTCCTGCACAAGGAGAATGGTCCCACGCCGCATCCACATCACATCGCACCTCAGGAAGCTTCACTTGCTCCATATTCACAAGCCCAGTGTTAAGTGAAGCACAGGAGACAGGTAGAGTTTCTTTGTGGGTTTATTCATAAAATTCCTATACCCACGACCGGAGCCGTCCAGCTGCAGAGGATCCAACGCCAGGAATGGCGTTACCAAGGAATCCACAACAGCAGAGCGGCAACGCTTGAGAATGCTAGCACAAACATAAACAGCATGATGGTGAGTCGCGTGACACCATGCGAATCACGGAATAATACAATCATATACGATCTTTACAACACCTCCCTCCTTTTAAACAGAAAAGAAAGAATATAGAAAGAACTTGTAAGAAAACAATTATAAGAAGGTAAAGCTAGGTTACAGCAACCAGAACTACTAAAGCATGTAAACTGAAAGTACAACAACGTAAGTACATGTAAAAGTTAAAACAAAGAGCAACGAAAAATCACTCCAAAACGTAATCCCTCAATTTGAAAGGAATCTGCATAAAACGTGAAGCTCTCTTGCCAGATGCTTCGCACAATTCGCTAGAATCAGTAACTCGAGGTTGGTCAGGTTGGACCGTAACCGCCTCTGAACCAAAATTAGAGATGGTCTCTTTATCCTGACGCAAATCAAACCAGTCACAAGGTTCTGTCTCAGAATCAGTATGTTTACAAATAACATCTGCCTGAGAAGAAGAAACCTTGACAAGAGCTCTCTTGTTCCACATTCCCTTATTTTCCAAAAGGGCTGAACCTCTACTTACTTGTAGAACCAAAACTGGTGAAGAGAACCTGGAACAACCTTTGGGAACTTTTCTAGGATTTTTAATGAGAACCCAGTCCCCCTTTTTTAAAGGTTGCTCAACAGAATGTTTACCAGCATCAAAACGTGTTTTCATGGACTCTTGTTTTGCCTTAACAAGTTCTTTAATAGAAGTGGAACCATCATGTGTATAGCCACAATTTTGCTTACCTTTCTCATACAAGCAGCTAGGATTCACATGAGTGTGTACTCTTCTCTTTCTAAGAAGTGTGACTGGTGCAACATCTGTTGTTGAATGTGGAGTGGTGTTATATGCCCACACTTTATCATGTACAAAAACAAACTGGTCTTGCCTGGACGAAATTGCGGTTTGTATACCCTCCTTAATGATCCGGTTTCCCCTCTCAACTAGACCATTAGAAGAGGGTGAATACAAAGAAACCTTAAAATGGGAAATGTCATGCATTTTTAGAAAAGAACACATTTTTTGAGAGACAAAATGTGTGCCATTGTCGGTTACAATAACTATGGGAAAGCCTTCAACATCAAATACATTCTGCAAAACTTGATTGCATTTTCAGTTGTGGGACCCTTGCAAAAGCAATAATATAGCCATTTGGTGTGGTAATCAATTAGTAAAATTAAGTACTTGTTTTCACTGGGTAAAACCTCATATGGGCCTGAAATGTCTAACCCCACTTTATCCCATGGATTCTCAGGAAGTGGGACAGGATGTAGGGGGGTAGAAAGAGTCTTCCAATGTTTGTCCGATAAAAGACATTCGGTACAACAATCAATCATCTTCTTGACCTGTGCATTCCTGAAGGGCCACCAGTAAAATTGTTTAACCCTCTGAAATGTCTTAGTGACACCTAAATGACCTTGATGAGCAGTTTCAATGATGGTACTGCGTAAAGCTTCTGGTGGAACAAACAAGTCATGACGCATGACCATGTTATGAACCACAGATAACTCGTCAGCTACATTTGCAAAAGACCTCAACTCAGGAGATAAAATTCTGCGTTCAGGCCATTTGTTAGAAATAAATGCTTTAACTTTGGAAAGTGTGGTGTCATTATCGTAAGCAGTGTTCCACTCGCTTTCAGAAATGGGCGGACATTCAGAGATGGCATCAACAGCTGCAACCACACACTCAACATCATCGGCTTCCTCAGGAACCTCAGTCAAAGACATTCTCAATAAACAGTCAGCCCTGAAGTTTTTCCCACCAGGTATGTGTTTGATAACAAAGTGGAACTCCTGAAGTTTTGAAAGTAGCCGAACAAGTCTGGCAGATCCTTTGTTAGAGGTGCTATTGGAAAGCATATGCATAAGTGGCTTATGATCAGTATAGATTTCAAACTCACGACCCCAAATATACGATTTGAATTTATGAATGGCCCAAACGCATGCTAGAGTTTCCCGCTCAATAGTGCTGTACCTGGTCTCGGCTGATTGAAGTGCTCTTGAGGAAAAAGCAACAGTATGTTCTTTGTCTGCCACCCATTGTCCCAACACAGCTCCCAAGCCAGTAAGGCTGGCATCCACAGTGAGAAAACACTTATGACCATCCAAAAATGGATGTAAAGCTAGAGAGTCCTCAATGAGTTTCTTAACCTGTTCAAAAACTTTCTGTAGTTCCTCGGACCATGTAAATTTTACCCCTTTCCTTAGAAGAGCCCTCAGAGGTTCTACAATTTGTGCATAACCTTGCACGAATCTAGCACAGCACTCTGCTAGCCCAAGGAACAAGCGCAAAGCATCTCTGTCATTGGGGGGTGCAGCATCTCTGATGGCCTTTATAAGAGAAAACTTGGGTTTTATACCATCAGGTGAAAGTGTATGACCTAAATATTCTAGTTCTTGAACGGCAAATTTACACTTATCATGCCTGACAGTCATTCCAGCTTTCTCAAGTGCTTGCAAAACTTTGACCAGAGTTTTATCATGTTCCTTGGAGTCGCCAGCATACACTGAAATATCGTTCTGGTAAGCCTGTACCCCAGGGATATTGAATAATAAGGTGTCCATCAATTTTTGAAAAACGCTGGCCGCAGAAGCTATACCAAAGGGTAACCTAAGATATTTGTAGGCTCCGAATGGGGTTACAAATGTGGTCAGTTCTTGATATTTTAAGGAAAGCGGAATCTGGTGATATGCCGATTTTAGGTCAAATAGGGAGAAGTACTTTGCGCCACCTAGATTGGCTAATAGATCATGGATCTTGGGTAGTGGATGGCAATCCACGATAATATTGTTATTGAGGGAGCGCAAGTCAGCACATAATCTGACCTCTCCTGACCTTTTGCGAGCTAGAACTATTGGAGAAACCCACTCAGAGGAATTGCAAGGTGTGATGATTCTTTCATCACATAAGTTCATTAGCACTTTTTTTAATTCATCCCTTGCACTCAAGGGAAGAGGACGAAACTTATGGATGACAGGTTGAGCGTTTGATTTGAGGCGGATTTCATGCTCGAAACCTAAAACATTACCAACCTTATTCTCGAACACGGAAGGAAATTGGTTAAGAATACTATCAATATTGGAATCAGAAGCAGACAGCAACATTGCAAACATTGATATTCTCACACTCATGGTAACTGTAATAATCAGATGGAATGTCCCCCAAACTGACAGGTTGATCAGAACCTGGTTTAAGATACAAACCCATTTTGGCTAGATCAAGCCAACCAAGAATGTTTTGTCCTTTAAGAGCTACATAAACTTTGGTGAAAGTGTGTCCGCCTAGACATTCCACTCTGGAATGAAAGTATCCTAACATGTCTATCTCTTTTTCACCATAAGCTTTATGATTTACATCAGATTTAGTTAGAGAAATATGACTGCCCCAGTTTGTATGAAAAGTAGAGTCCGACAATATAGTGATGGAAGAACCTGAGTCAGCTTTGACCTGTAAAGGAATTTTACCAATCAAGAGTTCACACCATGGGCCTTTGACTTTGGATAGATCAACAGAGTCACATTCAATGGATAAAAGTACATTGTTGAGTTTTTCAGAACACAAGTCTAAATTTTCATTGACTTCAATGCTGTTGATCCTAGAGAATCTCTTACCACCTCTGCATAAGGCTTGAAAATGCCCGAAGCAGGACAATTGGGAAAGTTGCCTACATGGTTCTTTGAGCCACATCTGTAACAAACTGTTGGTTTCCTGGACAACTACCTAGAAGATTTGTTGACGAGATTGACAGAGCAAGTAGAAGAAGAGCATTCATCAATCATATGAACACTTTGTTGACTTTTACTTTCTTGTAAAAAAATGTAAGAAATGGTTGCATGTTCTATGCCCTTGGCAATATCAACTGTTTCAGATAAGGAAGGGTTTTTACAACTTAGCAGACGCTCTTGAATTTTTTTTGAGAAGCAAGAAAAAATAAAGTGATCTCTGATACACATGTCTGTACTTTCACCAAATTCACAGGTGGAAGCCAAAATTCTAAGCTCAGCAATGTAATCTTCAACACTTTCCTCTAAGTTCTGTTTATGTTTAAAGAAGTTATGACGTTCCAAGATAATGCTAGGCTCATCAGAATACTGTTTGCTTAAAGGTGCAAGGGCTTCTTGATAAGTGTCCCAACTGTCACCTGAGTCACTAGGAGCTGGAATCACTGGCAGATTCTCAAATACTTGTTGTGCTGCTACACCTAGACAACCATATAAAATAGCTACTTTGCGTGCAGGAGCATACTTAACAGCATCAATTGTGACAAGATAATTTTCAAAGCCTTTCAGCCACTGTCGCCATTTGAGAGCCGGTTTGCCAGGATTTTGTAAGAAAGGAACAGGTGTTTGGAATTGTTGAGAAGAAGCCATGAGTGCACGATGAGATGACAGTAAATGTAGTGGATTTATGCACAAGATATGAGGAATGTAAAACAATAAAAAAAATGATAATGGTGCCTTGAAGAAAATGTTAACAGCGTGCCTATCGCTGGTGAATGGATGAGCACCAGGCTTTGTAATAGGCAATAAGAAATTTGTAGAAAATTATGGAAGCGTGCCTATCGCTAATGAAAGAAAGAGCAATAAGCTTTGTAAATTGTAACATGGATTTGTTGAAATTATGGAGGAGCAATAGGCTTTGTAAAATGTAACATGGATTTGTTGAAATTATGGAAGCATGCCTATCGCTGACGAATGAAAGCGCAATGGGCTATCAGCAAAAGCATGCCTATCGGTAAAGAACAGAAATGCAATAGGCTCTGTACAGACGGTAATGATATGTGCCTATCGCTGATGACCACAAAGCGAATAAGCTAGACAGCACAATCAGCCTTGTGAAAATAACAAAAAGCATGTCTATCGCTGTTGAAAGTGTATCGCTGTTGAAAGTGTGCCACTGAAGGTCACAAAGTGCAACTAACTGAGAACGCGATAGGCTTATGAGGATGTCAATAAGCGTGCCTATCGCTGCATCGATAAAGTTACAGGACCTTTTCTTTGACGTCTTTTTTATTTTAAAATGGCCGTCTGATGTGTTTACGTCGTTGCCAAGGCGACGGTTGAATCAAGTTTCTACGTTTGGTGGCCTTTTTTTTTACTGTGCGCTGAGCTGTGTTGGATTCTATCCTTATGTAACAGTAGGTGCTGCGCGCGCATGCAGATTTGAAGTGCGAGCTGGTGCGCGCCGGAGCTCGAGCCAAACAAACCGCCACACGCTGCATAAGATAAGCAAAGTATGTTAAAAGAAATTTTTCCGACCGTAATTTGGAGTCCTTGATGAGCCGGATAGGTTCCAATTAGTTGCGTGCAGTACCGGAAATGTGGAGAGCTGTAACTGCTCTCTTGTGAAGTTGTTGAATATCGGATCTGACGGCAGGATCTCGGTGGTGGGTGTGGAAGGAAATTCCTGCTCGTCGCCAAGTTGTTAAGTGAAGCACAGGAGACAGGTAGAGTTTCTTTGTGGGTTTATTCCTAAAATTTCTGCACCCACGACCGGAGCCGTCCAGCTGCAGAGGATACAACGCCAGGAATGGCGTTACCAAGGAATCCACAACAGCTGAGCGGCAATGCTCGAGAATGCTAGCACAAACATCTACGGGGCCGTTTCACCATATTTGGATCCCCTCTTCCCAGATTTCCAGCGGAAGGTTTTCCTGTCATACACAGGAGTACACAGGAGTATATTGCTCTTTGTGAAAAGCCATCGACTTTATAACAACTATTTCTGACAACCATTTTCTGACATCCATTTGGAAGTGTACTTTTACACGTGACATATTGTCTGCCCTGAGGAAGTTCCCTATATGGGAATGAATTGCGTTGGCTGGAATGTCTAAACTCAATGAATTTTAAAAGAAGTTTTTGAATAAAGAAGTTATTTTTTTACCCACACTGGTCTATTTGGACTGCTTGAGCTGCGCACCCCCGTTTGTTGTATTACTTTCTGATCTGGAACACAGTGACGTCACTCAACGGCTGACGTAGGGGTAGTCTGCACAGCGACCGTACATATAGGAACTGGCACGAGGTGCAGCATAGGAGGTCCGCCGTTGTTGCTTTGGGACTGTTTTCTTTGTGGGCTTATTCATAAAATTTCTGCACCCACGACCGGAGCCGTCCAGCTGCAGAGGATACAACGCCAGGAATGGCGTTACCAAGGAATCCACAACAGCCGAGCGGCAATGCTCGAGAATGCTAGCACAAACATAAACAGCATATTCGTGAGTCGCGTGACACCACGCAACTCATGGAATAATACAATCATTTACGATCTTTACAACACCCAGCCAATTCAAACTTCTCACACACACACACACAAAGCCCTACACAACACAGAACCAGACTACCTGAAGAGCCGCATACTCTTCACCACATCACACCACACCTCAGAAGCTTCACTGGCTCAGGTCGCTCATTCTCCTACATCGCACCCAAGATATGGAAGGACCTCCCTCAACACATGAGAGCCTCCTCTTCACTTCTTGAGTTTACCAAGAAGTTGTAGACCTGGATCTTCGTATAAGCACCCTGGGGACCACAAACCTACACACCTGCCCAAGTACCTGGATACCCTCTCAGGTGATTAGTGTGCTATACAAATCAAAATAACATATCATAACATAACATGCTTTGAAGTTCCTTTTGAAGGGTTTGCCCCCTTTGAGGTGTCCTCTTTTATGCCCTGTCCTTTGCTCAGGAAGCAGTCTGTCACAGGAGGAGAGACTCCAACCCAGATAGCCCCACAACACAAGTCCTGGGAGTTGCTCGTGGATCACACCTGAATATTAGCCTCACTGATACATGCCTAACAAACTGTTACAAAGGCCTCATCCCTACTCTTTATCTTTATGATTCTCTTATCAGCCCCATCTCCTTTCTGAGATATGCCCAGGCCCCACAGACCAACAACCATTATCAGAATCAAATAGCCTTTTTGAAGGCCACATGGGGCCCTGTCTCTCTCTTCTTCCAGTGTGTGTCCCAATCAGCTCTCAGGAAAATGGCAATCCAGAAATCTGTCTAGGCAATGGGGGTCAGGTGGAGGGAGGCTGTACCACCTCCTTATGCCTTCTCCAAGCCCTGGGTTTCCAATTTGGAACGCAAAGGCCTCCGGGTATAGGCACATATATATCACAGCAAACACACGCATACACACATGCACTGCACAGAGTTCCATGCTAACATGATGTAGGCCAAGGGTTAGTTAAGCCCACAGCAGGGGAACTTGACATGAGTAGGCCGGTAGATCCCACTCTGGTGGCACAGGTAAAAAGGCTGGGTTCAGACTTCTTATCATCATTACTTAAACACGGAATGCTGCCATCACACCGTGCTCATGCTAGTTAACTCCTAAAAAGGACAGTAGCCTTTTACCACTGTGAGGGTAGCGCTTTGGGAACCCTTCCCAGTCTAACAATCCATGAGAAAGGCCTACGTCATGGTACACATGCGTGATCATGCTCGACCATAACCCAAAATCAGCATCAGGGATCCAGATACCATTGCATCTGGGGCATTCAGGGTAGGGGTGTGGACATCCACCATGATGCAAGAGATGTTTCCATCCCAATAGACCAATTACTCAGAGTCTCTGGTAAGGAATGAGAGGTTCAGAAGGAAGCAATGAAACTTCCGGCACTGCTTCTCCCAAACATTCAAAAATTCTTCCTTCAGTCTTCTCTATACTTCCAAGCTTTTCTTTGTCAAGATTTGGCCAACTTCTTTTCCTAGGATAGGTCAGGTTGGATAATTTAAAATAGCACAATGTCCAAGATGGCTCCCCTATAGGAGTATTCCTGCAGAGCTCCGCCACTCATTTCCAACAAGCAGCGGCCTCAGCTGCTAAACAGCAGCACAAACATCCAAACTTAGTGGGGAGGCTCCCGGAGGTAGCAGAGAGCATTCCACACCGCTTCTCTCCCTCCTGAGGAAGTCCAGGCTGGCTCGGTGATGAATCGCAGCCCGCTGCAGTGCTACAAGATGGTGGCCTCACCAGATCCCATGGGCTTGCGGAGCAGCCCCAATGCCGGAACTAGGCAGAGGAAGCCTCTGGGGTTCGTGGGGAGCATCCACATCACCTCTCTCCCTCCAGAAGCAGTGCAGCCCATTTCAGTGATCGGTACACGCAGGAGGAAGCCCAGGATCCTGTGACCCAGCGGACCCACCTGGTGCTGCACCTGGCAGAGACAGCATAGTTACCACACCGCCGGAGAGATTCTGCGACTAGAGGCGCTGAGGAGGGCACACTGCTGTCCCCATCAGAAACCATATGCAGAATTCCTTCATGGCTGGAGGGTTACTCACGGTGGCCCAAGGAACTGCAGTGGACGGTGACCTCTGCATCACTCCGCAGAGAGGCAGGCCACTACTAAGCACCAGCTCAGGCGCGGGGTGTTCACAAAACCTAGGGGAGGATCTCACTATAGACACTTGGGACACCTTTGTGACCTCGAGGTACATCAATGCTGGGCACCTATCCCCATTTACAACCATCTTCCGGGCACGCTATTCATGGTAACGAGCACTTAGAAAGGGCAATACAACTGGGAGTGACCAGTCAGCCCAGAACCTCACAAGGACACCTGGGTCGGATTGCCGGATATACTGTAGAACCACCCTCCAATCTGCCCTGGGGAGCAGCCCTTACATGGGCTTCTTCTGACCTATAACACTTCCATAGCCACAAAGGGGTGCGATCTACCACCGGGACCATGGTAGCACAGAAGTCCAAGACAGACTCCACGCTGAAGGACATGCTCACCAAGACACCCGCCACAAGGGTGGGACTCATGCAACAGTCACCCCACGAGCCACACTCCATGGATGCGAAACACACAGATGTGGATGACCCCATCACCTGTGCCTTCACGGAGTCCCTCTTTGGCTCACTTTGGAATGACATAGCAGCCCTGTAGGAAGAAATCACCACGAACATCAAAGAAATCAAAAGGGATATGGTGGACATTGGTCAACGAGTGGCAACCCCAGGAACAAACCAACGATGCCAGGCAGGAGGAACTCGACACCCACAGGTGCGAACTTCTTGAACTGCTAGACTGAAAAAATGGACCTGGAACTTCACTTAGAGGACCTTGAAAACAGATCGCACCACTCCAATATCAGAATCAAAGGTGTTCCACTACAAGCAGGCTCTGGCAAACTAGAGGGCTAAGTCACTTGCCTCTTTCACCACCTCCTCCCGGACCTTATGGAGAAGGACATCATCCTCGACTGAATGCACTGAGCGGGAAGGCTGGCAACTGAGTTGGGCATGCCACAGGATATCCTGACATGCGTCCATCAGTACCGGCAAAAGGAGGCTTTCATAGCGCAATGCGAGAGGAAAGCTCAATCACATTTGAAGGGGCAAAAGTGTGGCTGTATCAGGATTTATCACCTATAACGCTGCAATACTGTTGATCCCATAAGGCTGCTTCTAGCTTCCTGCATGAAAAATGAGTCAAATACAAGTGGGGCTCCCCCTGTCTATTGATCTTTGTATGGAATTACAAAATGCAAATGGTCCACATAATAGACGAAGCAAGGTCGGTCCTAAGACTGGAAGACACGCTGGCCGCAGAAGCTAGACCAAAGGGTAACCTAAGATATTTGTAGGCTCTGAATGGGGTTACAAATGTGGTCAGTTCTTGAGATTTTAAGGAAAGCGGAATCTGGTGATATGCCGATTTTAGGTCAAGTAGGGAGAAGTACTTTGCGCCACCGAGATTGGCTAATAGATCATGGATCTTGGGTAGTGGATGGCAATCCACGATAATATTGTTATTGAGGGAGCGCAAGTCAGCACATAATCTGACCTCTCCTGACCTTTTGCGAGCTAGAACTATTGGAGAAACCCACTCAGAGGAATTGCAAGGTGTGATGATTCTTTCATCACATAAGTTCTTTAGCACTTTTTTTAATTCATCCCTTGCACTCAAGGGAAGAGGACGAACCTTATGGATGACAGGTTGAGCGTTTGATTTGAGGCGGATTTCATGCTTGAAACCTAAAACATTACCAACCTTATTCTCGAACACGGAAGGAAATTGGTTAAGAATATTATCAATATTGGAATCAGAAACAGACAGGTTGGAAACATTGATATTCTCACACTCATGGTAACTGTAATAATCAGATGGAATGTCCCCCAAACTGCCAGGTTGATCAGAACCTGGTATAAGATACAAACCCATTTTTTGGCTAGATCAAGCCAACCAAGAATGTTTCGTCCTTTAGGAACTACATAAACGTTGGTGAAAGTGTCGACCAGCCCTAATCGACTTGAACCTCATCAACCCACCCTCGCAGCAGCAAAAGGGGACTCCACTCAGCCAAGAACAATGCACATAAACCCACGGTGGATGAAAGCCATTGGGAACTCTCTGCTTTACTTCCACGACTACAAAACCAGGAATCTTCACTGGACCGCGACTCCTCGTAGTGCCTCGGAGCCTCACTCACCGGACATCAGCTATCTGCAACTCGGGCAGCAGTCTTAGGCCCCCAGACTTATAGGAGGGACAGTCCTTAATACCGGGCCCACTCCCACGTCGACTTAGCTACAGGACGGCAGAGTTTGACCCCATCACTCCATATCCATCTTTCGTTGTCGCCCATCATCACGGACCCTGAACTTAACACTTCTAATTCTCCCATAGAGGGAGTGGTTGACTCTCCTGTTAAACACCAGTTCTTCAACATCCCCACCTCTCGACAGCCTGAATTTTGGCCAGCTCATGCCTCATAAGACTGGGACGCCATGACACCTGCCAGGGGCCACATGGATGGCTCTTTCCGCACCCCACCCCATCTCACCACCCCACACCAAACCCATGCCCATTCCTCTAAGACCACAAGATTAAGATAATGAGCTTGAATGTCTGAGGACTTAATGCTCCAGTGAAGCGGCTTGCACTAATCAACATGCTCCTTGACTCAATGTGACATTTGCTTCTTACAAGAGACTCACTTCCTCAAAACGTATTGGAAACGTATGCAATCCTGCTGGTTTGCCAGGCAATATTTCTCCTCAGGTCCTGGCAAAAAGGTAGGAGTGAGGATCTTATTAGCCACAACCTTTCAGGGCCAAGTGCTCCAGACACAGGCCCAAATACCTGGCAGATTTCTTTAGTTAAGGATCATGATCTACTCACACACCTTTACATTGGCCACTCTCTATGCCCCCATGAGCATCAAGAACAATTCATCCTCAATGCTCTGGAAATGATAACAGCAGCCTCAGACACCAACCTACTGATTGGTGACGAATTTAACCTGGTCCCAGACACATACTACACCGCTCTGCACATACAGGGCTCGAGAAATCCCAAAAATTGTTACTAGTCTTGCAGGTCTAGTAACTTAAAAAATCCACTCGACCTAACTGTAATGCACTTGACCTCTGTGAGCAAATGTGACAAGTTAACTAGATTTAAAGGCAATTTTATTGCTCATTCACTTTGTGAGCAATAAAGATGCCTTTAAATCTTGCTATCTTGTCACATTTGCTCTGCTTTCAGAGACAGAGGTCAAAAGTCAGTGTGTCTTCCTACTCGAGTAGGACCTAAAAATAGCTTGCCCTAATTAAATTTGGCTTGCAAATGCAAGCGGGCGAGTGGATTTTTCGAGCCCTGACATAGATCAGAGCGAACAGAAGCTTTCACTGCAGAGGGACTGAGGTGGCTCCAGCAGGCAGTACCTGGTGGATGTATGGGAAACTTGCAACCCCACCAGCAGGGACTATACTTTCGTTTCTGCTGTGCACCAGAATTATGCCCAAATAGATTATTTCTTGATATCCTGCCATCCACCACCCAAGTCAACATAGGGGGTCACAGCACTTTCTGACCATCCCTCATCTCCCTTTCTTTCACCACCTCGGAGCTATCAACACTGTTTTGACAGTGGCGCCTCAACCTCAAACTACTGACCTAAGACTCTACCTTAAAAGAAATCACAGAAGTAATTACTAGCTTCCACAGCACCAATGACACCTCTCTCTCTCTCCCTACTATGGGATACCATAAAGGTGGTACTAAGAGGCTCCTTTATAGCTATGTCTGCAAGGTGTAATAGGTGTAGGAAGGACTAATGCACCACTCTAGAAAAACAGATGAGGGGCTTGGAGGAGGCAGACAAGCGTTCAGGCTCACATAAATCGATACAGCAATTCATGCTAGCCAAAAAGCAACTTCAACAACTAGATTTGGATAAAGCAGAGCATGCTATCTTCGGCACTAAGCAAAAGTTCTATGCCGGAGGCAATAAGACATGGCAATTAATTGCCAACTGACTAATACACAGAAATAGAATAACTGAAATCCACGAGCCACTGGGACAAATCTCGCACACCGACTTAGACGTACCACAAGCATTCGAGCACTTCTATGCCGACCTGTATACCACCGGCACACGACAAAGGCACTGCCTACCTGTCTATAGCGAGCACTGCCCGCTTACCTGAGTGGGAGGCGCTTTTAATAGAACAAGATATTCAAGAGAGCGAAGTCCTTACAGCCATAACCCGACTACAACCAGGCAAGGCACCAGGACAGTACGGGTTCCCACCCGCCTTCTACAAGATCTTTGCCACACAGCTGGCCTTTATAACTCTTTTGGAGGCACCAGCACCCTCACTGATACCATGAGAAAGGTGTCCATCACTGTGATTCCCAAACCTGGGAAAGACCCCACCTTGTGCTCCTCCTATTGCCCATCTCCCTGTTAAATGTAGATGCTAAACTCTTTAAAGACATACTCGCAGCACGCCTCAGTCCAAACATGCAGGACTTGATTGATCCTGACCAAGTACCAAAAGATTGATGCAGCTCATAGATAAAGTGTCCTGCTCCCAGACATCAGCTCTACTCATGCCTGGTTTGGGTGCCCAATTTCAGAAATGGATATAGAGCTGTTACACTAAACCCACAGCCTACATGAGAGTTAATAGGCTGACTTCACATGCATTCGATGTGAGCAGGGGCACAAGGCAGGGATGCCTTCTATCCCCACTCCTATTAGCACTCTACCTGGAGCCAGTGGTGAAATGAATACAAACACATGCACAAATCAGGGGTATGCCCTTTGGCCACCAAGAACACAAAATAGCACTGCATGCAGATGAGTTGATGATCGCACTCACCCAATCCCACACATCCCTGCCACCACTCCTACAACAGCTAAAGTCCTTTGGTAGAGTATCTGGGTTCAAAGTCAATCTAGAGAAATCTCAAGTCCCTCACGATGAAAGAGCCCATAGGCTTATTCGAACAGCCAGGTCTTGAGGGCCATTCAGAATTCCGGAAGTGAGGTGATGGTCCGGAGGTGCGTAGGTGTTCGACTTGGCTTTTTCAGCGGGTTTACCCCCAGACTTTTTGCTTTTTGGCCTCCTGTTTTTGAACCTGTTTTTGTTGGTTTCAGAACTCTGGGCACTTTACCACTGCTGTTCAGTGCTAAAGTGCATATGCTCTCTGTGTAAATTGTGTTATGTATTGGTGTTTCCATGACTGGCATATTTGATTTACTAATAAGTCCCTAGTAAAGTGCACTGAGAGTGCCAGGGCCTGTAAATCAAATGCTACTAGTGGGCCTGCAGCACTGATTGTGCCACCCACAGAAGTAGCCCTGTAAAGGTATCTCAGACCTGCCACTGCAGTGTCTGCGTGCAGTTGTGACTGCCATGTCGACTTGGCAAGTGCACCCACTTGCCAGGCCCTAATCTTCCCTTTTCTTACACATAAGTCACCCCTAAGGTAGCCCCAAGGTACCCTGTGGGCAGGGTGCTGTGTATGTTAAAGGTAGGACATGTACTGGTGTGTGTGGCATGTCCTGGTAGTGAATTACAGTGCATTTCGTTTTTCACTATGGAAAGGCTGTCTCTCAGACAGCCACCGGGGGGAGGTGGGGGGGGATGTGTGTCCTGCCTTTCCTGAATGAGTCAGGGCTGAGCTGAATAGACCTGGGCTGCATTCAGAGTAGTGGGAGGAGTTTTCAGTAGCACCAGAATAGACCTGGTCTGCATTTAGAGTGGTGGGTGGAGATTTCCCTTGCACCTGAATAGGCCCTGTCTGCCTTGGACAATGCTGTCTCCACCTCCTGCCAGGAAGCTGGGCCAGAGAGGACAGAACTGGTGTTGGCTGGGCACAGACACTCTCTGCCTCCAGAGAACAAAGGATGTTGCTGTATAAATACTGGGGCCCAGACCCCAGAGATTCATATTAGTGCTGAACTAAGGAACCTGCCAGGAAGAAGAGCTGGAAAAGCTGTCAGGAGGAACTACCACTTTGCTGCGTGCTCTGCTGTGTTGGCCTGCTGCTTGCTGCTTCTGTCTTGGGCAGGGAAAGGACTGGATTGTATTTTTATCATCCTGCTGTTATAGTTTTCTCCAAGGGTTTGTAGTAGAGCTTGCCTCCTGTTGGAAGTCTCAGGGAGATCAAAGACTTCAGAAAACTCTCTGGAATCAAGGAACCTGTCAAGAAGAAGAGCTGGAAGAGCTGCCAGGAGGAGTACTGCCCCTTTGCTGTGTTGTTGCTTTGTTGGGTTGGCCTGCAGTTGCTGCTTCTGCCTTGGGCAGTGAAAGGACTGGACTGAACTTTCTTTCCTTGTGCTGAGTATCTCCAAGGGCTTGAAGTAGAGCTTGCCTCCTGTTCTGAAGTCTCAGGGACTGAAAAGACTTCCCCAACCTCTGGGTACCGCTTCTGGAACCGCTGTTTCAGTTGCCACAGAGAAGGCAAAAGCAACCGACTCCGACTCCTGCAGGCACCGCAAAGTGCACTGCCGCATCTCACACCGCAACCCTGGTCTCACCGATGACGACTACTGCCACCACCGAGCTGCTGCTTGCACCGTGACCTGTGGGCACCGCACTCCGCATCGCCTCGCTTTACTTCGCTGCCTTGGTCTCACAAACACCGACCCTGCACGCTGGCCGCGACTTCCGTGTCCACATCGTGGCTTGAGGGCACCGCTCGTAAGTCACACGACGCATCGCCCTGTCCCACACTGCAGTCCGGAGCGACCAACGCCAGCTTCCCGCAACTGGCTCTGTCGCCTGCACCGTGATCTGTCAGCACGGCAACGAGCACCGCCTTCACTCCGCACCGCAGCCCTGGTCTCACTGACGCCGCTGGACGACCGTCACCGATCGGCTGCCTGCACCGCGACTTGAAGGCACTGCACGCCGCACCGCTCTGCTTCACACCACAACCGCGACAGTTGCCACGACCGGCCCGCACCAACGTGTCGGCTGCAACACAAAAGGTACTGTTTACGAATCTGTTGACACCCCTGACCGATGCGGTCAGACGGAATTGTTGGATTCTGTTGTTTACAGCACCGCGGTAGCACCGGATGAAGTATTCTTGCAAAGTGCATATTTTTAAAGTACTGTATTTTGGATTTTTGTTGTTTTGGTCTTGTTTTGGATAAATAAAAATATTGGATATTTTTCTAAATTGGTGTGGTGTCCTTTTGTAGTGTTTTCACTGTATTACTGTTGGTTATGCGCAAATGCTTTACACACTGCCTCTGAGATAAGCCTGACTTCTCGTACCAAGCTACCAAGGGGGTGAGCAGGGGTTATTTAGTTTAGTAACCACCTTACCCTGACTAGGAAGAAGGGCCCCTACTTGTACAAAGGTACCTACCTGCCAACTAGAGACCCCCATTTCTAGCAGTAGGGATACTGTTCCATGTCTTTGCTGTGATGTGGGAAAAGCAGTGTCCTCCACTTCTGCTTTGGTAGATGTGAGGAGTATGGGCAAGTGAAAGGGAGGCAGAGCGTAGTCTTCTCAATGGTTGATGGAAGTTCAGGCGGTGGTTAATGTAGGCGGGTCCTTAGTTGTGTAGAGCCTTGTGTGAGTGGGTCAGCAACTTGAATTGGCATCTCTTCTGTACAGGGAGCCAGTGGAGTTTCCTGAGGTGTGGTGTGATGTGGTGTCTGGACAGGAAGCAGGCCTATCTATCGGTGTCAGAAAGGGGCTTGAGCTTACCTCACTTAATCTACTACTACCAAGGGGCCCAACTGCATTACATGGTGGAGTGGAACAGACCTCTCACTGAAAAACACTGGTGCTTTATTGACCAAGCCATCGTAGGAATACACATATGGAATATTCCCTGGCTTCTCTAAAAACACCGCCTATCGGAGGTTTATATCTCGCCAGTTACATGGAGGACAGTAGAAACCTGGGACAGGGTAAAACTTGCAAAGCAGCTGTCTGCACGCATCTCACCATACACGTCTACGTAGGCAACCCCAACTCCCCCCGCACAGGAAAACACATTCCTTCCATGACAGGAAGGTAACTGCAAATGAGTGGGGGACCTCTGTGACCACATAGGCCTTGTGGACTTTGCACAAATCCAAACTAACTATGGTGTAGCAGCCAGAGAATACTGGCATTACACCACAATTAAACACTGGTTCACCCACCCGCTAATACGCCCCACATGCTAGCCGACCCCTTACCACCTTTGAGAAATGGCACCCGCACTCATGATAAAGGCCTTTTCTCAGACTTTTATGTATTCTTCAACAAAAATATCCCAGAGATGTGCTGATCACACTGATTCACCTGCGTGTTGATCTCAAACTGGGAAGAGATATACTATTGCCACGCAACTATCTCGCAGAACTTAACGGGATTTAAAAAGATAGGTTAATCCTCTATAGTATGTTTACTTCAGATAGTTTGGGAGGCTGCGAGTTCTTACCTAATTATAGCTTCTTTCTCCTCCATAGTGTTGGTCTAAATCTGCAACCCCTGACTAACCAAAGAGGCCTTTGAAGTAGATGCTTTAGTGCTGATAAATGAATGCTTATCAATTTAGAGTTTCCCTCCCGATTTAGAAGGGGATGGCAAGTCGGAACACATGGGCAGGGTTGGGGCTCAACAGATATGCAAGTACTTGGCACACAGAAGGAAAACAAAAAACAAACAAACTGCTTAAAGCCCATCGTAAAATCCCCTCTGCTCCATGGTGTACCAATGAACCATGCAAGGCTAAGCAACTTTGCTAAACTATTGAACACCTCTGGAAAGACTACAGTGCCGACTCTATGACTACTTAAAAAGAAGCTAAAAAAGTATTAAAAGCATACATGAGATTTTTGCACCTCATACTATTCTTCTAAAATCACCTCTACCATCAATTCATCCCATGAGATTTTTGCAGTCGTCAAAAGTTTTCTTTCACCTTCTGCCTCTAATAATTCAATTGCACATATTCAAAGATTTTGATCCAGTTTCTCTTCTTTTCTCCAGAACAAAATAATGAAGTTTCAGTCTGAGTTCTCAGACCAACCATTGCTGACTTCTGTTCCCTTTTTTGATACTTTCGCGATGTCCTGTAAGGGGCCCTGCATTTTCCCCCCAATAGATTTTAAAAGGTTTGACCTGGACAGCATTACCTGTGTCGTGCAGTTCCTATATATCCTATACAGGATCTGCACGTTCGGATAACATAAACTGTGGGTTTGGTGGCGGACTGATTCCGTGCACCCCCACCGGATACGTTAGCCTATCTGTATTTGCTAGCTCACAGTGCCACTAGAGTCTCCTCTTATCGGGGAGAGAATAGTTCTTGGAAACCTCAGAACATGACAACCCTGATCCCCCAGGATCGTGGAAACAATATACTACCTTTCACTCAGTCACTCGTGCTCACTTAGGGGCCGATTACGATGGCGGTCGGTGTCAGTACCGCGGTGCCGGCGGTGCGGAAATATGCCTTTTACCGCCCGCCAGCAGCGGTCCTCACGGCCGCCATATTATGAAGGGCAAATATGCCCCATTTCCCGACCTCCGCGGTGCAACGCCGACCGCCATGAAATTGCGCCCGCCACCGCGCCGGTGGTAGCCAATGGAGACTCACCGCCGTGCGGAATGACGTCCCGTCCGCTCAACAAATTAGGATGCGCCAAACAACCAGTCGAACCGCAGGGGAGAAACCGCCCTTCCAGACACGGCGGAATCTCGACAGCAGAGCGTGAAACGAGACTTCCGGAGCCCTCCACCCGGAGCCGAACGCCATGGATCCAGCACTACACGTCCTCCCGGTGCTGTACGTGATACATCACCAGGTAAACATCGCCCGCCGCGGGCGCCGCCGCAGGTACGTAAAAAAACACAATACAACACAAAACAGAACACAAATTCCACGGGCTGAAACAGGGCACCTGGCCACACCAGACACACTGGTGTGGACAGGAACACATCCATCAGTGTACCCACACATGTCTCATCTGGCACCAATTCACACCCTGCATCAAGCCCACCAAATTACCGCGAACATAATGTAATGTGTTGCTGACGACACCGCAGCGGTGAGTATGCGGGAAATCCATCGCACAAAGCAGAATGCATGTACAGCAACGGTCAGGCCAGAAAGACCACAGGCCACCACCACCACCACCCACAGCTCCGCCGCACACAGCAAGAAACATGCCAATCCCCCCTGTGCACCCCCATGCCCAACACCAAGCGAGCTAAATCCACACCCAGCAGCACACAACTAACACCTAGGGAGACAGACACAGCAGCATTGGGTGTAGATTAACACACAGCACAGAGGCACAGGCCCAGGGCAACACACACACACACCACAACACCACATACATGGCAAGAAAGCTGAATACAAGCACAAAATTAACATCCACACACACAAGGAACATACAGACTACTGGACACACACCCTGCCAACTCACACAGACATACCCCACACCGACACACAGCCACATACACAGACTACATGCCACCAGCAATGGAGCACAACATAGAGGAAAGCAAAAATGATGTGCACACAAATGGGAGGGCAAGGAGACAACCAACAACCAGGTGAACAGACACATGCAGGACAAGGAACCTAGAACAACATCCACACCCCATCCAAGCACATGGCTGGCACAGTGAGTGAAGTCAAACAACAGTCAACTCAGTGCAACAACTCAGGGAGACAGCAAGGTAACCCATGTATAGGGACAGGGATGAAAGGAAGGACCTCAAGTCAAACAGTGAACAGCAAGTACACATGAGTATGCCAGCATCACAACACACAGGGCACATTGGCACACTCAATGACTGTCAAACACAAGTAGGAGTCCCCAAACATACCCCCCTCATATCTGCAGCACACAACCCCAATGCCAGACGCACAGAAGGGCCTACATAATGTCCAGACAAGATACAGACAAACAATCAAACCCCCTGGGGGCATCCACAAACATCACACACACACACAGGGATGCCAGTACCAACGTCTGCACCAAAACAAAAATGGCAAACACAATTCAAAACAGAAACACATACAGAACCACAAAAATAACACACATCACCTGTGCAGCCAAACTAAGGGAAGGCAATGGGAGCACACACACAACAGGAGTGCACCACCTCATCAGTCAGGAAAAATGCATAGGCTACATACCACAACACAGACAAGAAGTGCACCATCACAGAACAACACAGACACATCAAACACACAACAGATGCACAACACCACAAAGCACATAGCAAACACAGCAGTACATCAGGGGATGTACACTAGGACAGCACAAGGCAACTTACACCCACAGCACTGAATGCACAACAAGCAGTGTGTGCACACAAACACACAACAGTCCCACACAGCCATGAGTCACACACCATTAACACACACATCAACACACACGACAAAGCCACAACCAACACACCGTACAACCCCTGACCACCCAAATGCACACCTTGTAAGTAACCGTTGTGACTAGGATGACTGCCCATCACAACATGACTACACATCTACACTGCTAGGCATACATGAAAGCAAGAACGCACATACATGTTGAGCCTGGTCAGCCTGCCTGCAATCCCGTGTATATGAATGAATGAATGAATGAATGAATGAAGCAGCATTTATAAAGCGCATAGCTACCCGTAGGCATCCCAGTGCTGGAGGATAACTGAAGCTTCACAGAATCATTTAGGGAAGAGCCAAGTTTTCAACAGTCTGCGGAAGACAAGGTGATTAAGTTCCCCACGTAGCTGAAGAGGAAGAGAGTTCCAAAGTTTGGCAGCATTGTAAGAAAAAAGCCGACCACCCCTCTATGTGTTTGCAGTGCCCACATACCAGGATGCAGTAAAACATAGCCAACAGCAACAAGGAAGGAACATGAGTCTGGTATGTCACCGAAAACAACATCACTGACCCCACAAGTATCCGAGTCATGAAGAACTGAAGTCCCCGTCACCCCTGTAAAAAATGATAAGTTAAACAAGCCAGTGGCACAGTTGAAGTGGCACACAGAGCATGTGGCCCAGTAAATGTTAGACATACAGGAAAAGCCTTATTCAGTAAGAACAATGACACAACTGACAACATGAGCAACTGTTTTTATTCACAAATAGCACTGATAGGCAACAATATCAGACAAGACCAAGGCACAAGATGCAGAGCGTGAACATGAGAAGCTGCACAGGCAGGGGGCAAACTGCAAGGCCAGTGGCCAGTCCAAGGTGCTGACAGAGTCAATGAGAAGCTGCACAGGCAGGGGGCAAACTGCAAGGCCAGTGGCCAGTCCAAGGTGCTGACAGAGTCAATGAGAAGCTGCACAGGCAGGGGGCAAACTGCAAGGCCAGTGGCCAGTCCAAGGTGCTGACAGAGTCAATGAGAAGCTGCACAGGCAGGGGGCAAACTGCAAGGCCAGTGGCCAGTCCAATGTGCTGACAGAGTCAATGAGAAGCTGCACAGGCAGGGGGCAAACTGCAAGGCCAGTGGCCAGTCCAATGTGCTGACAGAGTCAATGAGAAGCTGCACAGGCAGGGGGCAAACTGCAAGGCCAGTGGCCAGTCCAATGTGCTGACAGAGTCAATGAGAAGCTGCACAGGCAGGGGGTAAACTGCAAGGCCAGTGGCCAGTCCAAGGTGCTGACAGAGTTAATGAGAAGCTGCACAGGCAGGGGGCAAACTTCAAGGCCAGTGGCCAGTCCAAGGTGCTGACAGAGTCAATGAGAAGCTGCACAGGCAGGGGGTAAACTGCAAGGCCAGTGGCCAGTCCAAGGTGCTGACAGAGTTAATGAGAAGCTGCACAGGCAGGGGGCAAACTGCAAGGCCAGTGGCCAGTCCAAGGTGCTGACAGAGTTAATGAGAAGCTGCACAGGCAGGGGGCAAACTGCAAGGCCAGTGGCCAGTCCAAGGTGCTGACAGAGTCAATGAGAAGCTGCACAGGGAATGTGTGTCACCAAACTCCGCCATGGTCAGCAACACAGTCTGGTGTGTCACGATGGGCAGCACAGGTACCGGTGTGGGAGAGATAGGTCTGTGACGTTGATCAACATTCATACTTGGCTGTCAGTCTGACTGGGAGCTGACTGTGTGTCGGGCACTGTTGGACCACTTGACTGGGGAGTGAGACGCCCAGCTGAGGAAGAGCTATCAGTGGCCTTGGACTCTGGAGGGCTGCTTGGACCAGGTGGTGTAGTGGCACGTGGAGGTGGACTCAGGCCGACATGGGACACAGTGTGGGAGGGAGATAGTGGAGGGGTGCCTTTCCACTTCTTGGGGATTCTAAATGGCTTGCCTGTCTTGGTATCAATGGGAAGTGGTGTGGACACAAACGGCACACTCATCACCAAGGCTGCCGCAGGTGCACACGCTGGACCTCCCTTTGGGGATGTGCTGGATCCAGAAGGACGCTTAGCCTGGCATTGCCTCTGCCCCTCCATCCCCTCTTTACCCTGTGTGCCCCCTACAGTGCCCTCCTGTCCCTGCTTCACTGGACTTAGAATGGGAGTAGAGGTAGTTGGTGAAACAGCCTTGGATACCTTACTATGTGTAGCCTTGCCAGGCCCCACCTTCACAGTGGGCATGGAGAGTGTCTGCATGCCTTTGCGAGATGTTTTTGGGACCACAGAGTCTGTGGCCGGGGATTGCTCTGAGGCTTGTGACCCTGAGTACTTCCTCCTTGAATCATGTGCCTTTGCAACGCCTGACGGGCTCTTCCCTTTGCGCTCTGGGGTTGTTTTTTTCTTTGTAGGGGAAGGTGTCTGTGACCTTGACCGCTTGGGCTGCTGCTGCTGTGTGCTACGTGTGCAGTATCGTGACGTTGAGGTGTGTGAAGCGTGGTCACCGTCGTCAGACGTCGCCACTGGCATGGGGGTGGACAAAGGGACTGGAATTGGACTACGAGATTGAGCCAGTTGAAGTGCAGCCGCCATTGTGGAGGACATTGTCTGGACAGTGCGGTGCAGCCCACCCACGTCTGAATGTATGCCCTCCATGAAAGCTAACACCTGTGCCAATTTGCGGTCATGGTCTGACAATGCATTGAGGAGCCCTGTCTGCCCCACACACAGCTGGCGCATAAGGTCCACACACTCTGCACTGATGGCAGCAGGGGGCACAGGGGCAGGGGCAGCGGTGCCTGGAATGAAGGACACTCTTCCCCTCTTTGTGGTGCGAACACGGGCAGCAACAGAGGAAGTGGCTGGGAGGGTGGGCACTGCACGCTGTGTGCTGGAAGATGTAGCAGACTCTCCGTTCCCTGTGTCCTCCAAGATGTCTGCACCACCGCCGTCATCAGATGATGTTGAACTTTGCGTCTCGGGCTGTGATTCTTCCAGCATACTCCTATCCCCCTCCGAGGCGCTGGTCACATCTGTGTCACTGGGATCCTGTGCAGCTGTTGTGCTTGTTTCACCACCACTGGTGTCCGTCCCCTGTCCCTCCGTGCCCACGGGAGATGCTGCATAACAGAGAGACATGTAGGGTCAGCAAAGTGACAGCAACAGGACAAACATATTCAAGCAAAGCAACACTGAGGATGACAAAGTCTACATGTTGCAGGCCACCCCGTGCATTCTCACCATGCAGACACACTTCACTACCTCAAACAGTGCGTACAAACATCTAAACACGGCATAGCTGAGCCATGTGATGGGCAGACAGCACAACATCATGCATGTTGGGGCGTACAAACACTAACACCAATGGACCAGGCCTGCAGCACACCACCCACAATGCCATTGAAATTCCCAGGATTGGAAAAACATCAGTAAGTGCATGTATGTAAAATCCGTGACTGCCACACCCAGCACAGGGGCCACTTACAACCCACTGCATCACAGTAACCACATCACGTACACCAGCGCAGGTACATGCTTGGTACACATGCAGCCACTCACAGACAAAATCAACCTTCACAGAATACTCACCCCTAGCTTGCTGTTGATGCTCCTTCAAACGTGCGTCCAGCTCAGGCTGTGTCACAGCCAAGATGCGGCACATCAGTGGTGTCAAGCTGCGTCGTGACAACCTGCCACTGCGAGGGAGTATCCCCAGTGTCATCTCGGCAACGTTTTTTGCCAGTCGTGATATGTCGTCCCACCTCTTGTGGCAGTGGGTGCGCCGGCGGTTTGACACTCCCAGAGCCCGCACCTTGGTTGCAATGAAATTAAATTTGTACTTGTAAAGCGCACCCATACCCCCAAAGGGGTGTCCAGGCGCTGTACGCATACCGCTGTGGAACCCTTCCTGGCTTTTCCCTGTGAAATGTCCACTCCTGGGCACCCCCAGGGTGAAGCCAGGCATCCCAGCGCTGTTGGGGCCGTTGTGGAGATTAAGCAAGCTATTGCCCAGAGTTGCAGAGTGGGACCCCATGATTAGAATAGGCACCGAGGCGAGAATTATCAGGTCCGAGGAAATTGAGCCCAAGACCCGCCGAGGCGGGAATTGAACCCTGGTCCCGGGCCAGATCTCTGCATCAGGGTCTGCCGCTCTAACCATTGAGCCACACTTCTCCAATGGACCTTCACACGGCCTTACGCTGGTGTACCTTGAGCTGCAGGTGTGGGAGACAAGAGGGGGAAAACATCAGTGACACACTCTCGTGGTAAAACCTCTCTCTCTGAACAGTGGCATGACACAGACTCATCCCAACACGGCAGATATGTCCCGCAGATACACTACGACATCTCACAGGGTACATCGTCATGTGTGAAGTCCACGTCAATGCATGCATGTTTGAGGAGGGACACTGTATCCGCACATCTCACATACAAGCTGGATGCTAGCACAGAAAGCCATGTGTAATGTGCCCACATCTACTGGCTATTACCAGGTAGAGCAAGACATATGTCACAGTGCAACATGTGTATGGGGTGAGAGTCACTGTGTCCACCACTGCGCACGCCTAAACGACCTTGCTCTGTGAATAGCTCACTGTGTCATGTTTGTAGCATTGAGGGACATGATCTCACATAACCACTGACTGAACAGAGGGCCAGTCATGTGCAGTCCACACGGCAGACATGGGTCATTGATGTACACTCATGCCAACCACACACGTATAACACTCTGTACAGTCAGTGATGTGTCCTTGTCACATTGGGCGTGGACAGTCCCTGCCAGGTAGAATCACACAGAGATGGACAACGAGGAGCCACACAAACAGTCACATGAACAATAACTGTCCCGAAACATGCATCACCAGATAGCTGTCACACCATATGGATGTGTACACAACACATGTCCATCCACCCTTCATGTCCATGCATTTAATGTGTGGGTTGCATACACCCCCTTAACAACTAGGAAACAGCATGTCAGCCAGTGCATTACACAACCCCACACTCTCAGGCACATACACCATCTGATCGACTACATGTGTGCCCCCTTGCACTCACACCCCCACTGTTGGAGACTTACCACAACATTTGGGCCACCATATAGCCGTGGGTACTGTGTCAGCACCTCGTCCACCAGGACATCCAGCTCCTCGCTTGTAAATGGACTGGCACGGATCTTCTCCGTCCTAGCCATCACTGTGGACATGAGACGTCAGCGGCGGCAGTGGGCGGTGAGGGGTCCCAGGCAGCAGTCCCTGGAGGCATCAGCAGGTGAGGGGTCTCAGGCAGCAGTCCCTGGAGGCAGCAGCAGGTGAGGGGTCCCAGGCAGCAGTCCCTGGAGGCAGCAGCAGGTGAGGGGTCCCAGGCAGCAGTCCCTGGAGGCAGCAGCAGGTGAGGGGTCCCAGGCAGCAGTCCCTGGAGGCAGCAGCAGGTGAGGGGTCCCAGGCAGCAGTCCCTGGAGGCAGCAGCAGGTGAGGGGTGTCAGGCAGCAGTCCCTGGAGGCAGCAGCAGGTGAGGGGTCTCAGGCAGCAGTCCCTGGAGGCAGCAGCAGGTGAGGGGTCTAAGGCAGCAGTCCCTGGAGGCAGCAGCAGGTGAGGGGTCCCAGGCAGCAGGCTCTGTGAGCAGTGGAAATGTGGTGCTCCCTTCCACACATATATAGGGCCCTGGACTCGTTTCAGTGGTCATAGTCTTCTGCCATTGGTGTTCCAGGTCAGCCTTCTTCAAAAGCATCCAATGACCGCCTCCGCGGGGCGGAGCACGCCTACCGCGATTTTTAATCTGCATCATGCCACCGCGATAGCGGTCCCCATTGGCTGCAAGGGCATGGTTCATGGCGGTGACACACCGCGGGGTCCTGGCCGGCGCTACCGCGGTGGTGCATCTTACAAATGCATCCTATCTCCGCATCCGCTGGGGGCGGAGCACGCCTACCGTGATTTTTGAATCTGCATCATGCCACCGCGATAGCGGTCCCCATTGGCTGCAAGGGCATGGTTCAAGGCGGTGACACACCGGGGGGTCCTGGCCGGCGCTACCGCTGTTTGATTGCCATAGAGTGACATGGGTGACCGGGATGTGGCTGGTGGAGCATGACAAACGCCATATGCAGCTATGTAGAGGGCCATCACTAACACCAATGTGTCATGTGCAGCACATGAAACACTTACCGTCAGTGGTGGGCATCGACAAAGGTTCAAATGGTGGTTGGCATGCTCCGCCACCCAATTCACGGACAGTATGTGCGTCCGCTATGGGGAATATGCAGCATCACATCGTACACTCTGTGCGTCATTGTGTTTATGGGGCACGTTTAAGGCATCTACGGACAGTTCTTGTTGTGTGTGGATCAATGGTCATTACTGTACTACGCACAGTGGATACGTACAGTGGCACATGGCACTGGATACCATTGATATGGTCTCCTGTCACAAATGTCAGCCAATGTGTAACGTCTCACACCAAATGGAACACTGTACTCCATTATGTTGAGCAATATTTACACACAATGTCGTATCTGCCACCCATGCTGACCACTATCTCACACCTGAGCCCATGTGTTACACTGAAAACCCAGATGAACTCATTTATTCAGCATGACTGTCATCATTGGAAACAGATGTCACCCTGTTGTGTTATTGCTAAGACCAATTACATGCCGCATGTAATGTCTTTGTACACACTGGCAACTCCTGCAGTGTATGTCCACATGTACAGGGGGGGGCTCGACCTGCTAAAGGATGACGAGTACTTCAGCTCCACACCTGGCATCCGTTGCATTATTATTGTTTGTCACTTGGGTAGACGGCCAGAGCAGATGTCTTTGCTATATGTCTGCCACCTGTAACCACAGGGACCTATGTGGTAGTGTCAGGTCTGTGCTCATGTTGTTTGGACTGTTGTATGTGAATCAGTGACATGTATATTTCAACAATGGTGCTTAGCTAAACTATGTTTTTGAGTGTTGTGCTGTGTTCCGGTGCTACTCACCTGCCACCAGTGCATGTCCATTGTTCAAATCAGGAATGTTGCGTTGGCAGATGGACTGCATGCACGGTTGTGGATTGTGCTAACTGTATGGAATATAGTATGCGACATTTGTCCACAGGCTATGGGTGTCCAGTATTGCCTGTGCAATGTGTGTGCACTGATTTGCGGGAATTGTCTGCAATGTTGGATGGTCAGCACAAGTGGCACACGTGTGCAGTGTGTTGCCACCAACACTAGTGTATGTGCATGCTATGGGGTGCTAGCCATCCTTGCTCACCATCTATTCCAGCACTGTGTGGGTGGATCACATCTGCTGGTGTATCAGGATGGAGGGGGCACCCAAGACTGGTGAGATGTACCTTGATTGTTGTGCCTGTGACACTCATCCAACTCCGACATTTGGTCAATGTGAGGTACCAGTGTCCCACTACTCATGCACAACCAGCATGTTTGTTAGATGTGGGATATTGATTGTATGCTGTGTTGAGCCTGACAGCCTGTGTGGAATGAGGGTCGGGATGCATGTCCTTTGGGACATGTGGTGTAAAATTACATCCACTGGTGTCAAGTGTCTGAGCCAGTTGTCCATTTGTAATGCATACAGTATGTTCATGCGTAGACTTGTTGGCATACTGGCTTGGCATTGTCCATGTAGTGTTGTATGTTTGTGTTGTGGCACTGTTGTGTCTTGAAACAGCTGAATGTGTATCACCATGGTATGTGTTGTGGTGCACATGTGTCCTTGGGCAGTCCCTCCTTGATGCTGCATGTAAATGTCCAAAATGGGGGAAGATTAAGGGTGCATACAGGCCCTGCTGATCACGTCCCTCATCTATTGTTAATGTGTGCCACATTGGCTATCTGTGTGCTTGTAGAGAGTATTGGGCAGTGGGGTAATGGTGGCCTGTTACAGTGGTACACATACTCTGCACAGGCGTGACATCATCTGTCACTGTCCGACTTTGTATTCAAGTCAGCAGCAGATATGGCCTGTGTACTGATGACATTGGCACATGTATGGCTTTGGGATGTGCATGTCATTGGATTTGAGTGTGTTCGAAGTGGCACTGAGTACAAAGACAATCCCAATGATCTATCCACATTGTGTTGTTGATGTGTCCCCTGCAATTATTGGCCAAGGAGGTGTGGCAGGTACAGCAGCAACGTGGAAGCCAGCAGTGTCTCTGCTTCACACATGTCCTGTGTCATGTACACCCAAGGCTGAGTCCACCTCAGCTCGATATGTGACTCTTGGCATTCACATAGACAGTGTTCGTATTGTGTCTACTGACTGTACAAATCCATGACAGTTGTACAATTAATCTGTCTCATGTTGGGACAACACTGAATTGCACTGTGTGCTTTCAGGGATGACAGTCAATGTTAGCGCCGTGACAGGACAGACTTTATGAATTTGTGCACATCCTAATTTATGTTGCTATGACGTGTCCCCTTTCATCTCACCTAGGAGGCGACCTAATGTGTTTCGTACCTTCACCCTGCTGGCTAACATGGAGGATACCGACATCATCAGGCGATTCCGTCTGGATCGGACAAACCTCCTGGAACTTTGTGCAATATTGGAGCCACACCTGCTTCCACGCAGGACATACCCAACAGCACTCACGGCAACGGCAAAGGTGATGGCATTCCTACATTTCGTGGCTATGGGATCCTTCCAGCAAACTGTGGGCATTGCAGGGGGATGTCCCAACCAACATTCAGCATGGTGCTACGTGATGTCCTGTTGGCTATGATGCAACACAGGGACCAATTCATACATTTCCCCAGGCGGCAGGAGTTGGCGGATGTGAAGGGCGAATTTTATGCACTTGGACACGTTCCTAATGTAGTTGGTGCAATAGATGGCACACATGTTTCCCTGATTCCACCCCAAGCACGGGAGCATATTTACCGAAATAGGAAACATTATCATTCCATCAATGTGCAGGTGGTGT
Organism: Calotriton arnoldi; assembly: GCA_963921515.1. Taxonomy (NCBI): domain Eukaryota; kingdom Metazoa; phylum Chordata; class Amphibia; order Caudata; family Salamandridae; genus Calotriton; species Calotriton arnoldi. The sequence continues at coordinate 1,515,760 of CAWUFW010003467.1, read as the reverse complement.
GCCAGGCAGATATGGTCATCTCACACGTTTGTGCAAAGTTTCCAGGATCAGCCCACGATTCACACATAATGCGCAACAGCATTTTACCACAGCTGATGGCCAATCTGGCGCCGGAGCGGGCATGGATTGTGGGTGAGTACAAAGGGTCGAGTCGTGTGCTGTTTGTGTGCCATGCTGTCCTCGGACACATGTCAGACACTCAATCTGTATGTGTCTTTCACACTTAGGTGACTCTGCATATCCCAATGGACCTTGGTTGCTGAGTCCACTTCGCAATCCCAGGACACCAGCTGAAGTGCGCTACAACAATGCCCATGGGAGGACACGTCGGGTCATTGAGCGAACATTTGGACTCCTGAAATCGCGTTTTCGATGCCTCGACAAGACCGGAGGGGCTCTGCAGTACTCACCCGTCAAGGTGTGTCAGATAGTGGTAGCATGCTGCATGCTACACAACCTGGCCGTGCGGAAGGGGATCCCCTTAATCCAGGATGATGATGACCAGCCACAGCCCCCACCTGCAAACACCCAAATGTCAAGTGACGAGGATAGTGGAGAGGAGGAAGGTGTTGGACAGCGTCAGCAGCTCATCAACAACTACTTCACTTGATGGTCAGTGGCAATGTCAAAACTGGCTGTTGTCTGATGATGTTGTGCTTGGTGAATATGTGTATGTGAGTTTTGTGACTACAGCATGTTGCAGAGTCAGTGCTGGCTGCAGATGTGTATGGTAAGGGATCTTTTGACACAGCTACTTGATGTCTATGTTGGTACAGTTGCTCCTTGTGACATGTGCAGATTGTCGTACCTTGATGTGCTGTGTTGTGTGATGGTTGTTAGTCCACCACCTGAGTAGCAACTGATGTTCTGTTGTGTTTTCCTAGGTCCCTTCAGCCTCTACTTGCCTGCGGAGTATCCCTGCTCCTGTGACATTGTAATCATGGGTGTGAGTTAACATACTGTGATGAACATGGAACAGTGACAACTACATTGGTGCGTTATTAGTGTTTATTTACAGTGGATACATGTGATGTAGATGTGGATATTTACAGATTTGTGAATGGTGAATAACAGATTTGTCAGTGATGGTAGATGAGACAATAGAGTATACACAAGATCAGTATGGTAACACAGTCCAACAGTCATTTGCCATCCCCACGGCATTGTGTGTGGGGACAGTCTGCAGGGTACACAGCAGGGTGAAGAGGGGTGCCATCATGGCTGGCTACTTGACTGGCTTTTGCCAGGTGCTTTGCCACTGGATGCTTCCAATGATTTTTTCGGGGGGACCCTTGCTCTTTTGGCAGGGGGGGACACAGGTGCATGGCCAGTGGTGTCTGATGAGTCCCCATGCTTGCTGAACGCAGGGGAGGATGGGGGTCTGTCATCCTGCGGCACAACGGAGGGAGCTGTAGGTGTTGGCGGTGCCGCATGCCTGTCCCTGAGGACCCCCACTAGCTGGCCCAGGAGGTCCCTGATTTGGCCCATGCAGGCCACGAGTTGGCCCATGCGGTTGTCAATTGAGCGCAGCATCTGTTGTTGCTCACGGGCATCCTGCTGAGCCTGCCTCAACTGTCCCTGGGCGTGTTCATAGGCCCCCACAACTCTGTGAATGTGTGCCAGTGAGTGCCAGGGTCTTGTTCCCTTTGGGTCAGCCTTGTCCTCACACCTGGCCTGCTGTCACGGCCCTGTTGCCTCCCTCCTGTGGGCACCGGCCTACTCTCCCGTACCTCCGCAGTTGTTGTGGTCTGGTTGGCCTCTGGAGCAGGGCGAGTGTTGCAGGCAGCAGTGGTAGTGGTAGTGGTGGTGGAGGTGGTGGTGGCACAGGTCGTTGCAGCAGGGCTCTGCGTTGATGTTGTTGCTGAGGGTGGTGGGGCTGTGGGGTCCTGGGACACATTACGCCCTGCCACACCAGATGGTCCGGGTTGGTCCTCCTCCTCCTCATTATCCAGGGAGTCTGCATCCGAGGGGAGATGTTCGGGAGCTGGTGACTGGCTGTGCTGGTTGAGGTTGTCGTCCTCTGCAGTCAGTTGTTGGTCACCTGTGGGACAGGAAGTAGATGGTAATTGCCTTACACACCTCAGGGTTGCTGTGTTTGATGTCTCTTATTTACATGTTATGCTACACACAGTTGCCTTTTTCACACATTGTATGTCTGCACAGTGATGTGCCTCATGCCATGAAGTGGAGTTACATTCATCATTTCACAATGGTGTGACCTGTGATTGGTTAGCATGCCACACGTCTAGTATTGGTGATTTCAATGTGAGGTTGTCATCTGACAACTGGCATGACTACAAGTTGATGTTCAGCATCTTTGCTGATCACTCTGCCTGGCAGACATTACCTGTGTGCATGGACTAGCCATTGTCATCACATGCAAACCGTTGACATGTCCTGTGTTTGTATTTCTTTTTACAGCAGACCATGCTAGTTTGTTTTTCCCATGATCCTTCATGATCAGCACCCATGTACACTACAGAGGGAAGTCTGGGTTATGCATGTCAGAGGCCCGTTTGCTTGGACATATTTGTTGAGAGTCACAGTTCTGTTTCTGTCACAGTTACGTACGCTGAGCTGTCTGCATCATGTCAATGGCTGTGCTTTTCTTTTCTATTTTTGTGTGAAGTAGAGCCTCATGTTGTCATGTCTCTCAATGCTTTTGTTGAGTGATGGTGGGGTGCATGCACTGTCTGATTACCTGTGCAGTGTCACTTTGGTTTTTACTTACAGACACATGTTTCTGGGTGGGGTGCTCCATCCTGCTGAGGGGTGTGAGAGGGGGCCTGTTGGGAGTTGTTGTGCTGCCTCCAGATACACATTCCCCATCCCTGTGAAGATGGCTACCTACCTGTTAGGTGGTGGGGGAGCGTTCAATGGCTGACACATGCTTCTGGGTGGGGTGCTCCATCCTGCTGAGGGGTGGGAGAGGGGGCCTGTTGGGAGTTGTTGTGCTGCCTCCAGATACACATTCCCCATCCCTGTGAAGATGGCTACCTACCTGTTAGGTGGTGGGGGAGCGTTCAATGGCTAACACATGCTTCTGGGTGGGGTGCTCCATCCTGCTGAGGGGTGGGAGAGGGGGCCTGTTGGGAGTTGTTGTGCTGCCTCCAGATACACATTCCCCATCCCTGTGAAGATGGCTACCTACCTGTTAGGTGGTGGGGGAGCGTTCAATGGCTGACACATGCTTCTGGGTGGGGTGCTCCATCCTGCTGAGGGGTGTGAGAGGGGGCCTGTTTGGAGTTGTTGTGCTGCCTCCAGATACACATTTCCCATCCCTGTGAAGATGGCTACCTACCTGTTAGGTGGTGGGGGAGCGTTCAATGGCTGACACATGCTTCTGGGTGGGGTGCTCCATCCTGCTGAGGGGTGTGAGAGGGGGCCTGTTGGGAGTTGTTGTGCTGCCTCCAGATACACATTCCCCATCCCTGTGAAGATGGCTACCTACCTGTTAGGTGGTGGGGGAGCGTTCAATGGCTGACACATGCTTCTGGGTGGGGTGCTCCATCCTGCTGAGGGGTGGGAGAGGGGGCCTGTTGGGAGTTGTTGTGCTGCCTCCAGATACACATTCCCCATCCCTGTGAAGATGGCTACCTACCTGTTAGGTGGTGGGGGAGCGTTCAATGGCTGACACATGCTTCTGGGTGGGGTGCTCCATCCTGCTGAGGGGTGGGAGAGGGGGGCCTGTTGGGAGTTGTTGTGCTGCCTCCAGATACACATTCCCCATCCCTGTGGAGATGGCTACCTACCTGTTAGGTGGTGGGGGAGCGTTCAATGGCTGACACATGCTTCTGGGTGGGGTGCTCCATCCTGCTGAGGGGTGGGAGAGGGGGGCCTGGTGTGTGTTGTAGTGCTTTTTGTCTGTACACATGCAACCCAGTTGGTTTTGTTTAGCTTTGTGCTTTATCAGGTTGAGTGGTGGTTACATCTGTGTGACATGTTTTGGGTATTGTGGGTCAGACGAATGTCCTTTGGCCTAGGGGTTGTGGGTTTGAAGTTGTGCAAGACGGTACATTGCAATGTGATGATATTCATTGGTTTGTACTTACCAGCTTCCAGTCCCCCGCGGATTCCTTCAAGACTCTCTGGATGTAGGATTCCAAGGACCTTCTCCTCCCATGGACTGTATGGTTTGGGTGGGATGGGAGTGCCTCCACCAGTCCCGTCAGCCAGCTGACGGTTCTTGGCCCTCTTCCTCTTCACCACGGTCTTCAGGTCATACCACCGCTTCTGTATTTCCTGCTTGTTGCGGGGGTGGTCCCTACTGCATTGACCTTATTGACTATCCTCACCCACATTTGGGTTCTTGTGGCTAATGGGGTGTGTTGGACCATGTTGCCATAGAGTTGTGGTTCAACTCTTATTATCTCATCTACCATGACTGCAAGCTCTGAATCAGTGAATTTTGGCATTTTGTGTGGTGCCATGGTGTGTGCTGTGCAGATGTTCTGTGGTGCAGTTGTGTGGGTGTTGTGGGTGTTGTGGGTGGTGTAGGTGGTGTGTGTGTTGTGGTGGTGATGTGTGCAGCTTTGCCTCTCCTTTGTTCTCTGGGGTTGGGACCTTCAGTTGTGGAGTGTAGCAAAGGATTGTGGTCAGGGAGGGGCTGGTTTTATGCTCGGCTATGGGGGGTGTGGCAAGCTGGTATGTTGCTGTCAGGTGTGTTGTGTGTGTTGTCCTGTGATTGGTTATTTTGACATTTCTGGGGCTGTTGTCATTGGGCACTTTTGGTTTGTATTGGGACAGGTGTACTTCACTGTGTGCATTGTTTGTATTTTTTTTCGTGTTTTTTCTACGACCGCCATTTTTTTGCGGATCCTCCGCAGCGGTTCCTCGGCAGCGGTGGCTATGCTGCAGCCCTTCCGCCGCCTATCGGATTCATCACTGTTCGCGCACGATGCGGTCGGATTCATAGGTAGGTACCATGGTGGTAACGGGGATGTCATAATGTCACGGGCGGTTACTCCGTGTGCATGGCGGCGGTTCTTGGCTTTTCCGCTGAGTATCCGGCCGTTGCGGTCGGATTTTCAGCTGGTCCGGCGAGTGCGGGTGGTTTTTCGTTGTCTCCCGCCGCCGCGGACGGATTATTCTGCCGGTTCATCGTAATGTATCCGGCGTTTTTCCCGTTGGCCATGCGGGCGGTTTTTGCCGCTACCATGGCGGTCGGTATGCTTTTCCGTCCGCCATCGTAATCGACCCCTAAGTTTGTCTCAGAGAGATACACAGAATAAACAGGCTGGGCGTTTCAATAAGTATTTATTGAACAGTTGTTATTCTAGTGTAGAATATATGAGCTGCAACAACCATTAGACAGTAGCAGAGATATATGATTAGCAATACTACGAAAGTAAAGGGATGGTATAGTTCTACCATCTTGCATACATCATGAATATATACAAGTACATAAAACACATGATAAAAAGTGCGTACTCCTACGATGCCTCCCTAACTAGATGTACCTAAATGTACCTAGCATCTATGTAGGTGTAATGCCAAGAATCCCTCTAGGATCTAGTCCACCCCATTACCTGAGAGTTTAGAGAAAGTGGGACCCCGTCCTGGTCTCGAGTTGGACTCCCCGTGAGGGATGTTAGACCACTGCTAGCTGGAGCGTCTGCATGCAGGAACCTCAGCGTCTCTGTTCAGTGTGTCAGCTGGGAAGTCACGGTCTCCTCTATCTTCCTAAGCAAGATGTGCTGTATATATACCCATAGGTCTCCCCAGGGGTCCTACCTTGCTGTGTTACTGTGTCGGCCTAAAGGATGACGTTGGGCCTGAACTTTATACAGAGATATTATACAGGAGATGGTAATCCTACTGTTAGTCCTGCTGTGCTTCCAAGAAGCCTCATGCATAATGTATGAGAATCGAACCAGGGAAAAACCTGAGTTCTGAATGCAGTGTCATATCTAGGTAAAAGGTCAGTGCCTAAGAACCGTTATGTATGTAATGTATGTAATGTAGGGAAGAATATAGGTGAAAGGTTGCAATGTTACCTGCGCCTATATAGGGTACCTATATGGAATATAACACCCATTCCTCTTCCGACTGGACGACATATGTAACCTATTACTGTACTACTAGCATAACTAGATAGCGGTACGCACAAAGTTTATAAAAACATTTCTTTAGCTAAAAATGTTTAAAAACTTCTAAAAAAAAATTCTAAAAACTTAAAAAATGTAAAAAGAAATTTTTTCAAGCCCTGGCTCTAAAAATGTGTCCGTAATTGTAGTCCGAACCACTATAAGCATTAAAAAGCCATGTATGCCCAAAAAATGAAAGGAATGTCAATTTAGTTTCATAGTTCCAAATTAGAGCTTGTTTAGAAAAGGGCGAATTTCTCCCAGCACACAACGAGCCAAATGAGTCAAATGTTTATGTGTCCTGGCTGGTAGATGCAAAATTTCCGTTGCTTGCTTCCGCAGTAGACGGCCCCTGTAACACCTCGCAGAGTATGTCAATTGAGCACAGATGATGTTCCATGCTATCCACAGCCGGTGCTGGGGAAGCCTGCGCGCCGTCCAAAGCCTGGGTGTCGGTGGAGGAACCGGTGTTCAGACCAACAGGTGCAGTTACTACCTGCGGTGGCTCCAGGTATGCTGCCATCAACATTGGAATACGCTGAGGACACTGCAGAACATAGGCCGTTATCGGGTCCAGTAAGGAAACTGAAAAGTAGTGACCGGTAGAGTTATGTGGCCATGGATTAGCCATTCTGTGGACGGTGATTCTGCCACTGTAAATGCTAATCTATCCAGTTAGATACGCAGCATTGTATATTTTGCTCCCCTTTGTGCCATTTCTATCTGTTTATCTGTGAGATTGTATTCCGAAAACAGAGATGTACTGTTGATATAACGCCAAGGCACATCGCCTGCACGCAAAAATTGCAGTGTCCAGCTTAACAACATAATAGAACGTAATTGAGATTGCCTGTGTTGTATTATGGCCAAATCTTGTTCTAGTATGTCTATCGCAGAAGATACAATGTTGCCTAAGGAATATATCCTGGAGGTCAATGTAGTTAACCCATTGTCTACCACTGCTAGCGATTTCTCTAGATTTATACGATCTATTTCAAGTAACCTCTCTGCGGCCTCTTGTTGTGATATTTTCCATATTTCATTATAGACAGCATAATAGAAACGTTTCTGACGTGGCTTCTTGGGACCCATTAAAAAATCCCTAAGATACACATCCTGTGACAGCAAGGATAAGTGTTGTTTCACCTGTGTGAGTGTTGAGGTTTTTAGCCAATCAAGGCACAACTTCCCAACACTGAAGGATGTCACTAACCCTGGATGTTGTCTTTGTACATAACGTAGATCTGGCCTATGGATACTAAACCCTTCGGTTTTACCCAAGAATCTTGCCTGACAACTATTAGTGTCTGTGGGCCAAATCAACCATTTTTTCCAATCGGGGTCCGATCTGTTGTATTGTATGAGGTCATCTACTATTATTTCTTCCTGTGATGTTATAGTGCCCTCGGTGTGTGATGGAGTTGGCAACCGAGGTGTGTTCAAGTCTTTGTTCTTGGCTAGTCCAAGGTAAGACGTCTGTTGCACAGTCTCGTTCAAAAACATGATTTGTTGAGGGATGAGGCATGCTCTAAACAAAGCTTCTGTTCCCTGTACCTGCCATTCCCTAGTACCCCAGACAGATTTTAGGTCTATGGTGTCTTTCCACAAGTCGAAACCTTGTTCGGACAACTGGGCAATAAATGAAGCAGAGTAAATATGTTTGGTGTTTGTCAACATATTTTTCTGTGCTGATGTTGGTGCAAACTTATAATAGTATGAGGCTGGGTCAGACATATTAAACCCTGAAAAATATGGAAATTTCTGTGTAAATGTTTTTGAACTGCCTTTTGGCGGTGTTGGACAATGTTCCCACTGGTGGAATGTGAACACATTTCTAGGATTAGCAGATTTATGTAAAAATGATGACCATAATGTTGATAACAATACATAGCCTCAAAATCTGACGTGTCTTCCAATGTTTCACTATTGGAAAACGCAGCAGATTTTTCCAAATCAGATAACATGTTATTAACAGTTTCAAAATCCCAATCATCGGAAAATGTACTTGAGGTAATGATATCACTTAAAGATATTTTAAATAAATGTGGAATTCTTAAAATTTCGGTCGGACCAAATATATCGAAACCAACCTTGTCCCACACTATACCATCAGGTATAGGAACTGCTGTAATGTTCACTGATGACAAGTCTCTTTGTTCTCGATGAGATGATTGGTGTGGTTTTAAAAGTAAGTTCACTTTTTGGGCTGCAGAGCTTTGTCGAAGGTATCTTCCATTAACAAGCATGCTAAAAACTATTACTAATCCTACCCAGAAAAGAAAGAAAAGTATCCCGGTGATTATCCATAGTTCTACCCAAGGTGACACCAGGTAAGTCTTTTTAAGAAAGTGCATAAAGTTTTGAACTTGCTGTTTGCGTGATTTTTTGGCTGGCGTCGTTTTCGGTTCACTTGGATCCAAAGAAAACGTATCAAAGATTATGAAGTAGCCAGAAGCAGTTTGATCAATTGTTGGTTTTGCATCAGGATTTGTAGAAATCATAGTTTGCTCTTGTCGAGGCATGTTGACGTAGACATCTGTATTTGGTCGAATAGCGAGTTGTCCTTGATTTTGAGTTTGATTTTGAAGTTGAGCTTCAGGTTCAAGAGGAACGAGTTCCATAGCATGGAACCTTTCATCTGCTGGCAGATGTCGCATTTCAAGACATAGGGGCCGATTCCGATTCGGGCCGGAAATCTCTCCGACCGAGCGGGACTCAGAGAGATTTCTGACCGAATCGGACTCTGGCAGCCCGACCGAACGAGTACGATGCGCACGTATGCCATCGGACTCGAGTCGGTCGGACTCCCATTGAAGTCAATGGGAGCCGGTCGTACAACGCGTACGCGGGCTCCCAATGACTCAATGGGTGTGAGGCGGTCAAGGGCGCCCCCTACAGCGGGTACGCGTCGAAGCGACTCGCGCCGTACACGCACAGGTAGGGGGGACCCATGGGTCCCCCCTGTGTGTGACTCGCGCGGCTACGCATACAGGGGGGTCTGACACGGACCCCCAAAGTACGTCCCCGACTGCTCTTTGGAGCCGGAGTGCGCGGCTCGGTCGGACTGCTTGCGGCGCGCATCGTACTCACCCGGCTGGGGAACGTCTCCATTGCGCGGTGCGAGTCGAGTCCGAGCGAGTTGGTCGGTGCGGTTCGACCCAGGAACGAGTCGGTCGGAGCGGTCGGGAAGCCCGGACGAGTCGGTCGGCGAATTTGCATCGTACTCGCTTGCCCGGACGCGCGTACGAATCGGTCGGGAAATAGGGCTCCGAATCGGATCCGGTTAAGCCGAATCCGATTCGGAGCCCTACCGGCCGAGATCGGAATCGGCCCCATAGTCTTTAGTCTGCTTTGTTAATCCAGGCCACCAATAGCGTTGTTTCAACAAAGAAACAGTCGCCGTAACTCCTGCATGGGCAGAACCTATCCCTTCGTGTGCTGCTAGAATTAAACCTAACATACGATCCAGGTTTGGAATTACTCTATCCCCCACTCCAGGAATCTGAGCAAATGGAATGTTATTGGCATCTAACTTGTAGGAGTACTTGAGTGGAAACTTCTTTGGTAGTGCTTTGCTGTTTTTGCGTGAAGCAATGACAGCTACCATAATCTCACCGTCTATTATCGTTTTAGAATGAGTGATTGCAGCTACGGAAGCCGTGCGTACAGCCCCCTTTGCGGCTTCATCAACCAATGAATTCCCTTTAACGTGAACGCCATCACGCTGATGACTCAGTGTATGTATCACGTGAGCCCTCGGTAGTTTGGTTTTCAACTCCACTACCTGTTCCCATAGCATTTTATGCTTAATTGTGCCACCTTTTGCATCTTTGAACCCGTTTTGAACCCAGTACTGTAAATATTCATTATATGACTGCACACAGTAAAAGGAATCGCACACAATTAGTGTGGGGAATTCTCGATCCGTATTCACTAGTGCCAGTATCAAAGCTTTTAACTCTGCCAGCTGTGCCATGTAGTCTCCTAGGGACTGCGTCTTTGTGCGACTCGGGTGGAAATTTCCATCCCGCATGCGACCTTTAACGATTGCGCATGCCGCGCTATATTGTTGCTTAATTTCTATGGCCGGTTGAGCTGATCCGTCAGTGTAAATGATATATTCATACTGATCTAGAGGCATTATTTCGTTTGGTAGAGGATATTCTTGTTCGTATTGCAGAAATGCTTTTGTCTTTAAATTTGGGTCGTACCTGTATTCTACATCTGTTGCAGTGAGAGAATTAGCCCATTGTATCCATCTCGGATGTAAAGCTTTAGCATTAGGAACGCTTGCCTTTGTCGCAGCCTCTAAGGCTGGAACTGGAGTCACTACTATTATTCGTTTCCCCTGAGCCAGTGCTCTTTCTCTCACTACAGCAGTCTGTACTGCTGTTAGAATTTTTTTTGTAGATGCGAAGCGCATCTCAGCATTTGTGTACAAATGTGATTTGTATGCAATTGGTACTGTTTCACCTTCATTATATATTAGATAGGTGTACCCAGATTGACCTGCAACTATATGGATCACCAGGTTGCGTACGTTTACACGTGTCTGTAAGTGTTTGGAAGCTATCATGTCAGCTTGTAAGGAACGAAGTGTATCTGTTTGTTCCTGTGTCCATTGTTTTACTGAAAAATCAGGTTTTATTAAATCGTAGAAAGGTTTTACTCTTTCTGCGTAATCTAAAATGTATGTTATACCAAAATTTAGGAATCCCAGAATTGACTGTAAATGTTTCAATGATTTTGGAGGTTGGAGCAGCGTGCATTTTTCTAAAAAATTGGCTTCCAGGCTGTTTCCTTCACTTGAAAGCTCATATCCTAAAAACAGGACACTGAGGTGGGCAATTTTTGATTTTTTAAAGTTGAATTTGTAGCCCTCAGATGCAAATCCCAAAATTATGATATTCACTCTGCTCAAGTGTTCCTCTAGGTCATCATCCGTCAGCTAAATATCATCCACATAGGACAATGCCTCTTCGTCCAAATTTTGAAGTAACTCAGTTACCCTAGCTGAAAACAACCCCGGGCTGTTCTTATACCCTTGGGGGAGTCGACAAAATTGATGCTAGGTTCCTAGCGCTGAGAAGGCTGTTAGATGCCTGCTTTCAGGCGCTATATTCTGGCAGAAAAATCCATTTGAGATATCAAGCGTTGTTTTATGTTTTTTCCGCACAATGTTATTCATTAATGCGACACTGTGTGCATTTTGGACTGCAAATGTCTTAGTGCAAGTGTTTAAATGTCTATAATCTAAAACTAGATGATATGAATTGTCAGGTTTCATGACAGGAAACAAAGGATTGTTCATTGGTGAGGTGCAAGTTTCAATCACACCTTGGTATTCAAGTTGATCTAAGATCTCCCTGACCTGTTTTTTAGCTTCTTGCTTTATTGGATACTGCCTCTGTGCAGTCTGAGTATTTTTCAAAGGAATTATGTGGTGAGTTGAATCCTCATCCCATCCAACATGGTTTTTATATAATGCAGGAGCCTGGGCTATCGCCTACTCCTGCGCATATGCATGTTGTAAGTGCCTGGGAATGTGGTTTGAGAAGGCCGGAAGAATTACCGTTTCTCCTTTAGGGCAATCCATGACGAATGCTGGCGGCCAATCTTGTTCAGCTAATAAAATATCATAGCCAAACGTTAGGTTCTCCCAAAAGAGACCTCTCACTCTTCTACATTTGTCCCCCTCCATTTGGAGCGTTATTTTATATACTTTATGTGGGACACTTACCCTAGTATTGGGTGTTTCTACCGTGATATAATCATTCAAGTCCGCTGTCACCAGAAATTCCTTCAGGTTCTGGCGAGCAATTGTTACTTCTGCCGAGCTGTCTAGCATCGTCAGAGCCCATTCCCCGTTCAGTAGTCGAGTCCTTAGAATTCTGGGCATGTCTGATCTTTAGACCTGCAACCTTCTTCTTTTTGAACTGTGGCTTTTGCTTTGGTTTCTCTTCTTTTTTAGAAGTGTAATCTTGAGCGTGCTGCTTGTCTCTGGACTTTGTACGCTCTTCTTGTCTGTCTGACCGTCCTTCCCTCTCGGAGTTTTTCGATGAACCCTGAAAGGAATGAGAGGAACGTGTATCAGTATCCTGATACCTGTCAGGTTTCCTAATGTTATCCCTATTCCTTTGGTTATACCTCTTTTCAGAGGGCTCCTGTGTAGGAGATCTACCTCGGGATTGAGATCTATTTCCTTCAAAGTTTTTTTATTTTTTTATTGTCCCACTTCTTCTTAGTGGAAGCAGGTGTCTGCTTAGAAGTGTCCTTTTCAGGACTGCCCATCAGTTGTGGTTTTAAAGCTTTCCCACCCAAACTGTCTCTGCCTAATTCTGCATATGCAGTTTCAATTAATTTTGGTAGCTCGTGTTCCTGTTCTAAAGGACTGAACTCCCTTAGGCGTTGGCGGATAGCCACTGAAGCTGCTTCCCCCTTAATGTTAGCTAGTATTATGGCTGATACCTGGGCATAGTTACCTAGTAACTTCATCCCTAAGTTTAGGGCAGGCTCTGCTCCGTACTCATTTTATATTTGTCTCAATACATCAGGTACTACTGCTAATGACGGGATACCATGAGTTCTGGTATAAATGACAGCAAAGACTGTACCCCAAGTGGTACAATCCTCTAATTGTGGTGTTATCCCCATGGACAAGCAGATTGTTAGCATTCTGTGTTTTTCATACGGGGTAGTATTCGGGAATACTGCCTCTAGCTGCGTTATTTTCTGAGCTACCCAGAATGGTATTTGTTCACGTTTTGTGGGCATTTTACCCATTACCGCGTGTAATGTTTGTGGTGTAATTTTAGTTGCTGTACCCTGAATTTGAGTTCCATTTGTTGCAACTATTGCTGGTTGGACTGTAAATGTCCTTATGACGAATTGCGTCAAGTTCCTATAGATTTTAATTAAATCTTTATGTTGTATGAGTAAGTCTCCTGGTGGCATTGTGTCAATGTCAGGATGTGGTGTGTAGGCTGCTAATATCGGCCATGTTGCCCTTGTCCTCCGAGCGGGCCGAGTCTTACTCTTCTTCTTATGTGGGGTATGGCACCTTTAAACAAGTATAAATGTTCCTGGTATGTGAGCGGAACCTCAATGTCCTCAAACGGACAATATTCCGCTGGTGCATCTCCTTCCGTGTAGGAGTGAAATGTTTTTGTTCTTGCATTTGCTGCTGGGAATGTATCCCACGAATAAAATACCTCTGTTCTGTTTGATTCGTGTGCCTCAATCACGAAAACTGCTATGCCACCCCTAGATTATAAACCATTCTCTAGCAGTCTCAGGGTGACTGTATTTCTAAACTTTTCTGCTATCTGAATTGCGTCTGCATCTTCTTCTCTGGCTGAGATGTGTAGATCTACTCTTGCGTTATCTTTGTCCTCGGTCATTTTGTAAAGAAGAAGTTTTTCAAGGGAACTAAGATAAGGTGTTTTTGCACAATTTAGGAACAATGTGTCCTTCAAGCTTGATTAACCAACAGCCAATAAATAGGATTTCTCGCCTACTCAGCTGTGGCGGAGTTTGTGCCCACCCACTCCAGACGTCTCTGGTGTTTTGTGAGTAGGGGTCTCTGAGAATAGCACGACTGAACTACTCAGATTTTACTGTTAAATAAGTACCCAACCAACGTTGGCGGCGCCATGTCGTGTAGTTCCTATATATCTTATACAGGATCTGCGCGTTCGGATAACATAAACTGTGGGTTTGGTGGCAGACTGATTCCGTGCAACCCCACCGGATACGTTAGCCTGTCTGTATTAGCTAGCTCACAGTGCCACTAGAGTCTCCTCTTATCGGGAGAGAATAGTTCTTGGCAACCTCAGAACATGACAACCCTGATCCCCCAGGATTGTGGAAACAATATACTACCTTTCGCTCAGTCACTCGTGCTCACTTAGTTTGTCTCAGAGAGATACACAGAATAAACAGGCTGGGCGTTTCAATAAGTATTTATTGAACAGTTGTTATTCTAGTGTAGAATATATGAGCTGCAACAACCATTAGACAGTAGCAGAGATATATGATTAGCAATACTACGAAAGTAAAGGGATGGTATAGTTCTACCATCTTGCATAAATCATGAATATATACAAGGACATAAAACACATGATAAAAAGTGCGTACTCCTACGATGCCTCCTTAACTAGATGTACCTAAATGTACCTAGCTTCTATGTAGGTGTTATGCCAAGAATCCCTCTGGGATATAGTCCACCCCATTACCTGAGAGTTTAGAGAATGTGGGACCCCGTCCTGGTCTCGAGTTGGACAACCCGCGAGGGATGTTAGACCACTGCTAGCTGGAGCTTCTGCATGCAGGAACCTCAGCGTCTCTGGTCAGTGTGTCAGCCGGGAAGTCACGGTCTCCTCTATCTTCCTAAGCAAGATGTGCTGTATATATACCCATAGGTCTCCCCAGGGGTCCTACCTTGCTGTGTTACTGTGTCGGCCTAAAGGATGACGTTGGGCCTGAACTTTATACAGAGATATTATACAGGAGATGGTAATCCTACTGTTAGTCCTGCTGTGCTTCCAAGAAGCCTCATGCATAATGTATGAGAATCGAACCAGGGAAAAACCTGCGTTCTGAATGCAGTGTAATATCTAGGTAAAAGGTCAGTGCCTAAGAACCGTTATGTATGTAATGTAGAGAAGAATATAGGTGTAAGGTTGCAATGTTACCTGCGCCTATATAGGGTACCTATATGGAATATAACACCTGGAAATAGTTGTGGGTACTGGTGTTTGGTGTAAAACATAAGGGTAAATTTTCAAACATTTTGTGCTGGGTTACTGTCATAAAAGTGACGCTAACCATTACAAAATGTTTTTTTACCAATTTACTTTCCAGCTTTCCATTGTTTTGCTTTGGAAAGTACCCTACAAGTAACGGAAAGCAGCACGAAGCATTGCTTTGCGTTACTTAGCACCAAGGGGGCGTTACATGGGTGGTACATGGCCATTCCCATGCAACCACCCATGCCTTTTGACGCAAAACCCTATTCACAAACAATTGTAGACAGGGTTTAGCGCCAAAAGTTAACACCATCTGAAAGGAGGCATTAAGAGGAGAAATTAAAACATTTCTCCTTTCTTTTCCTACTTTGCGTGCGCGCTGCACTGTGCAGCACACACATACAAAGTGGGATAAGTGTTTGAACGTATCTAGGCATAGTATTTTGTACCGGAAAAGTACCCTTCCTGTACAAAACCTATGCTAGACTCAGGCCCTATGGCGCGAAGGTGTTTGCGCTAAGGTGTGTGCCTGGCAGGAGGGGCAGGAGGGGAGGAGAGTGCCATATCTCTGTGAATATGGCACTCTCCTGCTCTCCCTGTCACGCAGCACAGCCTCTTTGGCTGCAGCGCTGCGTGACTTCTTTGAAAATCTGCCCCATGTAATTCTGATAAGTGAGCCAACAGTAGTCCCAGCACATGCCAAAATAAGGGTCCATGCTCATAATAGTTGCCTCAACTCTTTTTATGGGTAAAGTGCAGATGTTGATCCAGGCATCATTGTTCTAGAATTCTGTCCCTCCTCTCCGAGACAGTACATCACAATGTTCTTATATCATGACTACTCGTTTAGGGTTGCAGGAATTTTAACCCAGTAGCAAATGTCTGATTCTATTTGATATGCTATATAAATGCACTCACTCACTCATTAACTCACTCATTCACTCACTGATTTCTTCACGCTAGTTTATGTTCAAGAACAATGCCTCTCAAAAAAATATACTGTAGAACTAGAAACAGTTGAGGCTTCACTACTAACATCAAAGAAAAGAATATCTCAAATGTATGTGTTTACCATGACCAGCAATAAAGTTTCTTATCTGAGTTTGTACCATATGTTGTCTCTAAGATCCTGGGGCTTGACTTACAAAGCTCTTTTGAGATTGCAAACCCTATGATTCGCAAAATCACAGTTTGCGACAGCAAAAGGGCTTTTCTTACTGTGCAAATGAGTCGGAAAATACTTTCCTACTCATAAAAGGGCTTTTGCGATCCTTTCCGAATTGCAAATAAAAGGGAGCATAAAAGGGCGTTCTCCTTGAACCTAAAATTTGTAGAGTAATGTATTAATGGTCTATGACTGCAATTGTAGTTGCAAACCATTGATGAGTTACCGATTACAAAGTTGGGGCAGAAACATATTTTCAAAGGAGAATCATGTTGGAAGCTTCAGAAGGTGTTTTCCTAAACTGTTTTCTCTTTTCTTTTTTTTTTTAAAAAGCAGCATCCAACATTTTAATGGACACCTACTGCTTAAAAAAGTGTTTGCCATTTGGGAATTCAGACAGCTCTGCTGCCCCTTGCAGGTCTCATCCCTGCATTTGGAGCCAGTCACAGGAGGTTGCAAACTGTCACCTGCCTATTAATTTTCATTAGACACTTTGGGGCCGATTCCGATTTAGGCCGGATATCACTCCGACCGAGCCGGACCCAGAGAGATTTCCGACCGAATCGGACTCTGGCAGCCCGACCGAACGAGTACGATGCGTACGCATGCAATCGGACTCGATTCGGTCGGACTCCCATTGAAGTCAATGGGAGCCGGTCGTACAACGCGTACGCGGGCTCCCATTGACTCAATGGGTGCGAGGCGAACAAGGGCGCCCCCTACAGCGGGTACGCGTCGATGCGAATCGCGCCATACATGAACAGGTAGGGGGGACCCATGGGTCTCCCCCCTGTGTGCGACTCGCGCTGCTACGCGTACAGGGGGGTCCGACACGGACCCCCAAAGTCCGGCTCCGACTGCCCTTTGGAGCCGGACGGCGCGAGTCTGTCGGACTGCTCGAGGCGCGCATCGTACTTGCCCGGCCGGGGAACGTCTCCATTGCGCGGTGCGAGTCGTGTCCGTGCGAGTCAGTCGGAGCGGTTCGGACCCGCGTACGAGTCGGTCGGCGATTTCGCGTGCGCTCGCCTCGTACTCGCTCGCCCGGACGCACTTACGAATCGGTCGGGAAAGAGGGCTCCGAATCGGATCTGGTTAAGCCGAATCCGATTCGGTGCCCTACTGGCCGAGATCGGAATCGGCCCCTTTGTTAGGCAGGTCACATCACAAATTGTATTCCCATTCGCAAAGCAGTCAGTGTACAAGTTGGACATCCCTGGCTTGTGATCTTCAGTGCTTTTTCTATGCAAATGTGTATTTGAAAAGTTAATCAACAAATGAAGTATTGCCAATAATTAATGAGCTGATCTTAATTATTGCCTGACAATCTTTAAATGGATGAAGTATTTACTAGTACAATGATTCTTATGGACCAAGCCCTCAGACCAGGGTACAACTCTGAATATGTATGTTTTTGTAACTAGCATATGCATTGCACACTGTAAATCTTCTATGTAGGATGTTATTTCCTTAGAAATTATGTCACAAATGTATCATATCTTTGACGTGGTGGGAGCAGGTCTCATCTGTATTCTTTGATAGTCTAATATTTGTATTCTCTAGGGCACATTCTGTCAAACGACCTGGATAAGAATATGTTTATGTATTGATCATGTACTGTTTTTCCTATGGTAGAGATGTGAAAACTGGCATCCATATTTTTATAAGGCTCTTTAGGGCTGGTTGATTTTGTGCTGGGTTGCAAATAGCATAAAATATTTATTTAGAATTTACTACTCAGCACAAAGCTTGCTTTGCACTGGAAAGTGTCCTGAAAGTAATTGCTTCAAGGGGGAATTCCATGGGTGACACATGGGTGTTCCTATGCAATCACCCATAGTTTTTGACGCAAACCCATATCTACTAACAACAGTAGACAGGGGTTTTTTTTAAATAAAAAATTACACTTCTATGATCCAGGCGTTAAAAAGAAGAAATGTTTTTATGTATCTCATGTGTGCTGCATTGTACAGCACACATCCAAAGTGCAAAACGTTTTAAAGTTGATCTAGGTATATTATTTTGTACTGGAAGAGTACCTCAGGGTACCACAGATTTAAGTACTATTTGTCGAAATCTGTATACTACCTGGAGCTCACAGATTCCGAACCTGACATTATGAACTAATGTTTTCAGGCTTTCAAGGAAATGTGCATGTTCTCTGCACATCATTTTGAATAAAAACGCTACACAAAGAAGTTTTTTCATTTTGTAAAAAAAAGGAATTCTCTCCATTGTGAACTTGTGTCGAATTTCTTTCTTGCTTATGTTTGTGAACGGTATAAATGTGCACCCCTCTTCTTAATGAGGCATTCTGAGCCTTTTAAGGCATTCGCACAATACCAAAGGAAGACAAGCGTGCAGTACCCTTTACAGCATTCTAGAGGTGAAAGATTAGTGGGTAAATATTAAAAAGCATCCTGTGAATCCGCATTGGAGCCTGCCAATAGATATGCAATAAATATAGATTTGATGGGGCTTGCTGTGACAGAGTGAACTGACCAACCGACAAATAAGGGACACAGTCCCCACTCCTCCTCCAGTTGGTTTCCTGTAAGGACATACACTTCCATACACCTTTCACTTGTAACCCTGCACAAGCACCTAAATCAGTCTATGTTATCACATTGTTGGAAGTATTGTGTGTTTTTGTATGGCTGTTCATTAGCAACTTCAAAGAGTTTATCTTTTGTGGGAGAAAAATATGTGTTTTATTCTCTTTTTTCAAAACTATTTTTGCTGTTTCTAAGCCTTGTAACTAACAGGAGCTCGTGAAATTGCATCACTGTGAAGTTATTTAATCACGCCGAAGTCTCAGCTGCAAATGGGGAGAGGATGTGCAGAGCTGCCGACTTTGGACCTGGGGAACCTTGTTCTAGCCTCGGCGTCAGCTCAACATCCTGTGATTGGGGACAAATCAATTAATCTCCCAGTGCCTACAAAAAAACAAGCATTTGCAATGCACTAGGTCTCGCATTTACGCGAATTTGAGCTATTGGCATTGTAAATGACAATGCCTTTTATTTAGGTTTTGGTTTTTAAAACATAAATAAAAGGCATTGTCATTTACAATGCCAATAGCTTAAACTCGCGTAAATGCGAGACCTATTGCATTGCAAATGCTTGTTTTCTCTTTCTTTCTCCTCCTGTCTTTATCTCTTCTCTCTCCTCCCTTCACTACAGTCTTCTCATCCGCTCTCCCCTTTTGACTTTTCTCTTCATCTCTCCTCTCTGTAACTTTTCATTCCTTCTCCCTCGACGTCCCATGCCTCCTTTTGCCAGGGAATCTCACTCTCGGTTCTCCCCTCTCCTCCCAGCCCCCCCTCGCCCCACCCCCTCACACATCCCTGCAGGTCTCCATGGGAGCACACTTGTATTTTCTGATATAATTTTTAGGACATCAGGTTGGAATTCGATGTCGTCACTTTTTCTTAGAAACGCGTGCTTTGCTGCAGCGCGGTCCATGCAGGGAGGAGTCGCCCCCGCCCCTTGGGGTGGGGTTCATGCGGAAGCGGGGAGTACATGGAGGGCTCCGCTGTGGGGTGAGGGGGGTGTCCCCTGTGAGTTGAAACTCGTGTGAACCTCGGGAGTTGTGGGGGGAGGGGGAGTGCATAGATGCTCACCAGCCCTTGACTGCTCCTTCAGTGCTGTCCCTCTTCCCTCCCACTTCAAAGACAACCCCACCACGTGAAACACTCTGCTGGGGGCCCCTGTCCCAGCTGCACAGCCACACGGGGGTGGCGGGTTAAGGGGGGGCTGGTAGCAGCTTCTTTACCGAGAGCATTACATCACGCTGCAGAATCCTGTCCGAGGGAGCTGCCCTCAGCTGCATGTGTGCGGGGGGGTGGGAGGGTGCGGGGGGCGACGCCGCAAGGGCTAATGCGCGCACAGCTGCGAGAAAAGGAGACTCGAAGACAGGGCAGAGGAAGGACGAAGGAAGAGAGAGATGGGGAAAAGGGGAGAATGTGCGTAGATGAGGCAAAAAGTAGACTGACATGTACAAGTATGTTCAGGGCTAGTTCCTTAGGATTCCATTGGATCAATGAAAGTAGCTGCCAATCAAAATTAAACTGGTAGACATGGCCAAATTAGGGGGGTGTCCGGATAGAAGGAGAGGGTGTGGCATCTCGGAAATGTCTGTAGATAGGCAGTGTTGAAATCTGCAAACCTCACAAAGGACTTCATTGGAGACATGGAGGGCTCTGCTTGACCTCATTAAATCTGTGCTTGGACACTGTAGTGAAATGTTGAAGAGGGTAGGAGAATGCTCTCCTGTGTGCTCCCAGAAAATGAACGGAGTCTCGTTGTAGCACAAGAAGACCTCTATTGACAAAGTCTTCATGCATCACAGAGAGGCGTCAGGTGAGGGTCAAGACATGGGGGCAGTGGGAAGCCACAAGAATCGAGTCCTATATGTAAAAAGAAGTGGCAACCAGCCACGGAGATCCCATTTTGGACATTCCAAGAGTCGAGTAGGGTTGCAAACGAGTAAGGGGAACATCTATATTCATTGATGGGTAACCATCCTGGTACACTTCCGGAAGTTTTGCTTGACACAAATAAGCATTTGAGTTGAATTTCTTACAAAGGGAAGACAGTTTTTTTTTTGTTTTGTTTTTTTACAAAAAATCAGTTGGTTGTGTTATTGTTGTGACAATCTGAGTGTAATCATCAAGTCCGAAACCTTATTCATTTCCGGGAAAACTCAGCTTTTAATCCTTCTGAAGTCGATATACATAGCAGCAGCGAGCTGGGGTGGATTCGTGGTTATTACCGTTGTTACACAGCACCGGGAGATAGCAATACTCATTTTTTTCACATCCTCAGTGGAGGCTCGTGCGAGGAAACACTCAACTCGCGTTTTCTGCTGCTTTGCCAGAGAAAGCCGCCCACGTTAAAGAAAACGGTATTGAGATAAAAAGCTGAAAATCAGGTTGTTTACTTTTCTTTCTTTTATAGAACTTTCCTTGCGTGTCATTAGTTACCGTAATTGGCCGTGTTAGTCATTTGATATTTCATGCGTCGCAGGTTCAACGCTCGGCTTTCCTTTTGCTCTTTGCCTCGTTTGTGCAGCTGCGAGATAATTGCCACACAGCCCAAATTAGCGAGGGCTGTCGCTTTCTTAGATGGCGGAAGGCGCTCATGTGGAGTCTAAGTGCTTGTGGTCTGCTTAGTAGAAATAACTCTGTGCGAGTCCTTTTGTCTTGCTTTGGGTGAGTGAATAT